>ML661885.1:22233026-22770533 GCA_007570785.1 Antilocapra americana
TTTTTTTTTTTCATTTCTATTCTTGGAAGGTTTTTTCCCTCTCTTAAGGCTGGTTCCTCTGCAGCCAAATAGGACACATGGAGTTTCAATAACGTGAAGACAAAACAGCATAACCAAGAGTGGGAACTGTCCCTCTGCCACTGACAGAACTTTATAAATGCAGGGAATTCTGCCCAGTTTTGATTGGGGCTAATAAAGAAGACTGACACCAAGCAGAGAGATGTCCTTCATGGCAAACAGCTCAGCACTGGGAAAGTTCTAGATGTGACAACTGCTATCCTGGGTCATGCTGTCATCAGACTGATGCCATAGACACACAAATTAATAGGTTTTCATTTTTGCACACAGTTTCACCACATACAATGAAGCAATGGCTGAAGCAGAAGTTACTTTTTTTTTTTTTATTGCCACAGATGCTGGAGCAAACTTGCAAACTGGTGGATTCACATTTGAGATCAAAGGAAGCCAACATCAGATTCAGTCAGCTCAGCTGGGCATGGTTTCGAAGGAAGTGCAAGCAGCTTTAAAATTCCAACATAATAATGTCTCCCTCTATTTACAAGGCTGGTAGCAGAAGGACTGATTCAGTACGTATAGAAAATTCTGAGTCTGGAAACATCAAACACATTAATGAAAAGCTGTGGAAACCTGCTTCTTGCTGGATGTGTTGCCCTGGCCTCCTGCTTGTCCGGAGGGCACGCGCTAACCTTGTCTCTGGGTGACACACTCAGGTGGCTCAGGTGGCTGCTCTGTCACCGCTACACGGAGTTTGTCACGACGTGATGAATGAAGCAGGGAATCCTCATGGCCAAGAACAATGGATAAGAGCTCGTTTAATCAGATTCCTACAGAACACCAACTCACTGGAGAAGAGTGTGTGGTTTTCTTTTTTTTAATTGAAACATATTAGCTGATGTAAGTTAGTTTTAGGTGTACTCTTTAATGATTTGATATTTGCATATATTATGAAATGATCACCAAAGTAAGTCTAGTAACTATCTGTCCCCATCCAATGTTATTTTTTTGAATAGTATTACTGACCATATTTCTTATGCTGTACAGTACATCCCTGAAGCTCATTTATTTTATAAATTGTATAACTTTTTAATCCCCTTCACCTATTTTCCCTACTCTTCCAACCCTCCCTTCTGGCAACCAGAGATTTGTTCTCTGTATCTGTGAGTTTATTTTTTGTTGTTTGTTTTGATACACATATATGTGAGATTATGTGGTATCTGCCTTTGTCTGACATTTCAATTAGCGTAATAACATCTAGATCCAGCCATATTGTCACAAAAGGCAAAACTTCATTTTTTTTTAATGGCTAATGAAATTCCATTGTGTATATATGCCACATCTTCTTTATCCATTCACTCACCAATGAACACTTAGGTTGCTTTCATGTTTGGCTATCAGAAACAATGCTGCAGTAATAGAATGCATATTATCTTTTCAAACAGTGCTTTCTTTCCTTTGGGTAAATACCCATGAGGGGGATTGCTGGATCATATGGTAGTTCTATTTTTAATTTTTTGAGGCATCTCCATGGTATTTTCCATAGTAGCTGCACCAACTTACATTCTCACCAACAGTGCACATGGGTCCCCCTTTCTCCACGTTCCCACCAACACTTGTTATTTCTTGTCTTTTTGATGACAGCTATTCTGACAGGTGTGAGGTGGTATCTCATTGTGGTTTCAGTTTGCATTTCTCTAGTGATTAATGATGTTGTGTATCTTTTCTTGTGCCTGTTGCTCATCTGCACATCCTCTGCCCGTTTTTTAACTAGGTTGTTTAGGTTTTTTTGCTGACATTGAGTTTTATGAGCTCTTTGTATATTTTAGATATTAACTCCTTATCAGTTATATTGTTTGCAAACATCTCCCACTCAGTAGGTGGACTTTTTGTTTTGTTGAGAGTTTCCTTTGCTATCTAAAACTTTTTCAGCTTTAGGTAATCACATTTGCTTATTTTTGCTTTTGTTTCACTTGCCTGAGGACACAGATCCAAACAAAAAAAAATTATTACCACTGATGTTAAAGAGCATACTGCCTGTGTTTATTTCTAGAAGTTTTATGGTTTCAGGTCTTAGATTTAAGTCTTTAATCCATGTTATTTTTTATACATAGTGTGAGAAAGTAGTCCACTTTGATTCTTTGCATGTAGCTGTCCTGTTTTCCCAGTACCATTATTGAAAAGGCTGTCTTTTCCCCATTGTAGATCCTTACTGTCTTCGTCACAGATAAATTATCCATAGAGTATGGACAACCCAGAGTTCTTTTCTGGGTTCTCTGTTCCATTCCATTGAACTATGTGTCTGTTTTTGTGCCAGTACTATACTGGGTCTTTTTTTTTTTTTGTATTTTAAAAAATTCGTTTTTTTTTTAATTGAAGTATAGTTTTTTTTTAAGGTTCTTATTAGTTATCTATTTTATACATAGTATCAATACTGCGTATATGTCAATTCCAATCTCCCAATTCATCCCTCCCCACCTTTCCCCTTGGTATCCATACATTTGTTCTCTATGCTTATGTCTCTATTTCTGCTTTGTAAATAAGATCATCTATACTTATTTTTTCAGGTTCCACATATATGCATTAATATGTGGTATTTGGTTTTCTCTGACAGGTCTGAGAAAATATGTTAAGTATAGTTGGTTTACAAAGTTGTGTTAATTTCAGGAATACAGTAAAGTGATTCGGCTATATATATTCTTTTTCAGATTCTTTTCTCATAAGATTCTTATAAAATATTGAGTATAGTTCCCTGTGCTATATAGAAGCCTTGTTGTTAACCTGTTTTACATATAGTACTGTGTATATGTTATTCCCAAAATCTTAATTTATCCCTTTCCCAACCATTCTCTTTGGTAACAAAAAGTTTGTTCTCTATGTCTGTGAATCTGTTTCTACTTTGCAAATACTTTTATTTGTATCATTTTTTAAGATTCCACATATAAGTGATATCATATTTGTCTTTCTCTAGCTTCACTTGTATGATAATCTCTAGGTCCATCCATGTAGCTGCAAATAGCACTATTTCATTCTTTTTTATGATTAAGTAGTATTCCATTGTGTATATATATATATATATACACACACACACCACATCTTCTTTATCCATTCATCTGTCAATGCACATTTAGGTTGTTTCCATACCTTGGCTATTCTAAATAGTGCTGGTATGAATATTGCAGCATATGTACCTTTTCAAATTAAGGTTTTCTCAGGATATAAGACCAGGAGTAGGATTGCAGAATCATAAAATAGCTCTCTATTTTTAGTTTTCTGAGGAAACTCCATACTGTTTTCTGTGGTGACTGTACCAATTACATTCCCACCAACAGTGCAGGAGGGTTCCCTTTTCCCTGCATTCTCTCCAACAATTTATTATTTGCAGCCATTTTGATGATGGCCATTCTGACTGGTATAAGATGATACTGCATTGCAGTATTGATCTGCATTTCTCTGATAATTCCTGATGTTGAGCATCTTTTCCTAGGGCACTTGGCCATGTTACCATACTGTTTTGATTACTGTAGCTTTGTAGTATCTTTGATATCAGGTTCATGACCCTGTCAGCTTTATTCTTTCTCAAGATCACTTTGGTATTCAGGGTCTTTTGTGTTTCCATATAAGTTTTTTATTTGTTCTAATTCTCTGAAAAATGTCATTAGTATTTTCATAGGGATTATATTGAATCCATAGATTATTTTGGAAAGTATGGTCATTTTAGCAATATTAATTCTTTCAATTCATGAGTAAAGTATGTCTTTCCAATGTTTGTGTCTTCTTCAATGTCTTTCCTCAATATCTTTTAGTTTTGCAAGTACAAGTCTTTCACCTACTTGGTTAGATTTATTCCTATGTATTTTATTCCTCTTGATGCAATTATACACGGGATTTTTTCATTTCTCTTTTGACAGCTCATTGTTAGTGTATAGAAACAGAGTAGATTTCTGAAACTTTATTATTGAATTCATATATTAGTTCTAATAGGTTTTTTTTCTTTTGGTGTTGTCATTAAGTTTTTCTACATGTAGTATTATGTCACCTGCAAACAGGGACAGTTTTACTTCTTTTACAATTCAAATTCCTTGTTTCTTTTTCTTCTCTGATTACTATGGCTAGGATTTCCAATACAATGTTGAATAAAAGTGTTCAGAGTGGACATTCTTATCTTGTGCCTGATCTTAAAGGAAATTCTTTCAGTTTTTCACCACCAAATATGATGTTGGCGGTAGGTTTGCCATGCTGTTGTTGTTCAGTAGCTCAGTTGTGTCTGACTCTTTGTGACACCATGGACAGCAGCATGCCAGGTTTGCCTATCCTTCACCATCTCCCAGAGTTTGCTCAAACTCATGTCCATTGAGTCGTTTGTCATATATAGACTTTATTATATTGAGGTATGTTTCCTAATATCCAGTTTGTTGAGAGTTTTTAATCATAAATGGATGTTGAATTCTGTCAAAATCTTTTTCTGTATTTATGAATGACTTTTATTATTCAATTTCTTAATGTGGTATATCACACTGATTGATTTGTGGACACCAAATCATTCTTGCATACCTAGGACAAATCCCACTTGATCATAAGCATGAAAAAAGTGAAAGTGTTAGTCTCTCAATCATGTCCATGTCTTTGCAATCCAATGGACTAGCCAGGAGTAGCCAGGCTCCTGGAATTTTTTCAGGCAAGAATATTGGAGTGTGTAGCCATTTCCTTCTCCAGATGATCTTCTTGACCCAGGGATAGAAGGTGGGTCTCATATATTGCAGGCTATGTCTGAGTTACCAGAGAATGTAGTCCTGAATTGGTTTGCTAATATGCTGAGGATTTAAGCCTTCCTCAGTGATCATGCAAAGAAACAGAGGAAAACAAAAGAATGGGAAAGACTAGAGATCTCTTCAAGACAATCAGACACACCAAGGGAACATTTCATGCAAAGATGGGCATGAAAAGGAGAGACATGTTAGGGACCTAACAGAAGCAGAAGATTTTATGAAGAGGTGGCAAGACTACACAGAAGAACTATCCAAAAAAGACCTTCATGGCCCAGATAACCACAGTGGTGTGATCACCCACCTAGAGCCACATATACTAGAATGTGAAGTCAAGTGGGCCTTAGGAAGCATCACTATGAACAAAGCTAGTGGAGGCGATGGAATTCCAGTTGAGCTATTTCAAATCCTAAAAGATAATGTTATGAAAGGGCTGCACTCAATATGCCAGCAAATTTGGAAAACTCAGCAGTGGCCACAGGACTGGAAAAGATCAGTTTTCATTCCAATTCCAAAGAAAGGCAATGCCTGAGAATGTTCAAATTACTGCACAATTGCACTCATCTAACACACTAGCAAACTAATGCTCAAAATTCTCAAGCCAGATCTCAACAGTACATGAACCGACAACTTCCAGATGTTCAAGCTTGATTTAGAAAAGGCAGAGAAACCAGAGATCAAATTGCCAACATTGCATCACAGAAAAGGCAAGAGAGTTCTAAAAAAAATCAACTTTTGCTTTATTGACTATGCCAAAGCCTTTGATTGTGTGGATCACAACAAACTGTGGAAAATTCTTGAACAGTTGGGAATACCAGACCACCTGACCTGCCTCCTGAGAAATGTGTATGCAGATAAAGAAGCAACAGTTAAAACTGGACATGTAACAACAGACTGGTTCCAAATTGGGAAAGGAATATGTCAGGCTGTATATTGTCACTCTGCTTATTTAACTTATATGCAGAGTACATCATGCAAAATGCCAGGGTGGATAAAGCACAAGCTGGAATCAAAACTGCCAGGAGAAATATCAATAACCTTAGATATACAGATGGCACCACCCTTATGGGAGAAAGTGAAGAAAAACTAAAGAACCTCTTGATGAAAGTGAAAGAGGAGAGTGAAAAAGTTGGCTTAAAGTTCAACATTCAGAAAACTAAGATCATGGCATCTGGTCCCATCACTTCATGGCAAATAGGGATGGGGAAACAATGGAAACAGTGACAGACTTTATTTTCTTAGGTTCCAAAATCACTGCAGATGGTGACTGCAGCCATGAAATCAAAAGACGCTTGCTCCTTGGAAGAAAAGTTAGGAGCAACCTAGACAGCATATTAAAAAGCAGAGACATTACTTTGCCTACAAAGGTCCCTGTAGCCAAAGTTATGGTTTTTCCAGTAGTCATGTATGGATGTGAGAGCTGAACTGTAAAGAAAGCTGAGTACCAAAGAATTGATGCTTTTGAACTGTGGTGTTGGAGAAGGCTCTTGAGAGTCCCTTGGACTGCAAGGAGATCCAACCAGTCCATCCTAAAGGAGATCAGTCCTGGGTGTTCATTGGAAGGACTGATGCTGAAGCTGAAACTCCAATACTTTAGCCACCTGATGGGAATAACCAACTTATTGGGAAAAAAAAAAAAAAAAACCCCTGATGCTGGGAAAGATTGAAGGCAGGAAGAGAAAGGGACAACAGAGGATGAGATGGTAGGATGGCATCACTGACTCAATGGACATGAGTTTGAGCAAGCTCCAGGAGTTGGTGCTGGACAGGTAAGCCTGGCGTGCTGCAGTCTACCAGGTCACAAAGAGTGAGACACTACTTAGTGACTAAACTGAACTGAACTATTCATTTATGTTGAATAAATCAGGAACATTGGCCTATTCTTTTCTTGTGGTGTCTTTCTTTGTCTGGTTTGGTATAAGGGTGCAGGCCTTATAGAATGAGTTCTGAAGCATTTCTTCTTCTCAATTTTTTAAAGAATAGTTTAAGAAGGATAGATGCTAACTCTTTAAATATTTGGTAGAATTCACCTATGAAACCCCTTGGTTCTGAACTTTCATTTGCTGGGACTTTTAAAATCACTGAGTCAATTCAATTACTGGTAATCATTCTGCTTATATTTTATATTTCCTACTGATTCAATCTTGGGAAACTAAGTTTCTAAGAATTTATCCACTTCTAGTTCATCCATTTTATTCATAGTAATCTCTTATGATCCTTCAATTTCTGTGGTGACAGCTGTAACTTCTTTTTCATTTTTGATTACGTGGGCCCTTCTCATTTTTTTCTTGATGAGTCTGACCAAAGGTTTATCAATTTTCTTTGTCTTTTCAAAGAATCAGCTCTTAGTTTCATTGACCTTTTCTATTTTTTATTTTTCAGCCTCTATTTAATCCATTTCTACTTCAATCTTTATGATTTCTTTCCTTCTACCAACTTTGGGTTTTGTTTATATTTTTTTGGCTCCTGTAAGTGTAAGAGTAGAGTGTTTTCTTGAGATTTTCCATAGGTAGGTTTGTATCACTATAAATTTCCATTAGAACTCCTTTTGCTGCCTCCCACAGGTTATAGATTGTTATGTATCCATTTTCATTTTCTCCAATCCTCTTACACTTTCAAATCCTCTTTGATTTCTTCAGTGACCCATTGGTTGTTTAGTAGCATACTGCAAACATGTAAAAAAGCTTTAATGTGTTTGTGTTTTTGCAGTTTTATCCTTGCAGTTGATTTCTAGTCTCACGCTGCTATGGTTGAAAGAGATGCTTAATATGATGTCAAAGTTCTCAGATTTACTGACACTTGTTTTTATGGTCTATCCTAGGAAAAAAAGTGTGTTTTTCAAATAGTGAGAAAGAAAGCTTACCTAATTCTATTCAGGATAGACTCTGGCACAGCATACTACACTTTAAGAGGACATTCAATAAACTTCTAAGTGGTTATCCAAACAGTTTGACTCTTGAACAATGCAAGGTTTTGGGCACCAACCTCTGTGGTTGAAAATTCATGTATAACATTATAGTCAGCCATCAATATGTGTGGTTCCACATTTATGGATTCAACCAACCACCGACTGTGTAGTACTTTAGTACATATTTATTGGGAAAAAAAAATCCGTGTGTAAGTGTACCCATACACTTCAAATCCATGCTATGTTGTTTAAGGTCAACTGTAATTGATTTTAATAAAAGTTCTCCAATACACAATGAACCAATGTTTTCAGAGTAGAAAATGTGAGCAACAGAATGTGCTTGCTTAGCTAATAAATGTATCAGCTCTGCTTAATGGTTTTTTTGTTTTAATAGAGAAATAGTTGAAGTATAAAATGTGTAAAGATATATATAATATACCGCTGACTGATATACCAAGGAGCACGATGGCCTTTTTGCATATTCATTACTTAGTTACAAAAAACAATTGATGATTTAGTTTAGCAAACTAACACTTTGAAATCTTGAGTTGAATATATTCATATTTTTGAAATGGGTTTTTACTTCTTTTTAACCTCAGGCGATTGCTGAGTCTTCTAGCTTTGAAGGAGATAATAAAGACCCAAACCTTCTTGGTTTCTATTATCCAGTCTGATTATATCTATGGGAAGCACAGCCTATTTCACAAGATTTGGACAGTGTTCAGAGAAGGGAAACTCCCTGGCTAGCTCGAGAGAAGTTGAGACACAGCCAGAAAGTAAACCTTCCAAGGAGAAGAAGCACAGACAGTGCCTGGCCCTGGACATGTGGGAGAAGGTCAAAGGACTTCCTAAAGATCAAAACACAGCAGAACCCCAAATTCCTCCTGCCTAACCACCAGTTCTATTTTCAAAACTACTTTATCTCTAATATAGAAACATGCTCTTCAAGAACTTTCTTATTCCTTGAAATTATATTTTTTCCCAAAGTGATCTGAAAGTGACAGCATATTTGTTTTTTACTGTATTTTGTTTAAATTGCCTACAGAGAAAGAGACAGTTATTAATTGAATGTGAAGATGAATTTGAAACAACATATTGGTGGAAAATAAAAAATTCATTACTTCTCAAGTTTGCAGCATTTTCTCTGCAAATGCAAATGTTAATTTTCACTCTGTGTCATTATCTGTAGATATGTGGAAAATATGACTGCATAGTTTACTCGTTAGGGATGAATCAAAATGGACAAATAAAGCTTGTTTTGGCTCTAAAAAATAAACATGTGGGGGAACACAATTCTTAAATACAGCTTTCCCCAACCTTTTCAGGGGGGAAACATAGCTTTCAGCTTTCTGTGAAGATTACAAAGCACAATACAGGCTAAATGCCATGCTCCCTATGCCTCTAACCCTCCTCATAAATGTGGTGCAACTGTCTGGCACTTTCACCAGTGATAGCTCTGTGCGATCATTAACACTACCTGCTTAGTATTTGTGAAATTACATTGTATGTGCAAAGAATTGAGGTGATATTTTGAAACCCACATGGTTAATATATTTACCAGTTCATGGTTAGAGAGCATGGTTTTTCCAAAAACAGTTCACAATTCCAGTATTTAAGATTCAAAGTTGTGTTTTATTCAGTGGCTTTTGCACAACTTGGTACAGTAGTCCCATTCAAGTAATCTCAACGATTAGAGTTATCCTGATAAAATCAATACCGGGGAACAAAAATGCCAAGTTTGAAGTTTCAAGATTTTGGCCACCTGATGTGAAAATCCAACTCACTGTAAAAGACCCTGATGCTGGGAAAGACTGAGAGTGGGAGGAGAATGGGGCAACAGAGGATGAGATGGTTGGATGGCACCACTTATTCAAAGGATATGAGTTCAAGCAAACTCCGGGAGGTGGTGAGGACAGGGAAGCCTGGAGTGCAGCAGTCCATGGGCTTACAAAGGGCCGGACACGACTCGGCAACTGCACAACAATGTGATTTGATGAAATCTCATATTCTGAAGATGAAAGCCACATTTTATTTAATTTCTAGTATGTGTTCACAAACTGGATACAGAAAATAGAAGATAACCTTATGATATGTTATTCTTAGAAAGGGGCAGAGAAATTAGGCAAACCTGTCAAGTGACTGAAACTGATTTAGAAAAGCCACAGAAAGTAATGATTTAGGAAAGGGGAGTGCATGCACTCCATTAAAGAAGCAAATGTTTGTCAAATATGGTCAAAACAAACCCTGAACTGGGAGAGTCATCAAAATCTCTTCATCATTTAGAGATTAAACTCTCTGAGCAGCTCTTGCCTCAAGAAAAATCAATATGTGAATATCAAGATGTGGAGAAATGATAGCTATGCTAAAGTAAAATAAACTAGCAAGCATGTCTACTAATTTGTTTACATTATTATTGTGCTTTGACTGCTTCAGTTGGTCTATATACTATTCTTCATAAATACATATGATTCATATGACTTTTGCTCAAAGAGTGCAGGCCTTTGTTACTATAGTTTTATTGTTAAAGGTAATTTGGATTTAACATGTTTAAAACCAAACCCCTTTCCTCAATCCAATCTATTTTCTCTTGTATTACTTCTGAATTACTTTTTTTTTTTAAACAGCATCACCAACCACTTTATCCATCCAGATATGCACAACACAGTTTCTGGAACCATCCCGAGTACTTACTTAAGCTTCCCATCTGCTTTATTCCCCCAAGTTCTGTAGAGTCTGCACTTCACACTCTTGAACATAGCCCTCTGCTGTGATGCTTCTGTCCTAGTTAAACATTTCACAATGATCTCTTTCAGATTTCTACATCTGCCTCCAGTGTCAGAACTTACACAGATGTCCTCCCTACCTTCTCATCTCCACAGATATCGGATGACTTTTCTGAAATGTCAATCTATCACTTGAATAACTTAACAGATAAAAATCAAATTCTGAAAGTATTTCAAGTCAAGCCTAACTCTCCAGCCTAATCCCTTATCCCTCTTCCACCCAGAAATCTATATATAGGAGGGGAAAAAACATAGGTCGATATTTAAAAGAAGAATCAGTAATAGCTTTAAGCTGGAAACAAAGTAAACCATTTGTTCTTTGGAGTCTTTCTAAAAATTGATATCTTTGTTGTATTTTCTACTTTACCAGTAGTATGTATTCATTAACTATTTTGTTACTATATTTAAAAAATCATAAGAAATGCATTAGGTGTGACAACCCAGGTTCAAGCCTGAAGTCTTGGCTTGGCCTGTTAGAACTGGTAACAGCTGCCACTGTAGGGAATGTCAGAGTATCTGGTAACAACTAAAGAGCCATTTTCAAACTCTGGAAATAAAGCTGCTTTCATATTTTTTAAAAAAGCCAGAACTGTGGCTATATCAATTTAACCTTTCTTTTATTTGGATGGAATTTAAATATTCTCATAGTAATTATAATTGTACAAAAATATTAGTTATTCACAACTGGAAAGGAAGAGACATATCTTGGATCTGAGCTGCAGATTTTTTTCTAACTAAATATTCCCTGAGCCACAGACGCTGCGATGTCTCTCTCCTTACATGGGCTACTCCTTCGTCCCTCACTAACCCTTAAGAAACACTGCGGTAGAAAGCCACTGTTCCACGCATCGCTGTGAGTGAGGCATTTGCTTCGTATGTGTTGGAGCAAGAAAAAAAGAGAACCCCCTGGCTTAGGGATAAATGATAAGCTGGACTGAAAGGTATAATAACCAGTGTTTCACTCTGAACATGCACTGTCCAATAGCCATCACAACCTCTGTAGATATTTATCATTTGAAATGTGCGTAGTCCAAACTGAGAGGTGTTGTAAGAGTGAAATATACATTGAACTTTTTAGACTTAATATGCAAAAAAATAATGTAAAATATCTCACTGTTGTTTAGTTGCTAAGCCATGTCCAACTATTTGCAATTCCATGGACTGTACTTCTGTTCATGGAATTTTCCAGGCAAGAATACTAGAGTGGGTTGCTATTTGTTTCTCCATGGGATCTTCCTGACCTAGAGATTGAACTGGTGTCTCCTGCACTGGCAGGCAGATTCTTTATTGCTGAGCCACCAAGGAAGTAACACAGTAACACTTTATATTGATTAAAGGGAAATAATGATATTTGGGATATGTTGAGTTAAATAATATGTAGTATTAAAATTATTTTCACCTGTTTCTTTATCCTGCTTTTAATGTAACTATTAGAAATTTTAAATATGTAGCTCATATTTTACATATGCTCAAATTTTACATATGTAGCTCATATGAAAACTCTATTGTACAATGCTGCTCAGACATGATTCATTTTAAATAAATGACCAACATCTTGTTTAATTATTATTTGCCTTTCTGTAATTAAAGCAGAATACAGAATTTATATTGCCAAGAAGAAGTAGGGAGTGGGAGGTAGTGGGAATCCAATTGTTTCTACTCCCTAATTGTTTAAATTTTGAACAGAAGTAGGGAGGGAAAAAAAAAGATGTGTAAAATCTAAACATAAACCAATTCTTCAGAGGCAAGCAGTGGCATCAGAAAAGCAGAATAATGGCGCTCTTGAGCCTTCTGGAATATCCCCATATACCCAATCTGTGCAACAAAGTCAGTGGTCCACTTAGTACAACAAAGCTACCGGTCCACCAAAAGCTTTGGGTGTTAAATTTTCTCCATTTTGCTTCTAGAAATGATTTACACAGAAGAGCATTTATTAATTACCTAAGAACTCCCAGGAGGTGATGCCTGCAAATGCTTGAATGCCACACTTCTTAAAAAATTTGAAGTATAGTTGATTTACAATACTGTGTTAGTTTCATGTGCTCAGCACAGTGATTCCATTTTTTTTTGCATGACAGGTTATTAAGAGATACAATAATCTTATAATTAATCTTATAATCTCAGGTATAATTTCCTGAGCCATACAGTTAATCCTTGTTGCGTATCTCTTTTATATATAGTAGTTTTTATGTGTTAATCCATACCCCTAATTTTTCCTTCCTTTTCACTCTTCCCTTTGATAATCATACTTTTATTTTCTATGTCTGTGAATCCATTCCTTGTTTGTATATAGATTCATTTGTATCATTTTTTTAGATTTCACATATAAATGATATCATATAATTGTGTCTTTCTCTGTCTGACTTATTTCAGTAAGCAAAATACTCTCTGGGTTACACTTCCAGTATTTAACTCAGTATTGCCCAACTGATGCAGAGAGGATATCTTTCATTAATAGCAAAGTGACTTAAATTACTTATTATTTTAAAAATCCACATTAATATGCAAAATTCAAAATTCACAATGAAGTTATCAACAGGTGGCGGCACTTTCTAATTTGGCACTAATGTGACACTTATAATAAAGAGATATAAAGCAAAATGATTGTAAATGAGTGAAAAGACCCTGATGCTGGGAAAGACCAGGGCAAGAGGAGAGGGGGGACGACAGTGGATGAGATGATTGAATGGCATCACCGACTCAATGGACAAACTCTGGGAGATAGTAGAAGATAGGGAAACCTGGCATGCTGCAGTTCGTGGGGTTGCAAAGTGTCAGATATGACTTAGCAACGGAGCAACAACAAATGCCATATTTAAAATCAATACAAAAAGTGTGCAAAGTTGTCTCTTACACATACGCAAGCTGAGCCAAACTTATATCACAAAGCACAAGCTTTCCTCAGTTATCACTAAGAATATATTGCCAGTCAATGTTATCTGAGTCAGCACAGGAAAGAGAACCACTGTTTTAGAACTGCTGGTTCCTGACTCACCTTATTAACAACTTTCATAATTTCATAGACTATTACGAGAGTAGAGTTGTAGCATATGTGCATTTAGATCACAGAAATTCAACTATAAGCATTTGGCAGGAAGAGAGAACCTAAAAAAAAAACCACAACAGACAGAAGTCCCACCATTCGGTTCAATGAAATTTTGTGTAGGAAGGGAGAGAATAATTGTCTCTTTTTCCATTGGTTTCTGATCTCAAGTCTTTCGTGGAGGGTGCTGGTCTCACAGGTGATCAAAAACATTGTAAATAATAACTTTGTTTCTACTTAATCTTGATTTATTTGTTGACTTTAAATCCCCAGCAAGATGTGACTTGATGGTGTCCCGATGGCACAGTGTGTTTCATTAAGTCCTGATGTCAATTATGTGGTTCCTAGCAACTTCCCATCTCTGTCCCCTGTCCACATTATTGTACTTGTGCTTTGGGAAGATCATTTTTGGCTGCTGTGTAAGAAACAGACAGACTGCAGCAAGTAAGCAGGAACAACAGTTATTTGCTGAACTGAATTACTGAAAGGCTGGGAAAGGATACAAGTGGATAAAGGTTTCCTGGAAAAGATGGTCTTAAAAGCTACTTTGTAGAGATAGCTTTGGTTCTTGACAATTATATAGCATTAGTCTGTCTCCAACATAGGTAGGTACATTTATATTGCCCTCCCAAGATATTTTGTTAAAAAGAATATGTTCAATAAGATTCTTTGAGACCTTTAACAGTTTCCTTCTTTTCAGTAGTTTTACACTGGTTACAGAGTTTGTGACCGGAAATGTTTTTAATGCATTTAAACATTAAACATTTGCTCCAAAAACCGCTATGCGTCTGGTGATTCAGAAATAATGATAGCAGTCTTGCCTTATCTCTCACTTCATTTCAGGTTAGGTTAGACATAAAAGACTTTTCTATCAGTCATACACAGGACATGAAAGACAAAGAAGAAAATGTGGGGAACACCACTGAGAATGACAGTCCAAATTAGTTCACAATTTTTCATGTACACATAAAATATTGCTTGTAGCTCAGGTCCTTTTCTAACTTGAACTCAAAGGTTAACCAGCTTCTGAAGTTCTTTTTAAATGATACAATTCCCAGAGAGGCATTCTATAAGGAGAAAATGACTTCATTTTACCCAGCAAGTGATATATCTGACATCACTATATTTTAAAATCCTGCAAAATAAACAGGGCCGTATGGCTCAATTTTTTTTCCAACAGCAAACTAACAATCTGGAGTATTCTAATAAACTGCTGTTAGGTCTAGGAATATTTGGGGCCAGAATTTTCTTTTTTCCCCTCGTTATAACTAGTTTGCTAATAGATTTCTTTAGCTTTAGAGTTATAATTAGAAGACAGTTACTACTTTGCATAATCACATTGTAATTGTTATTTGGGTGAAATCCAACCAATTTAAGCATCAGTACTTCCAAAAAAACAATGTCTGGCAAAAAGAGAATAACAAATGCCATGCTCTAATGGGTCCAGGTTATCTAATAATGTTTGTCTAATGGTTTAGTTTTGTTTTTTTCTTAAGAGACTCAACAGCAAGTGACATTAGAAATCAATGTATTTTAAGGCATCACAGTTGTAACTGGCAATAAGTTAATGTTCTCAGATAAACACTAATGATGATAGTAAGAAACAAAAATTCACATGGGGTCAGAAACCTAGCTGCCTTAGGTCTGCCATTTGTTCAATTTATGTTTCAGCGGCTGAATTTACTTCTAGTGCCTGGAGAATTTCCAAATATACACATCTCTTGCTTCAAAAGCCAAGAAGCTCAGTTGTAGGCCCCAATTCTATAGAAGGAATGACCACAACTATGTTTCTAGCTGCCCACCCTCCTATCCACTTTTTAAGTTAATTTATTCAGCCTTCCTAGAAACTTCATGACTCTTTCAGGAAATTCCATTCTTTGTTCAATCAGCCAGCCCTTTGTTGTTGCTTACAACCAAGAAACCTCACATCCACTTCAAAAATACACATGAGTCTTTCCACTTCATGTCAGCTGTCAATACTCTAGTCCAAACTCCCATGACATCTCTTCTGTACTAAAGCAGTAACTTCCTGACTAGTCTCGCTGCATCCATTCTTGTCCCTCTCCAACCCAATCTATGCATGCTAAGTCACCTCAGCTGTGTCCAACTCTGTGACCCCATGGACTGCAGCCCACCAGGCTCCTCTGTCAATGGGATTCTCCAAGCAAGGATACTAGACTGGGTTGCCATGTCCTCCTCCAGGGGATCTTCCCAATCCAGGGATTGAACCTGCGTCTCTTATGTCTCCTTCATTGGCAGGTGGGTTCTTTACTACTAGCACCACCTGGGAATCCAACCTGTATGTAACATGATCTAATGTGATCATACCTAAATACAAAAGGAACATTAGCCATTCTTCTCCATAAAGTTCTTCTTATCAGCCTAAATATATATTTTAAAAATCTTTACCACAATCAGTATAGCTCCACGTGATTTGGCTCCTGCCTGCCTCTCCAACCTCATCTCTGGCCGCTCTCCCCAATTCTCTGTGCTTCAGCCACACAGGTCTTTCTTCTTGAACCTTAGGGTTTTCATGCATTATTCTCTCCACCCTGGAACACCTTCCTCCTTAGTCAATCATCTAACTGTTCCTTATTCTTTAGGTGTCAGCTAAAATGTAGTTTCCTTAAAGAGAGCTTTCCTTACGCTTCAGTGTAGGTCTTCTTTCTTATGGACCTCATAATGTCCTGTACATTTAACAGATTGAATGTCCTGGACATTATAAATTATATAATTTATAATTATATATTTATATTTGTATTATTTATAATATCTTTCTCCTCAATTCTATGAGAGCAGGAAATATATCTAATTTACTCTACCTTGTATTTCAGTATCTGGTACATAAAAATCCACTTAACTAATAAATATGTTGAATAAATTAAAGAAATGCATATTACTCTGTGAAAGAAGCCAATCTGAAAAGGCTGCATAGTACATTATTCCAACTACAACATTCTGAAAGAGATGTAACTATGGACACAGTAAAAAGATGACTGGTTTCCAGGAGTTCAGGGTAGGGAAGGCATCAATAAACAGAGTATGGAGTATATTTCAGGCAGCAAAAAAATAAATACTCCGTATGATACTGAAATGAGGGAAACATGTCCTTATACATTTAATGCACAACACAAACATGTATAGAAGTAAAATTTAGGACAAAAATAATGACAGATGGAAGGGTGCGATGTGTGTATGGGGACACAGGGTATGTGAGAAATCTCTGTAACTTCCTTTCAATCTTGTTGTGAACCTAGAACTGCTCTGAAAAAGAATAAAATATTTTGAAATATAAGGTATTGAGGAACAAATAAAAAAGAAATAGAATATATAACTTTATAATCAAGCTAAATGAATTAAACAAAAGGTAGGAAAAAGAAAACATAGTAAAGCATTGTTTAAAAAAATTAAGATGGCAAAATTATTAGTAATTACAATGACTCAGATATCAGTAACTATAATGAATGTAATGAGTTACATATCCTATTTTAAGAATATGCTCTATATTTCTGTGTTCTGCATTGTTTTCCCAATTACAAATAATAAGATGAAAAATATATCTCTTTACTTTTTAAAATAAACCTAATTATAATAATCCAATTTTAAAAAAGAAACAACGGAACAAAATTTGGGAAGTACATATAAAGAAGTGATTTCCCAGCTGGCTCAGAGGTAAATAATCCACCTGCCAATGAGAGATGTCAGTTCAATCCCTGGGTCAGAAACATCTCCTGGAGAAGGAAATGGCAACCCACTCCAGTATTCTTGCCAGGGAAATCCTATGGACAGAGGAGGCTGGCGAGCTATAATCCATGGAGTCACAAGACCTGGACACAGTTTAGAGACTAAACAATAATATGAAGAAGTGCTTCAAAGGAGTCACAGCATGTAACTTATAGCTGTAAAGAAGAGAAGTCTACAGTTAACAATCTAAAACTCAACCCTAAGAAACTAGAAAAAGAGGAGGAATTTAAACTCCAAATAAACAGAAAGAATAAAATAATAAAAAATAAAATCAGTGAAATAGAGAATGGACAAACAACAAAGTCAATATATGCAAAAGCTGGCTCTTTGAAAACAGCCATAAAAGTGATAAACTGCTAGTTAGACTGGTTTAAAAAAAGATAACACACTGACCAGTATCAGAAACCAGAGAGGGAACATTACTGTAGATTCTCAACATTTTTTTAAAAGGCAATATTATGAACAGCTACATGCTAACAAATTTAACATTTATATGTCATGGATAAATTCTTTGAAAGACACAAATTACCAAAATTGACACAAAAAGAAATGTGAAACCTGAATAGCACTACAGTTGACCCTGGAACAAAGTGAGGGTTAATCTGCATGTAATTTATAGTCAGTCTTCAGTATCCATGATCCCTCTACATCTGCAGATTCAACCGAGGACCATGTAGTACTATAGTATTTGCTATTGAAAAAAGATCTGCATTTAAGAGAACTTGTACAGTTCAAACCTGTGTTGTTCAAGGGTGAACTGTATATCAATCTTATAAATTGAATATGTAATTAAAAAAACACTTCCATAAAGAAAACTCCAGGTCCAGTTGGCTTTACCATTAGACCTACCTTTTAAGGAAAAAAATACCAGTCCTAAAACAAATTCAGAAAACAAAGTGGGGGGAACACTTCCTAAACCATTTTATGAGGCCATCATTAAATTGATATCAGAACCACACAATAATATCCAAGAAAATAAAATGATAGGTCAATGGGTGGAAATGAAAGAATTTTTAACGATTTTTAGTATAAATTATGAATTCCAGGTCTCTTAACATATAAAATGGTCTAATGAAAATTTTCCATAGAGTAAGTTCTATAAAATTATAAGTTGGCACCAAACTACGTAACAGTGGGAAGTCTAATTCATATCCTACAAGCTTAGGAAAAAAATAAAACCACAGCTCTTCATATTGCATGTCATTCATTTTACCTGTGAGTCAACCCAATAACAGATACGAATTGAAGGGCTTGTCAGGTTCAGGTCATGATAAGACATTTCATAGTGAACTCCCAGTTAAAGGAATTAACCCTAAAGAATTTAGCATGTACTTTATACGAAAAAATTAGACAAGCAAATAATTGCAAGTAGTTAAGCAGAGGTAATGAACGTATGAAAAGTTTCAATTAAAAGTTAAGGGAAAGAAGTTTCCCTTATAATTTTACAAAGTTTGACAAATTTGGCAGCAGAATAGAAAAATAGGTAGTTTTTTAAGAGAAGAGACTTTTGATTTCATATAAAAAGAGATGAAATTCTAATTACAGGCAGTGAATAGGTAGAAAAGGAATATTTATTCCTTTTCCAAAGATACTATCTTCCTAGTTAGCTGTCAGAAACGACTTGCACAAATGCAGAGCTTCTCCAACAACTGCTCATGAAGTTTCATTATGGATGGTTTTTGGTATCAAAATATATTTCACATATTAAAAATCAGCAAGCTTTCATGCTACAGCATTTCCTTTCTTTTCTCCACTCAACAAATATTTACTGAGCCCTTAAAATATAATTAAACATGGTCCTAGTGCTAGGGATGCAGCATAAACAAGATGGACTAAAATCACAGCCGACATGGAACTTACTTTCTAGCAGAGATACCTGAGAGGCCAGAAAATAAGTTAAGTTCTAGCATGTATATTCTACTACCGTTCCACTGTCACTCTGCCATAATATTACCTTCTGATTCAGTGCTGTTGGATGCAGTCTAAGTAGAATTACAATGTGATAAAGCCTTTCAATATTGCAGATAAGCCCTCTTGGCCCAGTTCTAAGCTAGATCTGTCTTAAAAGGATTACCATGATATAAACCAGGGATCACCAAACTTTTCCTGTAATGAGTCACATATAAATACTTTAGGCTGCACAGGCCACCTACGATCTATAGTCCATATTCTTCATTTTTAACCCTTTAAAAATGTAAAACTGTTCTTATCTGGCATGGAATTCTTCAGGCCAGAATACTGGAGTGGGTAGTCGTTCCCTTCTCCAGAGGATCTTCCCAACCCAGGGACCAAATCCAGGTCTCCTGCACTGCAGGTGGATTCTTTACCAGCTGAGCCACCAGGGCAGCCCTCTTATCTGACAGGCCAAACAAAAACAGGCCGGGGGCCAAATCTAATCTGCAGCCACAGCTCTCCAACTCCTGACCAAAAGATGGGAATATCCTTGCTTGTAACTGGCTATGCTCAGTCCTATACTTCATATTTCTTTTAATGTTTTTAAATATTTCTTCTCTTGCTGTTTGTTGTTTATTTGCCAAAATCTAATAAAACATTCTTTTCTAGAGCTACAATAGTTCGACTGCTACAGCCTCAAAGTCAGCTCTGAAGAGCAGAACCACCTGCTCCATTTCACACAAGCAACAGAAAGATGTTCTCAGCAGAAAACATTACTCTGTGTACTTTAGAGAAATACAGCAGAGGCAGTACCCGCTCTTCGCTGACTTCCTGGGGCAGACACATACAAAGTCTAATGGTCCCTTACCTTGCTGGAGGAACATCAATATTGGAAGAAACAACTTTTCGTTTTTGCTCAAGGAGACAGACGGAGCGAGTGTTTTCTTTTTCATGGTCAAGAGCTCGGTTGGCTTTTTTGGTGTCTGCTGTTTTCACATCTTCCTCCATGGCCAAGGGAAACAAGTGTTGGTGGGACATTTTTTTACTAGAGTCACGTTTTAAGTCCTCTGTTTGAAATGTGAAGGTCATTTCCCGCTTAATGCTCCCCACCTGCGAAACAAAACACAAAAATTCTCACTCACCCAAAATATCAGCTTTACATTGCCAGAGGACAGACCACAGACACTGCTGTCCCTGTTAATCTTGAAGATCTTTTCATTTAAATGGGGGAAATCTAACATGGAAATAAAATAACTGACTTTACAAAGGAAGGTGCAACTGATGCGCTGCCTGTCATAATGGAAGCAAGAAGCATCATGAGCACAAGAGAAGCCTTTCAGATGGGCAAACATTTTGAAGATTTGAAAGCATGAGGCGTCTAAAAAAAATGAGAATTTAAAACATCATTGTTTTCTCTTCTACAACTGAGAAAACTCAAATAAATAAATTCTTAAATATTTCATGCTGATTATGCTTAACAGAGGTTCAATCCCTGGGTTGGGAAGATCCCCTGGAGGAGGGCATGGCAACCCACTCCAGTGTTCTTGCCTGGAGAATCCCATGGACAGAGGAGCCTGGTGGGCCACAGTCCATGGTGCTGCAAAGAGTCGGACACCACTGAGTGACTAAGCACCGCACATGCTTAACAGAAGAATGCTATACATATTAAAAAAAGTCAAGTCTTTAATCTTTGACTATGAATAATCTTAACCCCATTCTTTACCTCATGAAAAACGTTTTGTTTTTTTTTTTTATTCTTCATCTGTAGCAGTTTTGATCTTAAGGAAATCCCTTCATTTGTATGACAATTAAAAAGTCATAACACTGGAACTTCCCTGGAGGCTCAGTGGTTAAGAAGCCACCTTCCAATGCAGGAAACGTGGGTCCGATGCCTGGTTGGGGAACTAGGGTCCCACATGTTGCAGGGCAAATAAGCACCCACACGCTGCAACTATGGAGTCCACAAGCTCTGGGCCCCATGTACCACAACTGGTGCACCCACACGCTGCAAGAGTCATAATAATCTTTATCAGTTTTTATTAAATGCAATGTTTAAGACAAACGTAAATTTAAATGTCAAAGGAATTATATCTGATGATTTCAGAGTTTAGAATTGTGATGGATGAAAAAGGAGACTAAAGTTAATAAAAGGGATTTTGCATTTTGTGAGATGACTGGCACTGTCCGTGAAGTTTGGCGTGACCTTGTTAAGCCCTGGGCTTCCTAGATGGCTCAGCTGGTAAAGAATCCGCCTGCAATTCGGGAGACCTGGGTTCAATCCCTGGGTTGGGAAGACCTCCTGGAGAAGGGAATAGCTACCTACTCCAGTTTTCTGGCCTGGAGAATTCCATGGGCTGTATAGTTCATGGGGTTGCAAAGAGTCAGACACAGCTGAGCAACTTTCACCTTTTACTTTGTTAAAGTCCTAAATGCACAAAGAAGAGCTGGACTATCTGTCAACCCGGAGCCTCACTAATCAGTGGAGAATGTCTCAAAATATGCATGTCTACGGGACATTTCACAGGTCAGAGTCACTCTTTCACGAAGTCCATGTGTAGGGTCAGTAAACCTTCACTCACCCACTTAAATGGAAAGTATGCTCGTTCGTCTCTTTTTGATTTCAGGTAGAAGGAAAAGCACAAAGAATTTGATAAAGTAGATTTAGAATTTATAGAGCTAAAGCCACAAATGTAGGGGATTTTTCAGAGTAAAATGAAAGTATGTGTGTTCAGTGAAGCAGAAACTGGCCAAATATGGTGTGAATGGCTAGAAATTCTCAGACTAAGGGAAAACGTGAAGCTATATGTTTGTTGGAGCCATAGAACCAGCTCTCATACATATTCTCCTTGAGCCCAGGGGTGACTTGTGTGCCTCAGGATCACCGTGGCTGGAATGTATCTTTCATATGAACACGGAGCCCTAAATTGAGCTCCCTGCTCTCGTTGACCTGCACTTGTCAGGCAGAGGAGACTATCTTCTATGGTGTTTCTGCCACACTGAGCCCATGCTCCACAGGACAATGTCAGTCACTTTGGTATATTTGCAACTCATTAAAAAGTTACCATATTTCTTAGAATGCATTAATAAACAAGCCAAAGTAAGAGTCCAAGAAAATGAGTGCTTTTAAGAGCTGTTTCAATGACATCAATACTCAATAGAGAGGAATGAGAAACTATTTCATACTTCTCAAATTCAATACATTTTCAATAAAAATGCAGCTTGGAAAACTAATATAATTATAAATGTTTTAAATATCCATCACTAATCACTTTCTGTGCAACTTTTTCTGCCTGGAGGTGGAAGGGAGTGGGAGGCACTTTTTTTCACTTCTATAGCAGCTCATTCCCAACTATGTTACAAAAGGAATATGCCAAACACCAGCCACAAAAGATGAAAACAAAGGCCTGGCTTTGATGAGTATAAATAGTTTCTCCCTAAGTGTCAAGTATTACATTAATTAAATATTTAAGTACTCATTAGGATTAAGTTGTAGCAATAATTGACATCTATACCTCCCCAGGGACCAATTAATCTGATTAAAAGAATTCAATCCAAAGAGAGGTGGGGTTGAGGGAGAACATTACAGGAAGGTTAGCTTTTAGCTTCAAAAATTTAGGGGGAAAAAAAGCATTTGAAGCAAATGATACAAAGTAGAATAAATTTCCTGTAGTATAATCATGTATCATGCTCTTAGCCAAGACTTCTTAATAAAGTAAGCTATGGTAATATTCAACAATGTAAGCTATAAATCTTCCATAATACATTTTAAACATAAAATTAATCTCTAAATGGTAATCAGGAAAGTTTAGCAATGTAATGAAATTCAAAGACTATTCAGCCCAGACTCCTTTTATAAAAGTGGAGTTAAAATGAGTTAGTTAAGATCAAAGAGGACAAAAAAAAAAAAAAAAAACCCGCAGAGATGAGCAAGAGATTTTTGATACTTTGAGTCATGTGTTCCACTGTTTGTAAGGCTGGTAGAAGGAGTGGGTGACAGATGTAGATGTTCATTATATCTCTGTGCTTTAAAGTTTACATATATATAAAACATGCTCTTTTTAAAGTTCTTCCACTCATATCAGATATTACATTTTTTTAAATTTTAAAAAGAACAGTCACAGGGGAGAATAGAGTAGAGAGAACATGAAGTCAAATCTTGAGACATGGGCTCAGAAATGGCCCAGAGAAATATGGCAGTGTCTGGAGAGGATGCTGAACCAGTGAGAAGGTTCTAAGACAGGAGGTAACAGAGCATGTTTGAATGCTGAGGCAGGATGGAAAGAAAGGGATGAGTGAAGGTTTGCAGGAGCAGGAGAAGGGGGCAGGGCCAACATCCAGCCATCACACCACCAGCAGATCAGCAGAAGAAAGAAGCAAAAGGAAGATAGAACCCCAATTCAATTTGAACTCCTATTAGATTAGCAGAGGAGAACAGCTAAAAGAAGATAGGATCCCACTTACACGAGATTTCCAGAAAAGGCAAAGCTATAAAGACAGAAAGCAGATTGGTGGATTGCCTGGGACTGGGGTTGATAAGGGAAACTGATTGCAAATGGACACCAAAGAATTTTGTGCCATGATGGAAATGTTCTAGAACTAGACTGTACTGATTTGCACCACGCTATAAATTTATCAAAAGAAAAAACAAACCTGAACGGTATTCTTACAATGGGATGAACATTATGATATGTAAATTGTATCATAACAGTACTGTTGATTTAAAAAAAAAAAAAAAGGAAAAGAAGAAAGAACCAAATCAGGAGTAACTGGTGTAGGAAGCATATTTCCCAAGAACCCCCCAGACGAGAAACTGGGAACCTGTGCTGCAGAGGCAGCCACGGAGTGCTGTGAAAACGCAGACTGCTGCAGGCAGCTGCGCTAACATTTTCTGTTCACAAGTAAGGCGGACTCAAGTCCAGTCTCTCCTCAAGCCAGGTCCCCAGGCCTCTTCACCCATGGAAGAGGGACATTCTTCTAATTCATTCATCTGGAGAAGAACTTTTTATCCTTTATTTGCCCAAAGAGGGCACTCTTACTTGTTTTTGTCCCCAATGTGCACAATGCCCTGGTGACAAAAGGAAATCCTTCTGGTGGTGTGGAGGGCCTGGGCCAAGTCAGCTTCCTTCCTTGAAGCTGGTATCAATTAATGATGTGACTCATATGAGCTGATATTTTTAATAATAGAAAGCTGAGGAAATCTGAGAAATCTTTCACATCATAGCTCACAAAGAGGCAAAGGGTTCCACAATAGAAGATATCCAGAGAAAATAAACAGACTCCCCAACTCTAGAAGTCCTGGGTGGCAAATAATGAAGAAAAACAGCAAAACACTTAACTAGGAATTTTAAGCAGAAAACATAAGGCAGAGGTTTAGGAGGAATCTTAGTCTAGATTTTTATGTCTCTTGCACGAGGAAGGGTTAATCTGATTGTATCCCACAGTGATTAGACTGTAAGTTGGAAGGCAGTAGTAGTTGATTCTGGCAGTCTAATTTCAAGATGGACATTGACAAACCAGAACAAACACAACAGGATGATCAGGATGAGAAAGGATCCTATTGGGAGGAACTAGGAATATTTAATCTAAAAAACAGAAGGCTTCAGGTTCACATGTAGCAGTAGGAATAGTCAGTCAGTCATGTCCAACTCTTTATGACTCCATGGACTGTAGCCCGCCAGGCTCCTCTGCCCATGGGATTCTCCAGGCAAGAATACTGGAGTAGGTTGCCATTCCCTTCTCTAGGGGATCTTCCCAACTCAGAAGTAGAACCTGGTCTCTTGCATTGCATGTGGAGTTTTTACCATCTGAGTCACCAGGGCAGGCCCACATAGCTTCTCTTAAATATGTGTTGAGCCCTCTTGGAGAAGAGGAATTTGAGTTCCGAGCTTCTTTGCAACGAGGATCAATGGCGCTCAGTTCTGCTTCCAACTGACTCCATTTTGACCACACAGTTTACTCTCTCTTCCTGTTTTTTCTCACTCTTCCACCACACTGTGAATGAAACATTCTGTATCTATAAAGAAGACTAACTACTTTTCACCTGACTGTGATTTCATGAACTCATAATCTGTGAAGCAGGAGTTATCTTAGAGACTATCTAGTCTTACTTCAATGTTTTCTTTTTCACTATTCCTGTAGAGCCTGGAAGTACTTTTCATTTTTTTTCAAACATTAATTTATTACAAAATATATGCTTATTGTTAAAATTTCCCTAAAAATGTGTGTAAAACAATATGGGGACAGCTTTATATGCCTCCCCATTCTCCTCCCAACACTGCCCAGTCTGGTTCAACCCCTAGAAAGAACAGCTTTTAACAATTTACTGCAAAGCCTCCACTTATTTCAAATGCATTACATTCCTAAGTGTGTATTTGTCTATTTGGGGTATCTAAACACGAATGTACTGCATGTATTATTCTGCAACTTATTTTTTCACTTCACAATAAATCACAGGCATCTTTTCATGTTAGTAGTAAATGTACTACATTTAAGTTTTGAATATGGTAACATTTCACAAGATCATATTGTTTAGCCCATCCTTTCCTCCCAGACATTGAGGTACTTTCCAATTTTTTATCATTAAACATAATGCCACAATAAATACCACTGTGGTATGTATACATGTACCTTTATACACTTGTGCAAGTCATTTTTGTATGAAAAATTCCTGGAAGTTAGAATTGCTGAGTCAACCAACCAAAATTTTTCTTTATGGAGGGACAAACTGTGGGATATCTATAGAGCGGACATACCACAAGGTCACTAAAAAAGAAGAACATCAGAATAAATCCATGATGCATTATGAGGAACACATTCACTCGTGATTTACTAAGAGAAACAGGTAAGCTGCAGACTAACATATTAGGCAGGATTTCACTGCTCTTTGAAAGCAAAGTAGTTTGTTAAAAAGTTATACACCTGACAGGCCAAGAAGGTTCTACTTTTTTTCCTTATATAATCAGATACTGCATACACACATACAGACACACACACAAGTGAAAGTGGTGAGATTACGGGAATTTTTAAACTTTTTTTAAGGCTTTCAAATTTAAAAAATTTAAACAAAGAGACAATTTTATAGAGATTCACGATAATTGTGAGGAATAATGCTCTTTGCTGGTCAACATACGAAGGATCTGGCACTCTCAATCCCTGTTGCTGGAAACATACATGTTGGAGGAGGCCAGCATGCAAAAGGCAGTGAATTTAATGGTACATCCCTTTGACTTAGCAGTTCTATGTCTATGGGGAAAAAAATTCCTAGAAAAGCACACAAGAATGTTTAGCACGGAATTTCTTATAATATTAAAAAATGCAAATTCCTAAACATTCATCAATAAATTGAGAATTAAATATGAACAAATAAAATGTATAGCTAAAAACAAAGACATATTTCTATATTGATTGAAATGGAAATACATTTAATATACTATTTGAAAAAAGGAAATCCAAATGAGTCTTATGTAATATAATCTTGGGGAGGAGGGATATATATCTCTATCTATCTATCTATCTATCTATATATAGATAGATAGATAGAGAGAGAGAGAGAGAGAGAGAAACAATTCTGAAAGGACATTCCAAAATGTTAAGAATGGTTTTCCTTGGAAGCAGATTTACAGTCCAATTTTGCTTTTTACCCTGTTTGCAATTTTTACAATGTTCATGTATAGTTTGGTATTTTAAAACCTATAAAGTTATTCTAAAAAAATACGCATTATTTTTATATAATTTTCTCAAGAATACAGCATTTATATACTATTTTTTTCTCCTACCAGCTTTCAGGTATTAGCATCTGTGCATAACCATGTGTGCGGGCTCAGTCAGTCATGTCCAACTCTTTGCAATGCCATGGACTGCACACTGCCAAGCTGCTTCTGTCCATGGAGTTTTTCAGGCAAGAATACTGGAGTGGGTTGACATTTCCTCCTCCAGAGGATTTTCCCGACCAGGGATCAAACTTGTGTCTCCTGGGGCTCCTCCATCAGCAAGCAGATTCGTTACCACTGAGTTACCTGGGAAGCCCATATTTGCCTATACTAAAGGGGAAAAATTAATTACTTCAAATTATCCAACCAGTTGCACTATTACTTCCCTTGATCACCAGTACCTCTCAGCTATATCGTATGACAATGATTACCATTGAATTCCTTCTTCCTACCCAACACAGAAGCCCTTCAGCAGCACATCACAGACACACGCTTTATTCAGTGTGATTTCTTGCAAGAGAACAAAGCTTCAGTGTTCAATTTATGAGAATACTACCAATTACCAAGTTAACTAACAAATAAAATTCAAAATTTCTATTTTAATGAACAGCTTTTGTTTTCCTAGACAAAGATAAACAGTATACCTATAAATATGATATACTTGGGAAAATTGCAATTTTTTAAACAAGACACTAACAGTATATATTTCAATCTTGAATTTCTCTAAATGGTGTCCTTTGTAAACTGGACTGAAGCTCACTGGCTTTCTTCAATACAAAAACATCTGCTTTCCATAGGAGGATTCTAGCAGCACAACAGAAAAGAGAATGGCTTCTAGCATCAGCCCACTTACTCGATCAGTCCTTCCTTCTGTCCACACTCAAGTGCATCCCAGGCTACCTTAAACCCAATACCCTCCCCATGAATATATGATATAATAAGGTGCCAAAGCGCCCGTGTCAACATTCACTCTCAGGAACTGTCCTCATTTACTCATCCCAATCCACTAAGATTTGAAGAACTGGCTCTGGAGATTAATTGGATTTCCAGGAATAATCTAAAGAAAGCCAACCCATTTGCCTTCTGGAGCTTCCTGAATAGTAAGAAAGTAGTAGAGACATTTTGGAAAAGAGAATCAAATTCAGGCCACAGCAAAGTCCACTTTTGGGGAGCAAGCCACGGGAGGTAAGGGAATGGACCACTTGACCAAGTGACTTTTTTCAACTGACTCTTCCATTCACCAGGCAAGCACACAGTCACATTTGACAAATTATAAGAGAATTCCCCCTATTTCAGATTGTGCTTCCACACCTTAGTATTTATTTTTTAAACTTGCCTTAGAATACATAAATATGTATGTTTAGTGACTGATGAAAATGACACATCAGCTCTATCAACAGTGTACAGCATGTAATCAGATGCCCACATTTTAAAATATGCTTTGAAAGAAGCAAAAGTTATATTAATAATAGGAACAATTGATTTTTAAATTAATTTAAAATACTGTAACTAAAGGTCATGCTCAAAGAAAGACCAGACTCTTGAGTTAAGTGATAAAAACTGTGTCCAAACATAGTCAACAGAACTCTGCTCATCATTTCAGATTAAATTCTTCAGATTTCATGCTAGATACACAAGAAAATAAGTTGGACAGCAAATCTTTCCAGTCCTAGTGATTAGCTATAGTAGACACATTTTAAAAATAACTGCTTCCAATTGCTAGCCCTTTGATTATATTATTCCCTAAGCTCTCTGAAAGAATGAAGTGTTTTTTGACTGCTTTAACTTCAAGTTTATAATTTCTCTATACCAACACAGACTAACTGGCTGGTGGAAATCAGCCTGGTTTGGCAGTGTGATGATGGGCGAAAAGTAAAACAGGGTTGAGATCCTCCCTGTGACGGCAACCACGGGGCTACACTACAATAGTCATCGATGTTATTCCTGCTGGGATTCCTACAGGAACTTTCACCTCTAAACATTCAACAAAGCATGACTTGACACACCTAATGACAGATGAGTCAGCCACACATTTAAGAAATTTATTGCAAAAACTTTTGGTGGAAGACAATTTGGCTGAAGTTTCAAACCTTCTATTAATAGTCATATCATGCAAGTGAGAACAAAGTATGTAAGTATTTAAAAAACACTTTCTGAAAAATTCTGAATAGAAATAACCATCTCTATGAAGTCCAATACTAAGGGCAAGCTTGGCTAAAGTCACCCGTATATTTTTCTAAGCAAATGTAAGGAGAGAGAGGAAATATCAATATAGGTTGACCTCACTGGATTTAACTTTACTACAGAGAATTTTTGAACTTCACACAGTAATTAGGTATTTCATTTATTTTGTATCAGTCAAAGTTTAATCCAACCAATCACACTCAGTCCAAGTGAAAACCCTGCGGCCTTTACCTTCAGAAGATATCCAGAATCTAGTCACTTCTTACCACCTCTACAGTTACCATCTTGGTCAAGCCACCATCATCTCTTGCCTGGATTTGGACAATAGTATCTTCCCTGTATCCCCATCTCATTCTTGCCCTGCCTTTCCCACACCCCAGTTCCTTCTCAGTACATTATCCCACACAAACCATAGTCAGATCATACCCTTCTTCAGCTCAGGACCTTCCAGTGACTCCCCACTTCATCCAGAATAAAATCCAAAGTCCTTGCAATGGCCTCCCGGGCCCTGTTTGGTTTTCCCTGCCCCTCCTCCCATATCCTTATTTTCTCCCTCTCCTACTTCTTTCCTCCACCCTTACCTCTCCCTCCCACCCTTGCTGGCCTTGATCAGGCCAGGCACACCCCTGCCTCAGGCATTCTCACGGGCTGCCCCATCTTCCAGGAATGTTCTTCCTTCATACCTCCCACTGCTGGCTTCCTCACCCTTTCAGTCTTCATTCAAAAGTCTCTTTCTCAGTGAAGCCAACTCACAAAAGTCTACTAACAAAAGTCTAAGAAGGCTTGATGCCAACTTCCTGGAGCTGCAAAGAGTAGAGTCATACTCAAGAGAAATTTCCTAAGCTACCAAGAAAGAAATAGTGAATTGTGCTATAATTTCGAGAATAGGTGGAAAATAATTACAGGAGGGCTACCATATTAATCCTTTCTTTACCAAGTGTTCCGTTTCATTTCATGGAGGATTTTCTATCCAGGCATATAGTCCTTATTTTATAGTATAATCTACAAAGTTCATTCGGTAAAGATCTGCCTGTGGTGCAGGAGATCCAGGTTTGATCCCTGGGTTGGAAAGATCCCTTGGAGAAGGAATGGCAATCCATTCCAGGATTCTTGCCTGGAGAACTGCATGGACAGGAGAGCCTGGAGGGCTACAGCTCATGGGGTCTCAAACAGTCAGACACAACTGAGCAACTTAACTACCACAGAGAAAATAGGGTTGGTTTTGCTTTTAAATTAAGGGACTCTAAACCTTCCTTCTACAAATACCATCCAGCTATATCAGGGCAAACCTGTTGAGAGATAAGGCAGAATATCAGAACCAAGTCACAGTTAAAGTTCTCTACTTTTCAAACTCCTTGGCAGCAGAGATTCCTATAAGGGGCAGGACCCAGAGCAGCCTGGTCTCCAGGGAGGCCCAGGGATGCTTCCCCTTCCTGTCTGAGGCTCACAGCACAACCAGCCCACTCACTCCCTCTGTGAATTCTAACATCCACAGTCAAGAATAACAATGCTGATAATCACTGTCATCTTTAATTTCTTCCACATTTGGTTTACAGAGACTATTTTTGCCGATGGGATTTGGGCCCCTCCGGAAATATTTTCTTAGAAGTTTCTTTCTGAAGGAAAACAGGCAGCTGTGTTGCTGAGGGGCTGCTGACCTATGGAAGACTTGTCCACTCCAGCTGCTGTGACTGCTATGTAGAGCCCAGAATTGAAACTGCTTGCAGCCCCTGCCGGGAGGAGCTGGATTCCCAAACACAAGCTTCATGGTCTCTGACCTCTCCTCACTGCAGCTTCGCTCCAGGGGAATCTCCCAGTCTCCATTCATTGGAACCTTCTGCAGCCCCTCACACAGACAGAGGGGGCTACTCCAGAGACTAATAGTTCACAGAGCCTTTTCCAAGTCCTTCCTGGAGCCCACCTCCCATCTCCCAGACATCCTCTCTTCACTCCTACTGAGGATCTCTGAGCAGCCTTCTCTTCACCTGGCCTGAATCCTTGGCACAAACACACACAGCAAACAAGAAGAGATTCTTGGCAATTCAAGGAGTGCATTAGAGTTCATTTTCTTCAGGCATTACGTGGTTTTTTGCCACTGACCTGGGACCCAAACCACACTCTAAAATGTGATTTTTCTGACCGAACCACACATTTCCCCAAAGCAGTTAGAAAAGAACTTTTGCTATTTTGGACAATGTAGTTCTGATACGTATAAATTAACCCTACTGGCTCAGATGGTAAAGCATCTGCCTGCAATGTAGGAGATCCAGGTTTGATCCCTGGGTCGGAAGATCCCCTGGAGAGGGGAATGGCAACCCACTCCAGTATTCTTGCTTGGAGAATCCCATGGACAGAGGAGCCTGGCGGGCTACAGTCCATGGGGTTGCAAAGCATCATACAGGACTGAGTGACTATCACTCTCACAAAGGGTAAATCAGTTTTCAAAAAGGACAACACACAATTTCTTTGGGCACAAAAAGAACCAAGAAAATCCTTTCTTTCAGTAGCCTCATCTGAGGGACCACAAACTGATATCCATTAGCACTGGAGACTTGGAGTACTAGTGTGATCAGGCCATTAAGGGCATTTGAGAAAGTCGAGGACACTAGGATAGAGGGAGGAGGAGTGGGGTGCTGCAGACTTTGGAGAGAAATAGAAACAAGGGGCAGGGGGCCCCCTGACAGACAAGGCATCTGCGAGCTGCCAACACCCCTCCCCACCGGTCAGCATCCGCACCCAAGCACACTGGCTGCGGGGCTGCGGGTTGTCTCTACGCCTGTTCACTTGCATCTCCCTCCTCATCACCAGCATCCCCACACTACCCACCTTACCCTACCTTTCTTTTTTGCAAAACCTTATTTTATTTTATTTTTTGTTTCTTTTTGTTACAACAAAAAGAGTTGGACTAAGTAACCCAATGCCTTGAATTCCTTTGGCAATAAGAACTATAAATATGGCTTCTCCAGTTCATCAGTGGTTGTCACAGGCTAACACAACTTTAATTTTTCAAGGCAGATTAAGAAGCCATTTTTAAGTAAAAAAGAATTCTGGTTGCTAAGGGTTCCTCCTGAAATAAACATTTTATTTAAATACAATTTGTCCTTCCTTTGAGCAGTAAACAGCAGGTGAAATTAAAAACTGAAGTTGAAAGCTAATGAATTCACATTTTAGCTTGAGTTGTGCTCTTAACTCACAGACAGCCAATTACTTCTACTAGCTGCACAGATGACTAAATAAAATCTGCTAATAAATGCAGCTAGTGTATTCAAGAAAGTAAACAGTACATACTAGAATAAATCTGTACATCTGCTTATCATAAATTTAATTCTTTAGAATAAAGGCCCAACAGGTATTAGGGAGAGTGGATGGGAATATGAGAGAGAAATACCTCCCACTTCAACATAATCCTTCACAAGAAGGTAGATGGCTCAACAGAAGGACTGGACTGACCCAGGATAATAAGTGGAGGAGGATCTTAAGATAGAAAAGTATGCTTGCGGGGTTTCAGGCTGGTCACAGTCCTTCCTTCCTGCCTTGCTGCCTGTGGACTTGAGGCTTGCTTAGCTAGCTATAATAAATACACAAGCAACTCCTGCAGTTCCATTCTAGAAAAATAAACGACCCAATCAAAAAGTGGGCCAAAGAACTTAACAGACATTTCTCCAAAGAAGACATAAAAATGGCTAACAAACACATGAAAAGATGCTCAACATCACTCATTATCAGAGAAATGCAAATCAAAACCACAGTGAGGTACCACTTTACCTCAGTCAGAATGGCTGCCATCCAAAAATCTACAAGCAATAAATGCTGGAGAGGATGTGGAGAAAAGGGAACCCTCTTACACTGTTGGTGGGAATGCAAACTAGTACAGCCACTATGGAAAACAGTGTGGAGATCCCTTAAAAAACTGAAAATAGAACTGCCATATGACCCGGCAATCCCACTGCTGGGCATACACACCGAGGAAACCAGAATTGGAAGAGACATGTGTACCCCAATGTTCATCGCTGCATTGTTTACAATAGCCAGGACATGGAAGCAAACTAGATGCCCATCAACTGACGAATGGATAAGAAACCTGTGGTACATATACACAATGGAATATTACTCAGCATTAAAAAAAAATTCATTTGAATCAGTTCTACTCAGGTGGACGGAACTGGAGCCCATTATCCAGAGTGAAGTAAGCCAGAAGGAAAAACAACAATACAGTATACTAACGCATATATATGGAATTTAGAAAGATGGTAAGGAGAACCCTGCATGCGAGACAGCAAAAGAAACGCAGACGTATAGAACAGACTCGTGGACTCTGTGGAAGAGGGCAAGGGTGGGATGATATGGGAGAATGACATTGAAACATGTTAATTATCATATGTGAAATCAATCGCCAGCCCAGGATTGATGCTCGGGACTGGTGCACTGAGATGTCCCAGGGGGAGGGAATCGGGAGGGAGGAGGGAGGGGGATTCTGGAGGGGGAGCATATGTAAACCCATGGCAGTTTCATGTCATTGCATGGCAAAACCAACACAATAAAAAAATTCTATAAATAAATAAATACACAAATGTGCGTGCACATGTATGTATCCATGCAAGTATGCAGGAATGAATAAATACAACACACACACACACACACACACACATCTAGTACTTCTGCTCCTGCGAGCACTCTGACTGATGCAATATAAAACTTGGTATAAAGTAGTCATGCTCCCCGAGTCCTCTCCTCTAGTGCTCCAGATGCTAGTTAGAGGCAGAGAACAAGTTTTGCTCAGTTTTGTGTCCCAGACACCTAATGTATGCATGCTTGGCATATACAAGTGCTTGATAAATGTTTACTTACTTAATGTAATTAGTGATGAAAAGACGGCAATGGGGCTAGCTTATAAGAGCTGAAAGGAAGACTTGTAAATTCAGGAGACAAAGTGATTCCATATTCACAATACTCTAAAGTATATAGAAGACAGTAACAATAAAAAGTAGTAGGAGCATAATACTAATGACTGTGCTTACAACGCCTTTCCCTGGAGCAGGAAATGACAACCCACTTTACTATTCTTGCCTGAAAAGTTCCATGGACAGACAAGCCTGGTGGGCTAAAGTCCGTGGGGGTCACAAAGAGTGAGACACGACTAAGCATGATATTAAGCCCTTATTAAGTACTAGACATTGCATTAAAATTTCTTCATGTACATTATTGCACTCCAACCCCAAAAAAAAAAAAAATCTAAGAGGAGTATCTTATTATCCAAATTTGTTAAGGAAACTAAGGCACAGAGCGAGTGAGTGAAAGTCACTCAGTAGAGTCTGACTTTGAGACCCCATGAACTGTAGCCCGCCAGGCTCCTCTGTCCATGAAATTCTTCAGGCCAGAATATTGGAGTGGGTTGCCACTTTCTTCTCCAGCAGATCTTCCCAACCCAAGGGTAGAACCCAGGTCTCCTGCACTGCAGGGAGATTCTTTACCAACAAAGCCATCAGGGAAGCCCTAAGGCACAGAGAAATTATGTAATTGACTGAGGTCTCATAGATATTTCCCCTCATCTCTCTCTCCTCTCTTTTTGATACTTCCCATCAGCAATCAAACATGTTCCACTACCCCTTACCTTTAAAACAACAAAACAAAACAAAACTTTTTGACTTCTGATCTTGCTCAACTATAGCACCTCTACTATATTCCCTGTCCCAGTCAAGTTATCAATAGAGATATGTGCCTAAGCTGCCTTCATTCCCTACTCACTGTTTACTCTTAAACTTATTGTCACTGATTTCTACTTACTCTGAAACAAACAACAACAACAAAAAACATGCTTTTGCTAGAGTCAAAGTGAACTATATATATATATATATATATATATCACTAAATTTAATAAATATATACTTTAAAATTTCCATTCTTAATTTAATTTCCATTCTCTTAGTACTAAACACAATTAGCCTCCTTGAAGCTAACCAGCCTCCTCTCTATTTTCTTTTGGCTTTATGATAGCAGGACCAGTCACAATTCTTATTTGCAGAGCAAGACAACAGATTCTCTAAGAAGCCTGGAGGATCAGGCTGGGCTGCTGAACAAGACAACTGCACAGAGCCAGAAGGAAGGTCCAAACACACCACCGGCCTGCACAAGCACAAGTACCACAGCACTGCTTCCCACCACTCAAATCCCACGACAACAGGCACAGAAAGCTGGGCTTCCACAACAGATGCCCCAACAACTCGAGGAAACCGTGACACTGGGTTTTGCCAGAAGATCAGTTTTGCACACAGCGACCCCTCACTGCCTTACGTGTGCCTCCTCACATGCCTCACGTGGGTACGCGGCTTTGACAGAACCTAAGTCACACAGAATTCTAGCTGCAAGGTATTCTGGGAAGTTCCAGCCACAGAAGCGCAGAAATATAAAAGAGGTATTAAATGAGCCAATATGCAATATTTGCCACGCCACCACCTGTTTCTGGACTTTTTTATTTTCTTAATTTTTTAATTGGAGGATAATTGCATTACAATACTGTGTTGGTTTCTGCCGTACATCAACAAAACCAATCATATGTACACACGTGTCCCCTCCCTCTTGAACCTTCATCCCACCTCCCATCCCATCTCACCCCTCTAGGTTGTCACACAGCACTGGGTTTGAGCTCCCTGTGTCATACAGCAAAGTCCCACTGGCTATCCATTTTACATATGGTAAAGTATATGTTTCAGTGCTATTCTCCCAATTTGTCCAACCTTGGAATTTTTTATTTTTCCCTTGCAGCCTCCTCTGTCTGCTGCCCCCAACTCATATTTTTAATCAATGTATTTTATTTCTATTGCCACCATCAATTTCTTTGGACTACAACAATAACTTCTGGCCTAATCTACCCATTTCTATCCTTAACTCCATAGAATGTTATTGGGAGAATCAAATAAGAAAGAAGGTTTCATAACTTTAACATACCATATAAAAATAATGCTAATAAACAAGTGTTTTTAGTTAAAACCATTAAACTTAAAAAAAAAAAAACATTTAAGTAGGCAACTATCTATATGATTCAACTTGAAAGTGAAAGTAAGTGTTAGTCCATCAGTCAGGTCTGACTCTCTGTGACCCCATGGACTGTAGCCCACCAGGCTTCTTCATGGGATTCTCCAGGCAAGAATACTGGAGTGCGTTGCCATTTCCTTCTCCAGGGCATCTTTCCAACCTAGGGACTGAACCCATGTCTCCTGCATTGGCAGGCAAGTTCTTTACCATCTGAGCCACCAGGGATAGTGCCATAAAGATCCCTTGTCGAGATTACATTCCAATAGCTAAGAATGATGCCAGAAATTTTATCAACAGGGTTAAATCATATTTACATTGTTAACCCAGAATCCTTGGTTAAACTGTAAATATCCCACGAAAAGGAGTCTATGTTTGCTGTGAATCATATATTACTGGAATCAAATTCCAGCCCTGCCACTTGCTAGGTGGTTGATCGGGGGAAAGTTTATTAACCTCTTGCATTTCAAGGTCTTGTCCTCATCTATAAAATAGGGATGACAGGTTGGCAGGAAGGATCAAAGGGCAATATCTAGTGAAGTAACTGATGCATGGTGAATAGGCAATGAACTATAACCCTTTCTCTCTGGCAGTACTTACTGAGAATTAGTTTGGAGAGTAGTTCATATCCAGTTTGCTGGTAAAGGAAAGACAAAGTGCTGTAGCAAATCCAACACAGGCATCAAAGGGACCACAGACATACAGAAAGGCGGCTCTGCTGAGAAAGAATGGGGCTCTGCTCAGAGAGAACAGATGGGTCACCAGGGGCAGCTAGAGATGTATAAGGCTTCTGGGGACCTTGACTGATCATAAGAAAAATAAAAATAGCAATAAAACCAGGAAGGGATAAATAACAAAACCCATCTCTTTCTTAAAACGTTTTGCCTGGAGTGAGCCCAATGGGTGTCATCAACGTCTCTGACCATGGTCCAAATCATCCAGCTTCCTGAACTATAACCTCACTCAAGAAAACACAGGAAATAGAATCCACAGTGGAAGATGGGCAGGAAGCAGGAAGTGTTTAGTGATAGCACATCATTCCTTGTTTTGCTCTATATCCCAGAGCTTATTCAACAACAGTAACAATCTTCTTCACATCAATGGGGTCCTGCATAAGTGTCCAAACCAGAGACAGAGGGCAGGCTGCAGGCTAGGAAACATGCCAGAGAGGTGAACCTCCTCACCCGCTGACATCTGCTTTCGTCTTCAACTCAAGAAATGAGCCAAGAGACGGCTCTGCTTTGGCTGTTGCTAAAATGGATCGGTAGCAGTTTACCACTGCACGCTGTACAGAACAAACTACGCTCCACCAGTTTTTAAAAGATGTATTTAGCCTCTGGGTTAACTCTAATTTTTGATTTTTTGAAAACAGGAACTCTGTTCTGATATAAACTTTACTAATTTAGTAGGAATTTTGTATTAGCTTGTATATTCTAGAATGGTGGCATCTAATTTACTGCTTTCAAAGACAGAATAGTTAGGAGGCTGGGATTCTGCAAGCCATTTAACAGGTTATGTATATTGAAATTCTCCTTATAAACACAACTATGCGGCCCTGACATCCTCAGTATAAGAAATGAAACTTGGCTGGTAGCCAAACAGCCCTTACCACAGCACCCTACACAGACCAAATGACTCACCTGTGTTTATGAATGTCAACGGGCACACATTCAGTTTTTTAAAAGTTGAAGTCTTTTGTTCACATGTTAGCTATTTAAAGGACATTCTATAAAAAGAAGGTAAAATATGGATAAGCCACAATTTATTCTCTAGCTTCAAAAGGCAAATAAGTTGTTTACAGCCAGAAGCATGTACAGTCTTCCAGGAAAACAGCAGACAAGTGATAGACACTATATAAACACCTTCTGCATCTCTGTGTAACACGCAATTTTAAAGTATATGTTAATACATTAATTTCCAACTAAAACATCTCTTTAATTTTCTTATTTAAAGATCATTTTCCTGGAACTCTTTATAAAAGAGGTTGTATAAAAAGATCTCAAGGGAGATTAAAAATTCTAAAGCTTGAATATTTATTCCAGCCCACACATAAACCAATCTCTCTTTTTTAACCAGTGATAATAAGAAAGGTATTTGAGTAGACCTTTGAAAAGAGTGTTTGCTTGAAAAGTAGGCATTCATTTAACAAATATTTTTACTAGGTATTGTAGGCACAATACTTTGACCACCTGATGCAAAGAGCTGACTCCTTGGGAAAGACTCTGATGCTAGGAAAAATTGAGGGCAAAGGGAGAAGGGGATTGATTGATTGATCCTACTTGAGATCAATGGGAAAGAGGGGCATAAATAAGTGAACTACACAAACTGGTGACTCAGACGGTGAAGAATCTGCCTGCAATGCAGCAGACCAGGATTTGATCCCTAGGTTAGGAATGGCAACCCACTCCAGTATTCTTGCCTGGAGAATTCCATGGACAGAGGAGCCTGGAGGGCTACAGTCTATGGGGCCACAAAGAGAGTGACTGAGTGGAAGTGTTAACTTTCACTTCTATGAAAGTGAAAGTAAAAGTCACTCAGCTGTGTCCGACTCTTTGCAACCCTGACGATTAAACAGTCCATGGAATTCTCCAGGCCAGAATACTGGAGTGGGTAGCCATTCCCTTCTCCAGGGGATCTTCCCAACCCAGGGATTGAACCCAGGTCTCCTGCATTGCAGGCGGATTCCTTACCAGCTGAGCCACAAGGGAAGCCCAAGAATACTGGAGTGGGTAGCCTACCCCTCCTCCAGCGGATCTTCCAGGCCCAGGAATTGAACCAGGGTCTCCTGCATTACAGGCAGATTCTTTACCGACTGAGCTACCAGGAAGCTATTAGGGAAGTATCCACTTCTATACTTCCTCACAAACATAAATAATATAACAACTGAACAAATACTCCAATTTGAGAAGTATACAGAGAAACTTTGAGCACATGAAAGGGGGAAAGTCAGAGAGGTCTGAGAAGGAAATTCCGAGAAAGTATCTTTGTCAGTTTGTGCTGCTATATCAAGAATATCATCTATTAGATGGCCTAAACAACATTTATTCCTCACAGTTCTGGGGGTTAAGTCCAAGTTTAGCTCACTGGCAGGTTTGGTGCCTGGTGAGGGCTGGCTTCCTGGCCCATAGACAGCTGTATTCCCTGTGGCAGAGAGAGAGAGCGTGCTGGACTGTCTGAGGACATCAGTGGGGCTCTACCCACTAAAGACCTCATCCAAATCCAACTACCTCCAACACCATCACACTAGGGTTTAGACTTCCACATATGAATTTGCAGTTGGGGCCAGGGGACACAAACCCTCTGTCGGTAACAGGAAGTGATATTTGCAGTGAGGTCTGATGAGAGATGTGTGTATCTTGGTGAAGAGTAGTTAGGGAAGGAAAGCATAGCAAGTTCAAGAGCTTGAAAGAAAGCCAGTGAGGCTGGAGACCAGAGAAAGTCTGGTACAGGGCATGAGATGAGGTCAAAGAGACAGAGGGGACTAGATCATGTGTTATGAGCTGAACTGTATCTCCCTACCCTCCTAAATTCATGTGTTGAAACTCTCATTCCTAGTACCTCAGCATGTAACTGCATTGGAAATGGGGCCTTTAAAGAGGTAATTAACACACAATGAGGTCTTAGAGGTGGGCTCTAATCCAGTATGACTGCTGTCCTCATAAGAAAAGAGATTAGGACAGAGATAACACACAGACCAAGGGATGACCTTGTGAGGACACAGAGAGAAGGTGGCTGTCTTCAACTCAGAGAGAGAGAACTCTGAAGATACCACACCTGGCCAGGACCTTGATCATGGATTTTGAGCCTTCAGAAGTGTGAGAATATAAATTTCTGTTGCCTAAGCAACAGAGTCCATAGTACTTATAGCAAAGTATGATAGCCTTAGCAAGCTAAGGTTATAAAAGGAACGGTAAAAACTGTGGTCTTAATCCTGAGATCATAGAATTCACAGATGGGGCTTTAACTGGGAAGACGAAGGGTTACAGATCTGGTGTGCCATTTGTCTCTCTGCAGTGTCAAGGTGAACTGAAAGAGGCTGAGTGGATGTAAGATGCAGTAGGCTGAATGCTGTTGTTGTTCAGTTGCTAAGTTGTGTCCAACTCTTTGTGACTCCATGAACTGCAGCATGCCTGGCTTCTCTGACCACCATTATATCCCTGAGTTTGCTCAAACTCATGAGTCAGTGATGTCATCCAACCATCTCATCCTCTGTTGTTCCCTTCTCCCTTTGCCCTCAATTTTTCCTAGCATCAGGGTCTTTTCCAAGGAGTCAGCTCTTTGTGTCAGGGGGTCAAAGTACTGGAACTTCAGCTTCAGCATCAGTCCTTCCAATGAATATTCAGGGTTGATTTCCTTTAGGATTGACTGGTTTGGTATCCTTGCTGCCCAAGGGACTCTTAAGAGTCTTCTCCAGCATTATTCAGTAGGCTGAATAATGGCCCCTAAAGACATCCACATCCTAATCCCAGGAACCTGACCTTGAATAGCAAAGTGTCCCTGCAGATGTGACTAGGTTAAGTATCCTGTGATAGAGAGATTATCCTGAATTTTCCAGGTGAATCCTAAATGTAATCACAAGAGTCCTCATAAGAGGGAGGCAGAGGGAGATTTCACCATAGAGAAGAGGGGTCTGTAAAAATGGAAGCAGACAATGGAATAATATGCTTTGAAAATGGAGGAAGAGCCTACAAAACAAGAAACATAGAGAGGGCCATCAGAAGCCAGAGAAGGCAAGGAAATGGATTCGCCCCTAGAGTCTCCAGAAGAAACCACCCCTGCCTGCCAATACCTTGACTGCAGCCCAGTGAGACCATGTGGATCTCTTGTAAACCAAATTCATGGTACAGTAACCTCTTAAAGGGGCAACAGAACCCTAATACACAGGCAGATGAGCCAGGGGTCTGCAAGCAGTAGTCTAATAAGGCGATGCTTGGATAGTGATGATGAGAAGAAGACTGACCTGAGATACAAGAAGAAAAATCAAAAGGAGTGGATGCTGGATTTGGTTTGGGAGAGAAGGAAGGGGAGGGAGCCAGTGAGAAGCACTTGTATTACCCCCCTACCACAACCTTCAAATCCGGGTAGGGCAGTGGCTCTACCATCCAGCTTTAGGAGTCATAAATCTGACATGGCATTTAATGATTTGAAGGCAGGAAACAAAATCTGTTTTCCTGATTTATTAGGTTAGCAAAAAAAAAAAAAAAGGAAGTTCTGGTTTTTCTGTCTCATAGAAAATCTTGAATGAACTTTTTGGCCAACCCAATACTTCATCTTGGAGTTTAAATTTTAAGTCTAATATGCTATTAAAATTTTATGTGAGGACAATCAAAGCCTTTAGTTTAAAAAGTATTTCTGAATGCGAAATATTTCTTGACTTTGATTTCAAGAAGGCCTGGAGCCTCTGAGGTGCTTACCATAAAGATTCACAAATAGAATATATAGAGGATCTATTTTCTTCTATTCACTTATTATATATTTATGCTCTCCTCAATACACTTTAAGCCCCTTAAGACCACTGAAACCTAGTACACACAGAGGAACACATGTTGCTTTGCAAGATATAGCCCTACAGCACCCACGCCACACCCTTCCTCGCTTTTGTAGTGATTCGGATCCCACGGAGGTCAATGAAAGCACAGTCATCGGCAGGGCCTTCTCGATGCCAGATCTATTGCAGATCATTTCCTGCACTTGCACTTCAATTTCCTCACACCGGAAGCTGACCTTGCTGATAAGAAGAGTCTTGGCTACACTTAGGAAGTCCATGCACTTGATGATTAAAAGTGGTGCTGATGTGACTTGTACAGTTGCCCTGGCTCACACTAACTGCCTAGCTTACATCAGAACAGAAAAGAGCTAGCATACTCCATTTTTCTGCATTCCTCTTTTAAAGACAGGAGTACTCCACATATCTTAGACACAAACTTCTGCAAATACTATTGAGAATTTGGTAGACCTCTCAGCATTGAGAAAGGAACTATCAGTCTTAAAGACTGTGGGCTTTGCTGTAGTAAAGTGATAAGAACTTCATCCTATAAGAACACTACCCTCAGAACTATGAATTTAGATTTGGTTTTAAAGTAAGATTTTGAAGCAGAAGAGGCACACCCAAGTATCTTTAAACAGAGGAAGAACACCAAAAATCTGCAAAATTATAGCAATTGGGAGCCATTCATTCAGATGCTATAAGAGTCTCCACATTAAAACCCCAGTATCTGATGTTCTTAAGTTGCTGTGTTAATCCTCAGTGGGGATGGAAGTATGTGCTTTAATTTAGGAGATTTTAATAAAAATTGCTCAAGTAAAATGGCTAAGTCCTCAACCTCTGCAACACCAGAAGTTATGCTGCACTATTCATTTATAGTAATACTAAATTAATGAAATAAAGAATTCCTGTTGGTTTCTGTATTGCTGGGTTTATGCAATGAATGTTCAAGATTTTGAAGGGCAGGTTGATGCTATCTTGGGCTGTTACCAGGAAATGCTATTTGTGAATCATGCATGACTAAATCAGCCTTTTGGTTTTGCAGAGATTTGCATCTCTCTCTAGAATATCTGGGGTCATACTGATCTCACTGATGGACTCAATTCATTGACAATGACTTACATACTCTTCACTGGTGTTTTTTTAGCAGGTGCTCATGAGGGAAATTTACATGTAGTTTCTAGCAGCAACCATTCATTTCCTAAGCAGGAACTTTAAAATATAATAGATATTTATCTTGGAGGGTACAAACTAAAAGACATTCCAGACTTACTGAGTAACCCAGCTCTTAAAGTAAAGAGACTTACTACACACACACATTTATTTAAGTCTTAATTCTTCTACTTTGAGAATATTGTTACCAGTACATTTTTAAAGGAATCAAGTAATCTTGGGGGTTTACTAGGGAACTAAGTAGATTATCTAAATCCAAGCAGTGTGTCTTCTAAGAAAAGCTAACTATGGCACTGTCAGAACTCTCAAAGGAGGCATTTTCTGGGCAAGTCTACTACAGTGATCCCGTTTGGGGTTAGTAAATTCTTTTGGTTGGACTTCAGCTTCCCTCATGGCTCAGACGGTAAAGAATCTGCCTACAACGCAGGAGACCTGGGTTCAATCCTCTGGGTTGGGAAGATCCACTGGAGAAGGGAATGGCAACCCACTCCACTATTTTTTCCCGGAGAATTCCATGGACAGAGAAAACTGGCAGGTTATAGTCTATTGGGTCACAAATAGTTGGACACAACTGAACAACTGACACACACAACCTGGTTTCTACTCCAGAAAACTTTACTTGGTTTCCACTCATTCCATCTTCAATGAAGATAAAGAATAATTATTCAATGTCCTTTTAGATTTTCCAGAGCTAAAAGGATTCCAAATGTAGCTCACCAAGGTCACAGGACACAAGATTAACAATGCAAGAGACAATCACATTTCTATATATTGCAATATTTATAACAAACACATGGAAACTGAAATTCAAAACACAATTACACTTACAATCACTCAAAATAAAATTAAACACTTAGGTATAAACCTAGCAAAAACATACACAGAATAACCTGTTTCCTGAAAATTCAAAAGACTTCAAAAAGTATAGTTTATTTACAATGGCTTATTAGTTTCAGGCATACAGTAAGTGATTCAGTTATATATATTTAATAAATATATATTTATATATTAAAATATTCTTTTTCAGATCCTTTTCCCTTATAGGTTATGATAAAATATTGAGTACAGTTCCTTGTGCTATATAGTAGGTCCTTGTTGGTTATCTATTTTATACATGGCAATGTGTACATGTTAATCACAAACTCCTAATTTAGCCCTCCCTTGAACCCCCTTGGTAACCATAAGATTATTTGCTGTGTCTGTGTATCTATTTCTACTTTGTATATAAATTCCTTTATATCTCTAAATATATAAGTTCATTTATTTTATATCATTCATTTTCAAGATTCCATATATAAGTGATATATGATATTAATATTTGTGTTTCTCTGGCTTACTTCATCGAACACGATAATCTCTATATATAGACATGCTAATTCTAAAATGTATATGGAAAGACACAGAGCCTAAAATAACTGAAACAATTTTGATAAAAAAGAATAAAGTCAGAGTAGTCACTCTACTGTGCATAAAGGTTTATTCTATAACTACTATACTCAAAACAGTGTGACATTTCAGATAGAGAGACACAGAGGTCAACAGAACACAACACAGAGCCCAAACAAGACCCACACAAACACGTCCAACTGATTTCTGCAAATGTGAACATGCAATTTAAAGGAGGAAAGATAGCTTTTTAACAAATGGTGCTGATGTATTGCACATCCACAAGCAAAATCATGAATCCCTCAACCTACACCTCACAGATTTAACTCAAAACCCATTGCTGGTGTGAATGTAAAATGAAATAGTCACTATAGGAAAAATTATGGCAGTTTCTTACAAGACTAAACATACATGTTCTTCCCATAATTGAACCAGCAACTCTACTTTTGGACATTAAGCCTAGAGAAACAAAACTTTATAACAGTGCACATTCATGTACAAAATGTGTATATGAATGTTCACAGTAGCTTTATTTATAACAGCCCAGAACAGGAAACAAACCAAATATTCTTCAATTAGTTAAACAAACTGTGATATATCCATACCATGGAATACCACTCAGTAATTTAAAGGAACAAACTCCTGATACATGCAGCAAATTGGGGTTTGTTCAAAACCTCAGAAGCTTCCTGGGTGAAATCTGGAATTGGTCTCCAAATACAGAGAGCAGAGAGAAATGGAAGAAAGAGGCAGCCACTCCAAGTGGTGGGTGGTAATTTCAAAAAGCAAGGGAATTTACATAGGAGGCTTGCCTTGGGAGGCTACCGGATGACTAAATCTCTGCACACCCACCAGAATCTTAACAGCTTCTTCCTGTTGTTGTTCAGTCGCTAAGTCATATCTGACTTTTTGTGATCCCATAGATGGCAGCCCGTCAGGTTTCCCTGTCCTTCACCATCTCCAGGAGTTAGCTCAAACTCATGTCCATTGAGTCAGTGATGCCATCCAATCACCTCATCCTCTGTTGCCCCCTTCTCCTCCTGACAGCAATCTTTCCCATCATCAAGGTCTTTTCCAGTGAGTCAGCTCTTCACATCAGGTGGCCAAAGTTACTGGAGCTTCAGCTTCAGCATCAGTCCTTCCGATGAATATTCAGGGTTGTACAGAGGCCGTAACTTGAGTTCAGACACGATCTAATATTGATGGTCTCAGCAACACTTTACTCTTCTAAGGCTGCTTAGAAACAGTTCCTACTGTGCAAACAGTGGGCAGAATGTACACTCCAAGGACAGGGGAGGGGTTGAGGAACCTCCCGTTGCCTAGGTCCAACCCTTGGGTCACATCTTCTTGATGACCTCCCCCAATACTTGAGTGGATTTCAAGGGAATTATGTTGCATGAGAAGTCAATTTCAGGTGACTTCACTGGTGGTCCAGTGGTTAAGAATCTGCCTCGCAATGCATGGGGACGCAGGTTTGATCCCTGGTGGTGGAACTCAGATCCTACATGCCACGGAGCAGATAAGCCCACACAGTCCAACTTGAGAGCCCACAAACTGCAATGAAAGATCGTATGTGCTACAACTGAGACCTGACATAGTCAAAAACAAATAAATCTTTTTAAAAAGAGAAAGAAAAAAGACAATCTCAAAAGGTTACAGACTATATGATTCTATTTATATAACATTCTTTAGCGAAAAAATTATAGACATGGAAAACAGGAGTGGTTTCTAGGGATGCAGAGGTAGGAAAGAGGTAGGTGTGGCTATTTGAGGGCAGCCTGGGGGACCCTCATGCTGGGACTGCTCTGTACCTTCAGTGTGACATTGGTCACATGAACACACACATGTGACAGTAGGGCACACACACGAATGCATGTAAAACGGGCAGAACGTGAACAAGGTCAGTGAACTGTATCAATGTCAACTTCCTGGTTGTGATGCTGTGCTAGAATTATGCAAGATGTTCTCACTGGAGGCAACTGGGTGAAGTATACACAGGATCTCTCTGATTTAATATTATTTCTTAGAACTGTGGGTGAATTTACAATGATCTTCTTAAGCTTTTTCTTTAAGATAAAGAAACATAAAAAAGAAAAATATATGGTCTACTCCCATTTTACAGATGAACGAAGGAACAACCAGTAAAGAAATTTACTCAATATTACACTGTAGTCTTTTAGTTAGGAGGTAAGTCAAAAATAAGACTTAGGGCTCTGAATTTCCACTATGCCACAAACCTTAACACAAATAATAAAATAAGCTATCACCACTGTCCCATCCCTACTGGGGGATTAAAATAATAAAGGTAGGGTATCTTCAAGCAGCTAAAAATGTAGCTTAGGACATACAAAATAGTATTAAGGGGATAAGTGAGTACTACATTTAAGTATTATATGACTCTCATTTAAATATAATAGGAATATATATAATAAGAACTCAGAGAAGGTACACTTACATTTGTCACACAATTCTACTGCAAATCGGAACAAATACAAGGCAAGTAACCTCATTTATATAGAATAACACACAGGAAAAAGACTTCTTATTCAGATTTACCTCCAGCTATGTTCTCTACTTAGAATACTGTGTTACGTGCAGAAGGTGGACTGCCATAAACATTAACCACAGGCTACTGGTTACCAGAAAACCCCTGGGCTACCCTGCCCCTACCCTCCTCAGTGGCAAGTCCAGTAACACAAACATTCCAGAAAAGAAACACGCCCTTCTGGTCACAGATATAAGCCACATGCAACAGATGAATCCAGCCCATCTGAAGCAGAATTCATTACTTCTCTCAGACTCAAGATTTAAATTTATAACTATAACAAACTGTGGCCCAGAGATGAAGACAAGGGCGTTACCCTGCAACAAAACACTATAAAGAACTGAGGCGTGGTTCCCCTGCACAGGGCGGACTAAATTTGCACAGCAGTGAGGTCCAATAATGACTTTTTAAAACTGAAATTCTTTTTTTTTTTAATTTATATATTTGGGTGTGTCAGGTCTTATTTGCAGCACGCATAGCCTTTTAGCTGCAACATGCAGGATATTAGTTGCAGTATGCAAACTCTTCTTTGAGGCACCTGGGATCTCGTTTGCTAATGTGTTTAGTCGCTAAGTTGTGTCCGACTCTTTTGCGACCCCATGGACTGTAGCCTGCCAGGTTTCTCTGTCCATGGGATTTTTCGGGCAAGAATACTGGAGTGGGTTGCCATGCCCTTTCCAGAGGATCTTCCTGACCCAGGGATCAAACCCTCCTCTCCAGTGTGTCTCCTGCATTGGAAGGTGGAGTCTTTACCGCTGAGCCCCCTCCCCGCCCCGCGGTGAGGGGTGGGGGGCGGAGCCAGGGGTCAAACCCAGCTGCCTGCATTGGAAGTGCAGATTTAATAATTTAGATTATGGTAATGACGTGGATTTTCAGTCTCTATTTACCTGGTTTTGAAGGTGATAACTTTTAAGCTCTCAGGATGAAGATAAAAACTTTTGAGAGCTTGTTATATAACTTAAATGTTCACTGAAATACATTTCTTATGAGAAATCAATATTTCTTCCCCAATAAAAGATATGCTTTTGTTGTACCATGAGTGTCACACTAGGATTCCATTCCATTTGTTCTATGTTTCACATCATTTTTTCCTGAAATATTTTTTTGAAAAATTTTTTTGCATTCATAGTCAATGGTAACTAGGACTTCTCTCAACTTTTTTTTGTAATTTTGCTGATTTTGTACCTTTATATTTGCTTTTCAGTCATGTAGTGGATAAAAATTCATTCTTAGAGACTGACTATTGTTGTGGCTTGCTTTTAAATTACAGCCCCATTATTTGTTTTATATCACATGCATGGCATGGACTTAAACTCACCAGAAAGTTGTCTTTTCTGGTTGTTTGCATTCTAAAATAGAAACTTCAGTGTTCGCATTTTTTTTTTTTTTTCAGAATCGATAGGCCATCACAATCTTTCCACAGCTTATTATTTCTGTATTTCCACAAATACACCTTAAAAATCGTGTAAGATATACACACAGGATAAAAATACTTAAGCACCCCTCTCCCTCCAGAATTAAAAAAAAAAAACATGTCCTTATAAAACTGAAATGCTTCTCACAGGATGGCATGTCACCAGCAAAGTCAGCAAAACTAATGGTGTCTGGTACTAAGGCTGGCTGCCACCACCCTGTCCTTGCACCAGGCTCCTTCTTGTCCCCTGGTTTCTGCATTTGCTCTGTGCTTCTCACTGTTGTTTTGTTTTATGTCTAGGGGTGTCATTCTCCTCCTTCTCTACTTTACAACCTCTTTCTCAAGCTTCAGGCTTAGTTCTAACATCATCTACCCCAGAGCCTTTATGAGCTCCCCTGAGTAGTTAACTTCCCCCTTTCTGTGTTCCCAGAACACATCGGAGCTCGTTACTGCAGAACTCAAAAGGCTGGGCTGTGACTATCACAAACATGTCTGTTTCCCCCTTTTGACAGGAACACCTCAGGTGGGGACCATGGGAACGCGCCTGACATAGAACAGGTGACAAACCGAGCAGGCTGGCTTCCTGATTGGCCCCAGCCCTCGGCCTGCTGGTGTGGGCTATTGTTTCCTTTTTGGAAAACAGGGGCAAGTTTATTCTCATGATCTAGGGAAAAGGCATGAGCCAAGTACACAGGCTGGGACTTTTTATTTTTCCAGCTGACCCGGGCAGCGATCTCACAGGACTTCCATTTAGAAGTAAGAGCTGAGACAGAAAATCCATGTTTGTTCAGAATCCCATATGTTAGTAGCCCTGTGAGGGTGGGACTTGTTTTTTTGGTAGGTGAATCTAGAGGGCAATACAAGTTGGAAAGCAAGATCTAAGGAAAGAATCCAGTGTCCCCGGTCTTAAAAACACGCTGTTATAAGTTTGGAGTACTCTGGACACTAAGATTAGAATATCATCTCTTGAATCTTTAAGATCTGCCCCTGGGAAAGAAGGGCAGGAAAACAACACGGAGCTTTGTGGACAAGAACCCTTAGACCACTGTTGAGGATGAATAGTTATTTGGGGGTACACTTCCATGCTGGTGTACACATGGTAAAAACAGTAAGTCTAGCAATGATAGTGCAACTATGCCCCATAAATCAATTTTTAATATAGGAAGTTTCTACTGCTTTGGCCAATAAACTTTAACGATTTTTGTTGTACAGTTCTTAGAAATGCATTAGTTACTTTCTTGCTTTTCTACTGAACAAACTTCCCTTGATGGTACAATGTCATAGAAAGACTATAAAAAACTGTAACATGGAGTCCTATGCCCTCAGGAACTCCTTGTGACTCTATTAAATGACTCCAGAGTTTTAAAACTATTTCATATGCTCACTTGCACAGTGTTTTAAATATAGATTCCATATGTTCCATCAACATCAGTTATACGCCTGCTGCTCTTAGGACACTGTTAATGGAGAGATGTACTGTCTTTCTAATTCCCAGGTTTTCATTGGCTGTGGGCCAAGAAACCACACAGACTTCCCAGGTGGCTCAGTGGTAAAGAATCCGCCTGCCAATGCAGGAGCTGAAGAAGGCTCAGGGTCGGGTAGATCCCCTGGAGGAGGAAATGGCAATAAACTTCAGTATTCTTGCCAGGATAATCCCATGGACACAGGAACCTGGTAGGTTACAGTCCATGGGGTTGCAAAGAGTCAGGCATGAGCCTGAACACACACATGCAGGAAACCACATTTCTGGGGGGCTGGATGTTAAGATTGAGTAAGGCAATAGGTTCGTGTTTCTCACTGGACTGAGTATTCCTAGAAAATAACTAATCATTGCTACCTTTGAGCCCCTAAAATGTCTAGCATGGTGTTTTTATACCATGGCCCTGAGCAAATGTTTTCTGATTTGAATTAAACAAGTATGAGCTGTGTTTTTGTACATCTATTTCAGCTCCTCAAGCATTGTTAGCTTAATTTTTTTTAAGGTAGGTTGCCAAGAATAGAATTTTCAAGGTAAATGATCTCCCTATAAATGATATTATTCTTGAGGTCCAGAAACATAAACACAGAGAAGTGAAGGATCAGTGTAATTCTAGATGATTATTAGTTCCTTCTTTTGTCTTATGGAGACTTCTGAATTATCAGGACAAGAATTGCTCCTATGATGTGAAAAAGTTACATAAAACCAAAGGTTATTTTAGCAGTTTTGTGGAAAACAGACTTTAATGAGAAGGGACTGGAAGCAACGAGGATACTACAGGAATGAAGAGAGTGACTTTTAGGGAAGAAAAAAACATGGAAGAAAAAAATAAATATGACCAGGTAATAAATAAATAAGATACAGAGAAGGAAGGTAGTAGAGGAAAAACAAAGAATGCTTGTACAATGGCATGCTTGTTGTTTCATTTTCCAAGCATATAAACATTTATTGAGCACCCACTCCTACTCTTTAGTGGGGTCTAGTACCACTAATAACAGAGAAAACCAGAATCAAAGGGTGGTTTTGGAAGAAGGGAAGACAATGATGGCTTGGAAGTTACTGGGGAAACAAAATAAGTATCACTACTTCAGCATGGGTAAACATAAGACTAAAGCAAGAATAAGTCACAGTTGAACATGTCAACATGAAAATCTACAAATATATGGCAGATGAGACAAAAATGGGGACAATCAGAAAGAAAGAATTCAAAGTCATTTATGAAGTCATCTTGAAATAGTCATTTAACCTCTAGCTAGGGTTGCCTTGTGAATAAATTGAAATGATAGTGACTGTCAAAAACATAAGAAATATTTTTGTGTATGGTGTTAGAACGTGTTCTAGTTTTACAAGTGGCCGTCCAGTTTTCCCAGCACCACTTGTTAAAGAGATTGTCTTTTCTCCATTGTATATTCTTGCCTCCTTTGTCAAAGATAAGGTGTCCATAGATGCGTGGATTTATCTCTGGGCTTTCTATTTTTTCCATTGCTCTATATTTCTGTCTTTGTGCCAGTACCATACTGTCTTAATGACTGTGGATTTGTAGTATAGCCTAAAGTCAGGCAGGTTGATCCCTCCAGTTCCATTTTTTCTTTCTCAAGATTGCTTTGGCTATACGAGGTTTTTTGTATTTCCATACAAATTGTGAAATTATTTGTTCTAATTCTCTGAAAAAGACCTCTGGTAGTTGATGGGAATTGCATTGAATCTATAGATTGCTTTGGGACCCAGCAATCCCACTGCTGGGCATACACACCAAGGAAACCAGAATTGAAAGAGATACATGTACCCCAGTGTTCATCGCCACAGTGTTTACAATAGCCAGGACATGGAAGCAACCTAGATGCCCATCAACTGACGAATGGATAAGAAAGCTGTGGTACATATACACAATGGAATATTACTCAGCATTAAAAAAAAAATTCATTTGAATCAGTTCTACTCAGGTGGATGGAACTGGAGCCTATTATCCAGAGTGAAGTAAGCCAGAAGGAAAAACAACAATACAGTATACTAACGCATATATATGGAATTTAGAAAGATGGCAGTGAGAACCCTGCATGCAAGACAGCAAAAGGAACGCAGATGTATAGAACAGACTCGTGGACTCTGTGGATGAGGGCAAGGGTGGGATGATATGGGAGAATGGCATTGAAACATGTTAATTATCATATGTGAAATCAATCGCCAGCCCAGGATTGATGCTTGGGGCTGGTGCACCGAGATTTCCCAGGGGGAGGGAATCGGGAGGAAGGAGGGAGGGGGGTTCTGGAAGGGGAGCATATGTAAACCCATGGCGGTTTCATGTCATTGTATGGCAAAACCAACACAATAAAGTAAAGAAAATTTAAAAAAAAAAAGCATAAGAAATACACAAGGTACTGTACATGAAATGTACTAAAGAGTACAAAGCACTGTGAGGTGTTAAGACACAATAGATATTTTGCTGTCACAAATGCAAGGGTAAAAAGAAGGACAAATGTATTCATTCCCAATAAATGTTTACTTTCAAAAGTAAAGTCTTCTCTCCCAAGTTATATGCTCTGAATCCTATATTTTTTTCTGTATTTCCCAGCACCTTCCTGTTAATTCTGCTAACTTTGGAAAAAGGACACATTGCTTAGAGGGGGCCTGCCTAAAAAGAGCTCTCCTTTGCAACTCACTGGGCACTATACAGCAAGAGAATATCCCTAGAGAAACTTACCTAACTTTGACATTGACATCATAGTTTGAAAAACTAACTTTAAAACAAGGCTGTAAAATGGCAACATTGAAATGGGATTTTGTAAAATAGCTCCAATCCCATTTCTCTTCTTAGTAAACTAGAAGCAGGAGTATCATTTACTACTTGATCCTGGCCACTAAACTTAAGTTTAAAATTCCATTCTCTTTGCTTAGAACAGAAATTTTAAAAAATAAAAATAAAAAGGTCGAGGGCAAGAAGGGAATAGGTGTCAGCAAATATGAGCTTAGACTGGCTTTGCAACTTAGCAAATTATTAACCACTGCCAGGTTTCTACATTTGTAAACTAAAACCATAATATGAGTTTTACACTTTTACTACCCTTGCACTTGTCATTTCATATTATAATTATTTGTTTTTGTTTCTTTCTCCCACTAAATTGAATGTTTCATGAGGACCACACCTTTCTTGTTAAATAGTATATTCTCTGCATTCAGCAAAGGGACTGTACAGAGTAAACATAAAATGAATGCAATGTTTGGATAGTCCCAGAAAAAAGGAGTAACAGAGGAAATCGATTTAATTATTAATTTAGTCTCTTAATTGTCTTTTGATGGTCATACACATTTAAATTTGATAAAGTCTAGTTAATTTTTTTCTTTTATATCTCAAAAGTTGTCACCTACCTTGAGGTTGCAACGATTTTCTCTTCTATTTTCAAGAAGTTTTTAAGGTTTTGGCTTTGATATTTATGTCTGTGTTTCATTTTGAAATAATTTTTGGGTATGGTGTAAAGTAGGTGTAGATTTTTTTTTTTCTTTCTAGGGCCATGAAAAGACTTCTCCACTCAATTTATTTGGTGCCTTTTAAACCATTTCTGTGTGGGTCTATATTTGGCCTCTCTTTTGTTGCATGTGGAGAAGGCAATGGCACCCCACTCCAGTACTCTTGTCTGGAAAATCCCATGGATGGAGGAGCCTGGTTGGCTGCAGTCCATGGGGCCATGGAGAGTTGGACGTGATTGAGTGACTTCACTTTCACTTTTCACTTTCATGCACTGGAGAAGGAAATGGCAACCCACTCCAGTGTTCTTGCCTGGAGAATCCCAGGGACAGCGGAGCCTGGTGGGCTGCCGTCTCTGGAGTCGCACAGAATTGGACACGACTGACGCAAGTTAGCAGCAACAGCAGCTGTTGCATGAATCTTCCTTTCTATCTTATAGTACACCAGTAGCACACTATTTGGATAACTCTCACTTTATAGTAAGCCCTGAAATCAAGTAGAGTAAGTATTGCAATTTTGTTCTTATTTTTCTTTTATTTTGTTTCCATAAACATTTTCTATTAGCTTGCTAATTTCTACAAAAATTCCTGCTGAGAATTTCATTGGGATGGCATTGAATCTATAGGTCAATATGTGTAGAATTGACATCTTAACCATATTGAATTCTCTAATTGAACATGGCATATCAATTCATTCGTTTAGGTCTTCTTTAATTACTCCAATCAATGTCTAGTAGATTTCACACATAGAAATAGTAGTGAAAGTCGTTCAGTCCTGTCCAACTCTTTGCGATCCCACGGACTATACAGTCCATGGAATTCTCCAGGCCAGCATACTGGAGTGGGTAGCCTTTCCCTTCTCCAGGATCTTCCCAGCCCAGGGATCAAACCCAGGTATTCCGCATTGCAGGCAGATTCTTTACCAGCTGAGCCACAAAGGAAGCCCAAGAATACTGGAGTGGCAAGCCTATCCTTTCTAGAGCAGATCTTCCAGATCCAGGAATTGAACTGGGGTCTCCTGCATTGCAGATGGATTCTTTACCAACAGAGCTATCACTGAGATGGCACTGAATCTATAGTTCAATATACGGAGAATTGACATCTTAACCATATTCAATTTTTTAATTGAATATAGCATAACAATTCATTTGTTTTGGTCTTCTTTAATTACTCCCATCAATGGCTAGTAGATTTCACACATAATTTTTGCATAGTTTCATTTATTTTATTCCCAAGTGTTTAGATTTTGGTGCCACTGTAAACAGTTTTTTAAATTTCATTTTTCCAGTGCAGTACACACAACTAATTTTTGTAAACTGACCTTGTATACTAAGTTCACCGATATGTTCTGGTAGTTATGTTAGCATTTTCTCTGAAGATGGATTGTATCATCAACACATAGAAACAGTCTTATTTTCTCTTTTTCCCTAATCTCTATGCTTTGCACTTATTTTTCTTGCCTTACCACACTGGTTAAACCTCCAGCACTATGTTGAATAAAGGAATTAGCACACACATCTTTGTCTTGTTCCTCACAGTGGTGGAGGAAATTATCTTTTGCTATTAAGTGTTAAGATGTTACAGGTTTCTTATATATGCTGTTTATCAATTTGAGCATCCATCCTTCTTATTTGTTGAGAGGTTTTTCTTTTCTAAATCATGAATAGGTGGTGAACTTTGTTTTCTCTGCATCTATTAACATAATCATGTGGCTTTTTGCTTTCTATCTAATTAATATAGTTAATTATACCAACTGATTTTCAAGTATTTAACCAAAATTACATTTCTGAAAGGAAAAAAAAAAAAAAAACTTTGGTCATAACCTATTTCCCATTTCTATATGACTAGATTTGATTTGCTAACATTTTGTTTAGTATTTTTGTGTCATGTATATAAGAAAGTCTAACATGTTATTTATTTATGTTATTGTATGTTTTTAGTATTAGAGTTATGTTGACCCCATAAAATTTATTGGGAATATTCAATCTTTTTCTTTTTTGGTAAAGGTTTTTATAAGACTGAAAGTGAAAGTGTAGTCACTCAGTCACGTCTGACTCGTTACGACCGCATGGACTGTAGCCCATCAGACTCCTCTGTCCACAAGATTCTCCAGGCAAGAATACTGGAGTGGATTGCCATTCCCTTCTCCAGAGGCTCTTGCCAACCTAGAGACTGAACCCAGGTCTCCCACATTGCAGGCAGATTCTTTACCATCTGAGCCACCAGGGAATTGTACCTTTGGAAGATTAGTATTACATATCTCTTCCTTAAATATTTAACAGATTTCACTAGTAAAGCATTCAGGTCTGGAGTTTTCCACGTGCAAAGGTTCTCAATTATAAATTCCATTTCTTTAACAGATGGTAGGTTATTCAAACATCCTGTTACTTTTAGTGGTCAGTTTTGTTATGTTTTTCAAGCAATTTACGCATTTCATCCAAGCTGTCAAATGTATTGGCATAAAGTCCTCTACTAACATCAAGTAAGATATTGTAATTATTCTTTTAAAGTCTGTAGCTCCGTATGACACCCTGTCTTTCATTCTGGATACTGGTGATTTGTGCTTTTTCTCTTTACAAAATCTTTACAAAACTAGTTTATCAATTTGATCTCCTTAAAGAATCAGCTCTTGGCTTCATAGATTTTCTCTATTGTTTTCTACTTATTTCACTGATTTCCTACCATATCTTGTTTCTTTCCTCATCTTTTTCTAGCTTCTTTGGATGGAAGATTAGATCACTGATTTAAAGCAATATATTTCCCTCTAAGCAGTGATTTAAGTTCTGCAAACTTTGATGGGATGCATTTTAATTTTCAATTAAAGTTCTTTTCTAATTACCATTGTGATTTCTTCTTTCTTCCAAGTGATTATTTAGAAGAATACTGATTGATTTTCACATATTTGGGGACTTTCTAGTTACTTTTTAAAATTGATTTTCAAATTTAATTCCATTGTGGTCAAAAATATACTCTGTTCCATTTCAAGCCTTTGAAATTTACTGAGACTTGTCTTTGTCCCTAGGATATAGTGTATCTTTGTAAATATTTATCATACAATTAAAAGCAGTATTTATATTTCAATTATTTGGTGTGGGGTTCTATAAATGTTATTAGGTTAAGTTGGTTGATAGTATTATTCAAATAGTCTGTATTCTTACTTTTTTTGCTATCAACCATCAATAAATGAGAGAGTAATTAAAATATTCAGCTATACTTGTAGATTTGTCTATTCCTCTCTCTTTGGTTCTATAGGCTTTTGCTTCATATATTTTGAAGCTATATTAGGTGTATAAATATTTAGGATTTTATGTCTTCTTAATAAACAAACTCTTAGCAGAGAAATTATTTTCCTACAAAGGTCCATCTAATCAGAGCTATGGTTTTTCCAGTAGTCATGTATGGGTGTGAGAGTTGGACTATAAAGAAAATTAAGTGCTGAAGAATTGATGCTTTTGAACTGTGGTGCTGAAGAAGACTCTTGAGAGCCCCTTGGACTGCAAGGATATCAAATCAGTCAATCCTAAAGAAAATCAGTCCTGAATATTTATTGGAAGGACTGATGCTGAAACTCCAATACTTTGGCCATCTGATGTGAAGAGCCAACTCCTTGGAAAAGACCCTGATACTGGGAAAGATTGAAGGCAGGAAGAGAAGGGGCGACAGAGGATGAGATGCTTGGATGGCATCACTGACTCAATGGACATGAGTTTGAGCAAGCTCTGGGAGTTGGTGATGGACAGGGAAGCCTGGTGTGCTGCAGTCCGTGGGGTTACAAAGAGTCAGACGTGACTGAATGACTAAATTGAACTAACATTATGAGATATTCTTCTTTATATCTGATCATAGGTTCTAGGCTCTAGGGCTAGAAAGTGGCCTGGATAGGACAGCTGTTTTTCTGTTGAAAAGGCATGTACGTCCTACACTAAAGTAAGAAGATAAAACATTAGACCAGGTTAATAGGCTCAAGAAGCTACTACTTTGTGTGACAGGACTCTCTCCAGGCAGGGCAGGGCTTTTTCCCTGTCTTATTTTTTCCATGACCCACTGTTGGTACAGGGTGCTAGGAACGCTCGTAAGCCACAGGTGATGATAGCAGGAAAAATAAAGGTGGTGGGACTTGGGGTAGTATCTGAAGGCCTGCTACCTCAGGCAGGGTTCATTCCCCTGCCATTGTGATCTATTACAATTTTATTTGCTCATAACTCTAACTTGAGTCCAGCTTCCCTCAGGATGCCAATAGCTCTAGCTATGTAGAAATGACATTCGTTGTGTACTTAGTTTTTTCTTTATTTTTCTTAACCTAACTCTTTTGACTTTGTATTTTTGAATACATCATTCTGAGAGGCCCACATGCGCACATCATGCTCTCAGGTTTAGGAGGAGTCTCGGGGATAAGTCAGGCAGTAGCTCCAGGTCTGCAGAGCAGGAGTGACTTTAAAGAACGACTCTGACTTACCTCTCAGATGTACGACTGGAAGTCAGCCCTGAACAGGAAGTGACACAGAGGTCAGAATAAGTCAGAGTTGGCAAAACGGTATGAGTGAAAACAAAGAGTAAGGCTTGTGTGTGAGTGTGCGTGTGTGTATATATACATATATATATATATATATATATATATTTTTAAGAATTACTGACCAAAAATTTATCCTGGCACACTGACTCACTTTCTATATGAGAACTTATCTTCTGTTGGATCAGGCTGTCTACATTACACAAAAGTGGGTGTAAGGTATGTGTGTGTATACATAGTCACACTCATGCTGGCAGTATAAAGATCTCAAGACAGTGTTCGGGAAGCAAAATTTTAAGAATGAAACCTCTGTACTCTCCCATGCTGCCTGGTATGTATGCCTGGAACAAAATTAGAATCCTTAACCTTTCAAACCTCTGTACTTCTGTGTGGCGCCCCAATGAGCCTGCAAACAAGGGCTCCTTTGTGATTCCAGGGCCAGTGTCCCCTGCTGCAGTGGTAACAACAGTGCCAGGGCAGCTAATAGAGAAAGGGCAAACTGGGAGATGAGCCCGGACCTACCGCGCCGACCACCGTGCTGAAAGATGCCAAATGAAATAGGACACAGCAAAAAAGGTTTATCACCCTGGACGCCAGTTCCCTCCAGTTTCTGGATTTATATGAGCTTTGCAGGACTTCACAAGTTTGGTGTGATCTATTTTGTGTGATATTTTATGTGATCTAGTTTGTATAAGTATAATGTGCTGGCATTTCTCACATTGTTTTGGCAGGTTTATTGTTTACAGATTTCTTTTTGTATTGAGAGAAAAATAATCGAAGCATTTTTGGGAAAAGATTCTGTACCAGGCAAGAAGATGTGACCTGTGACCTCGGTGCCACTTATCACAAAGTGGGAGTTCCTCACCCATTTTCTCATTCTTCTCCATCCCTTACTTCCTATTTCAGACAAGTTCTTTTATCTTGAAAACTTGACTCCTGTCCCACCTTTAGCCAAAACAAACAATAAGACATACATATTTAATTTGGGGGATGACTCTAAATCCTAAAAGACTTGCATAAAACCTAAACAAACTAGGAACTCTCTAGCCCTCATTTTCAACGCCTAGAAAGGGGCTTCCACATAGAAACTCAGAGTGGGAGACTGAGAAAGGAAAGAAAGCCTGCCCAATTCATTCAGGGATTTTTCTGCTGATGCCAAGAATCTGATGTTAAAGTAGATACAGGACTATCTAGTACGATGTAGACTAGATGTAATTCAACTCCATGTTTACTGCTAGAAACCAAGTTTTATCTGGAATTTACAAGAAGGAAGAGAATAGGGAAGGAAAATGAGGACCAGTCTGTGTGCTTTCTCTGATTCCTTTCCCTTTTTTTTCTGAACTGCAGGAGACTGGACTCCCTTGGGCTGTGGCGACCCCCTCAATGGGGTATGTTCATCAAATGGGTGATTTTGCTGTACTGGATTCTCTTTCCTCTTCCTCCTCTTCTTGTTTTCTAATACATGTTAACCCTCATCTCCCTTCTGCCTTCTTTCCTTCCTGAAAAAGCACAAGGAATGAATAATGACTTATTGGCACTGAAAAATAAAACCAAATGAGTATAGGTGCATATAAAGGAGCATGGAGTCGTGACTGCTGATGGGTACAGTGTTTCTTTAGGGCTTACCTGGTGGCTGAGAAGGTAAAGAATCTGCCTGGTAGGAGACCAGGGTTTGATCCCTGGGTTGGGAAGATTCCCTGGAGAAGGGAATGGCTACCCACTCTAGTATTCTTTTAGGGGGTGACAAAATGTTCCAAAATTAGATTGTGGTTGATGGCTGACCAAATCTGCAACAATACTAGAAAATACTGACTTGTGTACTTTAAAAGGAAGCATTCATTATATGGTATATTGTGTGAATTATATCATAATAAAGGTATTGAGAGAGAAACAGATGGAGCAGTACATCTGCAGTGTTCCAGAGCTCCTCAGTCCTAGGCACCATCCTTTCTCTGCCTGCACTCTCTCCCTAGAAGTATTCTCACCCAGTCTCCTTACTGTAAATACTGTCCACGTGCCCATGACTTCTGATGTCCATCTCTGGTTATCTTCTCCACCTACCTCCTGCCTACCTGACATCTTCACACGGGGGTCTAACAGGCATCTCACACTTAACACAGTTAAGATCCTTAACATCAGTTAAGGGTGAGCTGTTGATTCACCCTTTCCAGCCCAAATCTTCTCTTCTTCCATGCATTCTGAGCTCAACAACGGGCCACCATCCACAAAGTTTACTGTCTGTCTCTCCAGCTAGAATGTGAATAGAAACTCTTCCCAAGTCTTTTTTCTTCTGAGTCCTTGGAGCTGACAAAGAGTATAGCTGTTGAATGAATAACCATGGGATTGAATGAAGTAGTAACACCCCACCCCACAAATTTCTTTAAACAATCAAACCATTAACTTGTCACTGAATTTAAACAAGACCTTCGAGATATCTCAATTTTAACACATAAAAAATAGGCATAGTTTACAAACAATGAAAACTACATCATTTCTATTATGGTTTTTAAAGTAAAAAGAATTTTCTCTAATAACCTGTGCTAGATTGCAAGAAAATTTCAAGTGACAAAATCAATACAAAGAGTTGAGAGACCTATTTGAATAGAAATCTCTTTTAGAATAAGAATAAAGAACTGAAAATATTGCTGTCACCCAATAGATGGCTAAGAGCGCCTTTTCAGAACCTCTTAAATATCCACCAAGTACTCATGTAATGGGAAATGCAAATAGCAGTCACTGTTCCCTTTCCATAAACCCTATCTTGCATAATTTTGAAACTTCCAGTGGCTCCTTCATATTATCAACCTCCTCTTTCCCACCTAAGATGCTATAGTGTTCAGTGCTTACATAGGCCCAACGGCCCATTTTCCTTTTTCTGAGACAACTTTTACTGCAAGTAATATCTGATGAAAAAGATTACTTTTCCTTCAGATACTCTTCACATTTTCATTTTCATAAGTCCTAATAGAAAGAAGATCAAACCAGTCAATCCTAAAGGAAATCAACCCAGAAAATTCATTTGAAGGACTGAAGCTGAAGCTCCCATACTTAAGCCACCTGATGCAAAGAGCCAACCCACTGGAAAAGACCCTGATGCTGGGAAAGACTGAAGGCAGGAGGAGAAGGGGATGACAGAGGATGTGATGGTTGGATGGCATCACCGACTCAATGTACATGAGTCTGGGAAAACTCTGGGAGTTGGTGAAAGACAGGGAAGTCTGGCGTGCTGCTGTCTGTGGGGTCGAAAAGAGTCAGACACGACTCAGTCATTGAACAGAACTAAAGATCCTTATGATAACATTTCTACTATTTTTGTAAGTTTGTTAAACTAGTTCTGAGTTGTAAGTATATGAACCTAATTGAAGACACTGCCAAATCTTACATTAAAAAAAAATTGTTAAGCTAAACTTTGGATCCTAACTTAAACTGATACAAATTAATGGTTTGTTCTTCAGCAAGCACTTGTAGGTGACTTTTAAAGCATAAACAAGCTAAGTGAAAGTGTTTATGACAACCTATGAAAACTGTATTTCATGTTTCTTTAATTTAAAATTTACTCCAAAATAAAGTCCTTCTCTTCTTAAATTTCCATTGTTGCTTAGGTAACAATTCCAATTATTTTTTAAATCTGTTGGCCCCAAATGTTTTCTTAAATGTTTGACAAATATGTCATTTGGTAAAAATAATTCTATATGTATGTGTGTGTGTGTATATATATATATATATATATATATATATATGTATGTATATACATATATACACATATATTGTCCACAAAAACTGCTCCATTGTCCTCCAATACATTTTTCACACCTATAAAATGGAGATAATAAAATCTACCTTCCAAGATTACCAAGTTAGCTATGAGTTGTTGTTGTTCAGTCGCTTAGTCATGTCTGACTCTTTGCAACCCCATGAACTGTAGCATGCCAGGCCTCCCTGTGCTTCACCACCTCCCAGAGTATGCTCAAACTCCTGTCCATAGAGTCAGTGATGCCATCCAACCATCTCAACCTCTGTCATCCTCTTCTCCTCCTGCCTTCAATCTTCCCCAGCATCAGGGTCTTTTCCAATGAGTTAACTCTTTGCATCAGGTGGCCAGAGTACTGGAGCTTGAGCTTCAGCATCAGTCCTTCCAATGAATATTCAGGAGTGATTTCCTTTAGGATGGACTGGTTGGATCTCCTTACAGTCCAAGGGACTCTCAAGAGTCTACTCCAACACCACAGTTCAAAAGCATCAATTCTTCAGCACTCAGCTTTCTTTACAGTCCAATTCTCACATCCATACATCACTACCAGAAAAACCATAGCTTTGACTATACGGATCTCTGTCAGTGAAATAATGTCTCTGCTTTTTAATATGTTGTCTAGGTTTTTCAAGAGAGTGATGAGCATCCTCTATAAATTATGATGCATTAAATGCTGGGTAATACTGAAATATTGAACAATAGCCAATAAAGAGTCCAACACAGGGTACTGAGTGTTCATAAATGCTTAACCCCTTTATTTGCAGTAGTCATACTGCTATTGACAGAAAACGTGTCAATCTGCGTATCCTACTGAATGTAGATGTTCCTTTTCATTTAAACAACTGTGATACTTTCAATCTTGTGAAAGCCACATTATTAAATACACCCACCTTGGTATCAGCACTGTGTGATTTCCTGCTCCCTGGGCACCTTGTAATTTTGTCATGATAGCACTTCCCACATCTCCTGTCTCCCCCACTGGACTCATCACAGAGCCTGATTTACCAAGAGAAATAGGGTTTTCTACCAATTTTTAAACTTCACACGGAGGAATGGTGTTCACAGATACACAAGTGAAAATTCACCACATGTAATACTCATTTTTTTTATACTGAAGAAATTAGCAGCTTTATGAGGAAATATATTCCAAAGCTTGCAAGACTCACTAACAATATTTTAACCTTTCTCTGTGACAATTTCTTTCTTTAAAAATGAAGTTTTAGTAATTTATCCCAAGCATAAGCCACTTATCTGTGGATTTCACATTTAGAAAAAATAATTTTAAACTGGAATTTCCGAAAATGTATCTGAAGGGAAAGATGTTCTGGAATAAAAAAAAAAAAAAAAGGCTCTGTGGTCCAATAAATATGTAAATGCCACAATCTATACTCACCTTCTTAGAAATTCAAAATAGCCTTTGTTATCTAAGGCCAATAAATTACTCATAGGTATATGGGTGTTATACATCTCTTTCGATCTCTTTTACATTTAAAACATAACTTACAAAAAAAAAAAAAACCTGTATCTTTCTTTTTAACTGGAATTCCCCTAAATTGTTAAACTAGAGTCCTTTTCTCCTCCTTCTAGATATCTTCCAATAGTGGGAGCAAGCAGTTACAAGCATTTAGAAGAATACTCTGAGCTCTGCGTTCCCATTTACCCAAAGAACAATGACTTCTTCACCAAACAAAAGAACAACAGGTCGTAGACAGCAATGCAGAAGTTTTCAGCCCCAAAAAGTTAGAGGTGAGAGGTAACATCGTAGGTATTTCCATCACAGGTCTTAACTACACATAATTCAATGTGTATGGTAAGACTTTCCCCTCCTGCATGACTTGTAGCCAGGGTTTTTCCAAAATAAAAGCTATACATCTGAACAGACTGATGAACTTGAAAGCAGGAATGTTTTTGTCCTCTTTGCACAAGTAGATAAATGACTCTCAGCTTCCTGAGATGAAAGGGAAGATTCAAGCTAACCACTGATACAATGGAACACTCAAGAGTTCAGACGAGTGAAGTCATTTCAGGAAGCAGCTCTCTGAAATACCTTGGTAGTGTGGAACAAGCAGGAGGCTCTAACAGTCAAAGTGACTGTAGGATTTTGGGTCCTCGAACAAAGTCCCACAAAAGACTCTTTTCTGGAACCAAAAAGGAAATAAATTGCCATCCATCTCTAATTTCAGGAGGTCTCTGGCCATGTTTAATAACAATAGGCAAATTTCTCTGGTGATCCAGTTGTTAAGATTCTGCCTGGGGACATGGGTTCGAGCCCCAAGATTCCACATGCCATGGAGCAATTAAGGCCCGGCGCCACAGTAAGAAAAGCCACCACAATGAGCAGCCTGCGCACCGCAACAAAGAGTGGCCCCCTGCTTGCCGTAAATAGAGAAAGCCCAGACACAGCAACAAACACCCAGTGCACCTAACATAACTAAAATAAATAAATAAAAAAATAACAATAGGCAACAGCAAAACAATATTATCCCAATTTTATTTGATAACACTGAAATACTGGGACATCAAGCTACTTGGTGAGGCCATGCAACTAGCAGTGGAGAAGCCAGAACTGGAACCCAGAGCCTGTGTTACCTCATTTCCTGATTTACAAGGAGGAAACAGTGGGGAGAGGGCAGAGGGCAGGGTCATCTGCTCTGACTCAGTCATGTTCCCTCTTGCCTTACTAATGAGCCCACAACACAGATCATACAATGCACTAAAATTACCCTGCTTACAGATTTTACTACATGGTCTTTGAAGGCATGTAGCCTTTAAAGAATTGGACTTAATTTAAAATGTCAAAGCACTTTTGACATTCACTTATTTTGACCAGCCATCCCCAATTAGTCCTCCATCAGGGAGACTTTACTTTCACTCAGCCTTCCAGTATGACAAGAACATAAGGAAAGCAAGTGTGTCACTGGGAAGTGTCATGTGCAGCCTGGAAAACACACGCTCTTAGTCCACACGGAGCTGTAGACAGGCAAAATCCTTTTAATTCTTTGCATCTCAAAGCTCTGTGGTCTTCTGCAAGATGAATGAATCCTTTTTGTATGTTACTGCAGAGTTCTTCCCCTAAAATTACAGACTCCCCTTCAAAACTCTAGTGTATATGTGGGTGTGTGTACACTCAGTCATGTCTGACTCTTTGTGACCCCATGGACTATAGACCACCAGATTCTTCTATCCATGGAATTTTTCAGGAGAGAATACTGGAGTGGGTTGCCATGTCCTTTTCCAGGGGATCTTTCTGACCCAGGGATCAAACCCACATCTCTTGCACTGCCTGCATTGGCAGGCAGATTCTTTACCACTGCACCACCTGGGAAGCCCCTTGAAACTCTAGAGTCAAGCCTATTTCCCCTATGTATAAATTTTAACTCTGGATTTTCCAAATAGTATCTTAAATGAAAAGTGAGAACTTAATCACTCTAATTCCACTACACAAATCTCAGAGTTATTATATTCTGTTCCAATTCATCCAGTAAATGAGAGCAACAGAAGTTATTTGTCAAATCCGTGATTTAAACTCATCCTTTGACTAATTACTCAGAAATTACCTCCTGTCCAAATCATATAATCTTCTTCATATAGATGGGCTACAGATGCTTTAGGATACACATCAAAATTTCATCCCAAACTGTGGTAGCCATGCAAGGTCTCTCAACAGATCTAATCTTGATCTTGGGGATAAAGATGAAAAGGGACTTTGAGCCTCTTTATTGATAACTTGGCAGGAGTCTGCCAGGCTGTGGGCTCCCCAGAAGTGGAAATCAGCCTTATTCACTCTTGTTTCCTACATGTATATCAGGAACATGGCATGTAATAGCCTATAATAAACATCTCCTGAGGGAATGACCAGAAACCTGGAGAGCAAACCCAAAGAAAATCATCTTTATTTCAAACAGAGATTCAACTAAGCTGGAAGGCTGGTTACAAGTGCCTCTGAGAGTGTTACTCACTCATTCATGTCTGACTCTTTTCGACCCCATGGGCTATAGCCCACCAGGCTCCTCTGTCCATGGAATTCTCCAAGCGAGAATGCTGGAGTGAGTAGCCATTACCTACTCCAGCAGATCTTCCTAACTCATGGATCAAACCCGGGGCTCCTGCACTGCAGGCAGATATTTTATTGTCTGAGCCACCAGGGAAGCCCCAAGGGCCTCTAAGTCTCAGATATTTCAGAAAGTCTAATGGAAACCATGCATTTACCTTAAGAGATGGGACAGGGCAGGGAGAGGTCAGGTTTCCTCAGCTTTAGCAGACATTGTATCAAACCATGGTGCAAGACAGGCTGCTCCACTGTAGATTAGAAGCTCTGACAGTGCACACTGCCAGGGGGAGGGATAGGCTCCCACTCCTCTCCCCTCGGAGGCCCCCCTGAGTGGGCAGGACAGGGTAATGTAACCAGGACAGATTTACTAATGAATAGGGTCCAGGGGCTCGCAGAAGTCAAGGGCATCCTGACTGTATTACTCAGCTCCTTCTCACTAAGCTCAGGTGAGCAGATTCCGGGCAGGGCTGACTTCTCACCTTTCCTCCTCCTTTCCCAACCCTTGTGCTATGGGGCACTGCAGGCTCAACCAGAAAAATCTGGTAAAGGGGGAGAGGCCCTACCTAAGGGCTGAGTATAAACTATGTTTTCTAGGCTAGTTTACCAGGCGCAAAACACCAGAAATTAAGGAAATTTGGTTCACAAATAAAATGGGGCTCATCTGCCATTTATTACCATCCTCTGGGGGCTCAGTGGTAAAGAATCCACCTGCCAATGCAGATGGGGGTTCAATCCCTGGATCAGGAAGATCCCCTAGAGAAGGGAATAGCAACCCGCTCCAGTGTTCTTGCCTGAAAAATCCCACGGACAGAGAAGCCTAGTGGGCTACAGTCCATGGAGTTGCAAAGAGTTGGACACAATTTAGCAACTAAACAACAACAACAAACACAAGAAGTCATCCTCTGAGAACACAAGTGCCTTGGGAACTGCACAGGGAAGGGGGCTGATCTGAACAGGATTCACAGAGGGTCCTGCCCACCTCCCACAGCCACAAGTGAGACTTACCACCTCTCCCTGATGTGTTTTAGAAGGCAGAGTGTTTCCAAAATAGAAGTGGATAACCGGTGAGTGGTGGATCATTTCAGGAAGCTGATTTTTCTAACCACAATTGCAAGGGAATAAACTAGGTACAGACAGACCATTCCAGGCACAAAGGATTAACTCGGCAAGGAGGGTGATAACTTGGTGTTGGCACACCAGATGCTAATCCTGGCCCTGCCTAACTGGCTAGTCAGCCCTAACCGGACAAGACATTTCTGATTCCCTAGCCCCCATGTCCTGAGCAGTTGAAGGAGGGTGTTGGATTACCAGATAATCTGTTTTTGATCCACGTCTGGCAGTCGACAGTTCAGTGAATGACAACTTTGTCTGGTATCAGAGGCACATGCCTTCCCCTCGAGCCAATGCAGACTGTGTGCAGCACATATACTTGTTAGCAAATTGAAATTCAGTGCTTGCACACAGTCCCTGCCAAGGGCTTCGTAAAGTCATCTCATAGCCCAGAGATAGTCTGAGAGATGTCCCTGCAGAGCCAGCACACACGAAGCAGATTCCTTTCAATTAACATTTATTAAGCACTGCAAGTGGTCACTTTGACATATATCATCTCACTTAAGTGCCAAAGAATTGATGCTTTCATACTATGGTGCTGGAGAAAACTCTTGAGAATCCCCTGGACAGCAAGGAGATCAGACCAGTCAATCCTAAAGGAAATCAGTCCTGAATATTCATTGGAAGGACTGATGCTAAAGCTGAAGCTCCAGTACTTTGGCCACCTGATGCAAAGAGCCAACTCATTGGAAAAGACCCTGATGCTGGGAAAGACTGAAGGCAGAAGGAAAAGGGGATGACAGAGGATGAGATGGTTGGATGGCATCATTGTCTCAATGGACATGAGTTTCAGCAAACTCAGAGACAGTGAAGGACAGGGAGGGCTGGTGTGCTACAGTCCATGGGGTCGCAAAGAATCGGACACGACCGAGTGACTAAACAACAACAACCTCACTTACAAACCTTTCTTCCAGATTTTTCAATAGGTGAATGCTTAAAAGAACTACCAGCAATCTTTCAGGTCCAGGTTTCTCCTAAACTTATATAACAGTACATGATCAATTTCTTCAGATTCTCTGGCTCTCCTCCCTAAACTAACACACAGCATGGCAAAGTCTGGCCTTGTTATCTCAGCCCCCTACTGCTTAGCCTTCACTAAGTAACAACGTGCGCTAGAATCCTTCCTCCGTTTGACAATGTCCTTGTATGCTTTTCTTTGATAAAAAATAAAGTTCTGGTTGAAGATATTTACCTGCTATTCATCATTCAAGGACCCAGGAGGTTAGTTTCTTTTGGTTTTGGAGGCTGTGTGGATCTTACCATTGCCCATAAATGTGAAAGCTTCTTTGATCAGAAATTGACAACTATGTAATACAGTTTCTCTTCTTGTCTCATTTAAAGCCCAACTTAGTGTCCATGATAGTAATCAAGCATCTCAGATACTTAGTATCTATTCCTCTATTTCCTGAGCTGTAGCAAATCCTCCTTGATGCAAACGGATATAGACTTCACAAACAAATAGGGAGAGATTCAAAGCACAGGCTCTGGATGTGAACCACAGCCCTGCTGTGACCAACAGCCTCAGGTGCACTACTTCAGGTCCCAGTCGGTATATTCAGCTCGAGCAGGCGTGCATGCATGCTCAGTCACTTCAGTCGTGTCCGACTCTTTTCGACCCTATGGACTGTAGCCTGCCAGTCTCCTCTGTCCATAGGGATTCTCCAGGCAAGAATACTGGAGTGGATTGCCATGCCCTCCTCCAGGGGACCTTCCCTACCCAAGGACTAAACTTACGTCTTTGGCATTGCAGGTGGATTCTTTACTGCTGAGCCACTGGGGAAGTCCCCAGATGGAGCATACTGATTCCCAAATCATAATTTCTCAGGAGAGCCTCCTTCATATAAAGTATTTAGCACAGTTCCTGGTTTATAAGTATTCAGGAAATATTCATTTATATTAACATTATTTTGGAATCCAAACTGTCCTGCATTTCATTCCCATTCTTATAATGATTTTATTGGTTCCCCTTTGTTTTCTCCAATCCACTGACCCCTAACTTTTTACCAGCCTATGGCCCCTTCCTGTCCTTACTTTTCTTAGTGTCCATAGTCCATCATTATAGTCACAGCAGTATCAAATTCATCAACAGTATATTCTCTCTTTCCATTGCTCAACCACCTGGCTAAACTTCATCTCTGCCGAATTCAGCTCTCTGCTTTGTCTCCAAGAGACATGAAAGTGTAAGGCTTAATGGTGCTAGATCTGGAGTTGGACTTCCCAGCAGTTGGAACTCCTGCTCTGCCACCTAACACCTGTGTATTTTTAAGTAAATTGCTGATCACTTCTGTAAAATGAGGATGATATAATAATGCCTGATAGGGATATGTAATGAAGTTTCAATGAGACTGTACACTTAGACTTGCACTGTGCATGCATGCTCAGTCATACCCAACTCTTTGAAAACCCACTGGACTATAGCCTGCAAGTCTCCTCTGTCCATGAAATTCTCCAGGCAAGAATACTGGAGTGGGTTGCCACACCCTCCTCTAGGGGATCTTCCCAATCCAGGGATTGAACCGACATCTCCTGTATCTGCTGCACTGCAGGAAGATGACTGCTGAGCCATGGGGGAAGCCCAGATTTGCACTAGCATAGTAATTAAATAACTTAATAAACATCAGCTCCGATTCTTTTTGTTATTATTATTCTGTGTTTGAACCAATAGAATGAAGCTGGGAAAAATCACACACCCAGACAGAGTGCTTACTCTGTCCATGTAGAAGCACCAACATCAGGTGGGTCCTTGATACTATCCAGCTGCTCTATTTGATTTCTTTGGTACATCTGTTCTCCTGTTTTCCCACAGCACTACATCCTGGCTTCAGCTCTTACTTCAAATCTCCTTAAGTCTCAGCTGATACCTTCCCTCCTGCTGCAAGGGGAAACAGAAGCCATCAGATGAGTACTACTTTATCTGACCACCATCCAATGCACAACCACCCACACTGGGACCCACTTTCCCTACCTTCTCTCTAATTCAACGGAAGAAGGGTCTTTGCTCTGTCAGAGGCTAGTATCAATACTTGGCTTCCAGGTCCCCTTTTCGAAGGACATTCCTCTTGCAGGTATTCCTCTTTTCTCTGCATCTTCAGCTCCTCCCTAAGGTGACCTACAACAATCCTCACCTCTTGGTATTCATGCCGTTGCGTATTTCTCCCCATCAAGTGTGCGTGGGACCCATGTTTCAATTTTAAGCAATAGACTATGGCAATGATGATGGAGTACTGCTCTTGTGATTACAGTCCCTTATATGAGACTCCACCTTACCAGCAGACAAGGGCTTAGATTCTCCTTGCTGACTTGATGAATTAAGAGGCCATGCTGAGGAAATCATGTAACAAAGCACTGCAGAAGTGGAGGTGGAGCTGAGGAAGAAGGGCTCCAGGAACTGAGGGCAGCCTACATAGGAACAGGCAGCAAGAAGCTGGATCCTCAGACCTACAGATGAAAGGGAATGAATTCTGCTAACAACCAGAGTGAACTGAGAAATGAATTCTTCCCCAGGCAAGCCTCCCAATGAGAACACAGCCTACCCAACACTTTGAGTACAGCCCTATGAGACTCAACAGCACTGGGAGAATGCTTGTAAGCCAAAAAGTCTATGGTACAGTAAATACATGTGAAGGAGTTCCATTCTGAGAGTGCTTTTGTAAGTCTAATTTGTTTGTAAAACCAACAATAGATATGCAACTAATACAATCGGCTCTACCCTGGGTTCAGTGTTTGTACATGCTCAGTTGTGTTCAACTCTCTGCGGTCCCATGGACTGCAGCCCACCAGTTCGTGTGTTCAAGGAAATTTCCAGGCGAGAATACTGGAGTGGGCTGCCATTTCCTACTCCAGGGATTGAACCTGAGTTTCCTGCACTGGCAAGTAGGTTCTTTACCAGTAGCACCACCTGGGAAACCTGGGAAGTTGTAACTTAATAGGTTTATAATACTTTTCACACAAATAATACATTTAAAAAAATAACACTCATTATCAGAGAAATGCAAATCAAAACCACAATGAGGTACCACTTTACACCAGTCAGAATGGCTGCCATCCAAAAGTCTACAAGCAATAAATGCTGGAGAGGATGTGGAGAAAAGGGAACCCTCTTACACTGTTGGTGGGAATGCAAACTAGTACAGCCACTATGGAGAACAGTGTGGAGATTCCTTAAAAAACTGAAAATAGAATTGCCATATGACCCAGCAATCCCACTGCTGGGCATACACACGGAGGAAACCAGAATTGAAAGAGACATGTGTACCCCAATGTTCATCACCGCACTGTTTACAATAGCCAGGACATGGAAGCAAACTAGATGCCCATCAACTGACGAATGGATAAGAAAGCTGTGGTACATATACACAATGGAATATTTCTCAGCCATTAAAATTCATTTGAATCAGTTCTACTCAGGTGGACGGGAACTGGAGCCTATTATCCAGAGTGAAGTAAGCCAGAAGGAAAAACAACAATACAGTATACTAACGCATATATATGGAATTTAGAAAGATGGTAATGAGAACCCTGTATGCAAGACAGCAAAAGAAAAGCAGATGTATAGAACAGTCTCGTGGACTCTGTGGAAGAGGGCAAGGGTGGGATGATATGGGAGAATGGCATTGAAACATGTTAATTATTATATGTGAAATCAATCGCCAGCCCAGGATTGATGCTCGGGGCTGGTGCACCGGGATGACCCAGGGAGAGGGAATCGGGAGGGAGGAGGAAGGGGGGTTCTGGAGGGGGAGCATATGTAAACCCATGGCAGATTCATGTCAATGTATGGCAAAACCAACACAATGAAGTAAAGAAAATTTAAAAATAAAAAAAATAACAAAGACATAACCTTACAGTACTGTACCTTAAAAAGGACAGTAGTACAATATAGCAGCTGGCATATAAGGGCTGGCATCATGTGAACAGGCAAGAAGAGTTACTGACTGGTGGAGGGCAAGGGGGTGGGAAATGGTAGAGCTGAAGGGTCATCAGCAATAGGAGATGGAGAGCAAGCTGCAATGTAATTCACATTGATGACGTCAGGTGTGACATTGCAGCTTTCCCTCCATCTGTCCTCCTGACATAGATATTCTATCTACCCTCTTGAGAAAGCGGTCCAATGATGTCTGGGTAGTAGCTCTTTTCTTCTCATTTTCTTTGCCATAGATGACACAGCAACAGTGGATTGCATTCTGAACAACTGCTGCAACCTTCATGCCCTGCTCTACCTTTGAGTCCTGCAACTCCAAACTAACAGGCCCTCCTCAGATTAAGAACATCTCGCCATCTCCTGTGCTGTGACGCTCTTTGGTACTTCTGTAACTTCCGGAAGCATTTCCGGAACTTCCCAGGCAGCTACCGTATCTGCGCTTGCACTCGCTGCCTCACCACTTACTTTCACATCGTGAAGGTGGGCGCCAGCCTTGAACCAATGAAACCAACCATGGCTGGCATTAAAAGATGTGCCCTTTGATTCTTCACTGTGTTTCTTCAAGTCTTCATAAAGGCTTTCAGTTTTTCTCAAATCAGCATTAAGCTGAGTGGGACTCTGGTCCTGCCTCCACACACTGAGAAGTTTCTCCATCTCCATCACTTTTCTACGTGTCTTCAATATTATTGTGGACATCGCCGGGTTAGCAGAATTTACATGTTCCATGATCTTGTCCTTAGAGTCATGCTGATGGATGAATGATTCGTGTTATGGAATAATTGACATCTACCATCTTTTTGCCTCACTCCACTCTCAATTATTTTCATTTTTGTTTCCATTGTTATTGCTTGGCCCTTCTTAGCAGTACCAGCTACATCACTGCGCTTTTAGACTTGCTTCTGGACATCCTGGACTTGAAATAAAGACACTGCACTATTGTACTCTATACTGTACTGTACAGTAAAGCATACAGAAGCACAACCACTTGCAGAGGATGCACTTGAGTGACAAAGTATGGCAGACACATGAACTAACTTACATGCTTAGACATGTGAATGCACATTCACATCTTTGAAAGTTTGCCACCTGAAGGTTAGTATGTAGGGGGCTTATTGTACTTTGTTATACAGAAAACAAATATACTTCCCATACAGGTAACAGATAATTCCTACTGTGCTACAGTCTCTATATTAGAGCCTACTCTGCGTGTGTGCATACTAAGTCACTTCAGTTGTGTCCAACTCTTCACAACTGTATGGACTGTAGCCCTCCAGGCTCCTCTGTCCATGGGATTCCCCAGGCAAGAATACTGGAGTGGGTTGCCATGCCCTCCTCCATGGGATCTTCCTGACTTAGGGGTTAAGCCCATGTCTCCTGTGACTCCTGCCTTGCCGGCTTACTGCAGAGTCTACTGTATCCTATCTTACAAAAATTCTAGACCATATGTTCTCCAGATTCTCCCCCTTCTCTCTACTTTCCTTTCTAGCAAAGGACTTTTAAGATTGAGTTTGAAAGACTTTTTCACTGTGTTCTCACCTCTACTCACTGCTCAGGCTACTCAGGTCACACCACTGACTTTACATTCTTTGGTTTAGGATACTAATATATTGTGCATTATCTAATCCGAATGAACATGTCTCTGTCCTTGTCTTACTCAGTATCTCAGTGGTATTCAACACAGTTCATTACTCCATACTTCTGGAACTATATCTGCTCCTGCCTTACTGTACTTTCTATTTTCTAGTTTTCCTCTGACTTGTTTGGTTGCTGTTTCTCACTTGTCTTTGTTAGCTTCTCCTTCCATAGTCAAACTTAAACAGTGCTGTGCCCAGAGTCTAGCCCGAGACTGTTCTTTGGCTTGCTGCACCCCCCTTCTTGTCCCCAGGACATCAACACATCTCCCAAAATTTTCTCTCCAACCCCAACCTCTCTTCCAAGTTCCACACCTTACAGCCATCTGCCTACTTGCAGTTCCCGTGTCGATGTCTAAGCATCATCTCAGACTTAACATGCCCCAAAGAGAATATTTGATTGTTCCCCTCACAAAAACCTGTTGTTCTGTAGTTTTCCCAATATCAGCAAATGGCACATCTAATCAACTTTTACATTGGGGTGGGTCTCATCCCAGATTCCCTTTTGTCTTTCAACCCCCTGCCCCTGCCACCTAATCCATCAGCAAGTTATTGCAGGTGGATCTTCACAATTGATCCTGAATTTGTCCCCCCGTGTCTAACTGCACTCTGGTCCAAACTGCGTGGCCTCTCACATGCATTTCAACAATCACCTTCAAACTGGATCCCTGCTCCTCTCAGCTGCCCTCTATACCCCACACAGCATGACCCTATTAAAAATACAAACCATGTATCAACCTAAAGGGGTGCGATGGGGAGGGAGATGAGAGGGAGGTTCGAGAGAGAGAGGACATATGTATACCTATGGCTGATTCATGCTGAGGTTTGATAGAAAGCAACAAAATTCTGTAAAGCAATTATCCTTCAATTAAAAATTAATTAATTAAAAAAGTACAAACCACTTCATATGCTTTTACTGCTTAAAACCTTGCAAATATTTTTTCTCCATTTTATAAAGGCCCACCAAGCTCTATGTCACTGGCCTGTAAGCTACCTTCCTGACATATCTCCTACCTACCAAGCTGCAGCCACACTCAGCCTTTTCTCCTTCCCACCTCAAGACTTTTGCAATTGTTATTCTGGAAAGATGTTCCCAAACTACATGTCTCAAATCTCAGGGAGGCCTTCTCCCTCCTCGCTTTCTCCTCTCCCTCCTAGACAGCAGCATTTCCCTTACGAGGGGATGCATCACAATCTCAAGCACCAGGTTTCTTTGTTTGTTTGGATGGTTGTTGCTGTGGTTTCCCTTGCAGGATGTGGGCATCTGGAAGGTGCTATGTTCTCGAATAGTACCTGGCACATAGTAGGTGCTTAATAAATACGTGAATAAATGAATGCCTAAATATATATAAGATATTGACATTCTTGGGCTTCCCAGTCTCAGTGATAAAGTAGGAGATGTGGGTTCGATCCCTAGGTCAGGAAGATCCCATGAGTATTCTTGCCTGGAGAATTCCATGGACAGAGGAGCCTGACAGGCTACAGTTCATGGGGTGGCAAAGAGTTGGACATGACTTAGAGACTAAGCAACAAACTGACATTCTTAAATGCATTAGAATAAAATGATTCTATTTTATTCATTAGAAAACCTCTTTAGATGCAGTGTCAAGGTGACTTTAAAGCAGCAAAGATTATAAAATTATACCTCAAACTATTCAATACATAAATTCCTGAAAAGTTATGGGCAACCCAAAATGTTATAAAATAAGGCCCATTTTGAAAGAATTTAACAGAAATTTGCCTGGAGGTATGAAAATCTTTTTCTGATAATATGAATGATCACATCCTAGTTCTTCGGTTTTTATAATTTTTTTTCTGTATTGGGTTTGCTTTGATCACAGGACATAAATTATAATTAGTATTTCCATCACAAATTGTGCAACAACTGTCCAAACTACAAGACATCTTTTCAGTATTTCTGGACAAAAACCCTAAGGAGTCACTGCTGTTGTTAGTTAATGTCACTGATGCCATGTGATTTAATTCCAAACCCAGCTATATCCTGTAGCCATACAATGCAGGCTTTTTATTAGACCATGATAATGAGGGTGGTCATGGTCTGGATTCCAACAAGCAACTGTCAAAAACTATCATCCCAAATGACCACTTGCTGAAAATTTCTCACTCCCAGAGCTGGTACTTCCAGGGTGGTCTAGGAAAGAAAGTTGTGCCCATGTCTAGTCTGGGGCTCTTCAAAGGCTGATGTTTAACGTTTCTTTGGAACTGCAATTTCATGCTTTGAGAAGTAGACTTTTTTTTCTGGTTCCTTTTTTTTTTTTAAAGGTTTTTTCAATTTTTTAATAGTCTCTATCTATTAAGCTATTAAGCTCATGTGTTTTTCTTCCTGAAATACCAATATCTTGTGAAAACTCCCATCAAAGGGTTATTCAGTGGATTTTAAGCACCACTCTTCAGAAAAATCACTCACTCCATTGCTTACCACTTGCTGCCCTCAAAACTTCTTAGCAACATACACTGTGCAAGAACCTCAACGTGGTTTGCTTTGTCCAATCACATGCCTGAAAGCCCAGCCAGTCAGTTGTGTAATAATAAACCCCTTATCTCCTGAAGATACACAAACGGAAAGATCTCTCAGTGCTTCAGTATACAAGAGACTTGGCTTGAATTCTCAGCTGAAACTCACATCCATTTTAATGCCAAATGACCCCCACTTTCTCTGGTTTCCTTTTTTTTCCCCCCCTCATTTGCAATTTTGAGGAGGGGGGGAATACCACAAATGCTAAAACAATGTCGAGTTTAAACGGGGGTTGGGGGTTGAGGGGTGGCAGGCACTGCCAAAAGCTGCCAGAAAAATATATGCAGAAGCCCAGGGCTTGGTTTTTGCTGTCCTGGGCTTACCGGTTCCCTCACAGGGGCCGGTGATGGAAACTCACCCACAATTGTTCTCGGATACAGAAGGGGTTGAGAGATTGACAACAGAAGCTGTTTGCTAGTTTCCACGAGCTAGACTAGTCCTCGGAATACAGGGAAGGGGGACCCTTGTGCTTCCCGGGGAGGAATATTACCTCACGGCCCCCTACCTCGCGGGTCCCCACCAGGCGCAGACCGGCTCCTACCTCGTCCCGCCTCCAAGTTCCCCGCCTCACCCGGGAGAAGCGTTCTTTGCCCGCAACCCACCCCGGTCGAGCACGCCCGGCCGGCCGGCCTTGGAGGAGAGAGGGAGCGGTCGCCCGGGGAAGGTGTGGGGCCCGAGCGTTGAGCTTCACCAGTCCCCTCGCTCGGCCCGCGAGGCCGCCGGACACACCCCTCCCGGGCCGGCCTCTGCGGTCGCCGGTCCGGGCCGCAGCCGGCGCCGCGCCGGAGCCCAGGACCGGTCCCCTCCCCGCGCCCGAGGGTCCCGCGCGCGCCCCCGCAGCCGGCTCGCACCTTCAAGGCGCCCCGGACCGGGCCCTTGGGGAGCGCGCGGCCGGGGCCGAGGGCCACGAAGCGCTCGTCGCCGTCCTCGTCGTCGTCGTCGCCGTCCACCACCTCGACGACCACCTCCTCGTCCTCGTCCTCGTCCTCGTCATCCTCCTCCTCCGCGCCCCCTCGGGGCTTCGCCGGCGCCGGCCCGAGCCCCCTCCGCCGCCGGCTCCCGCCCTCTTCGTCCTCGTCTTCCTCCCCCAGAAGCAGCAGCACCGGAGACGAGGCGGCGGCGGCCCCGGCGCGAGGGGGGTCGGTCCCGGCGTTGCGCGGTGGCGGCAGCGGCGGCCTCCAGCTCTCCGGAGCTGGGGCCGGGGCGGGCGGCGGGAGCCCGGGCAGCGCGCCTTCCCGGGCGGGCGCGGGCGCCAGGCCGGGCGGCTGCAGCGCGGCGCTGCCCCGGCGGCTGCCCAGGCTGGAGCGCTTGGCTAGACGCCGCGCCTGCATGCCTGCCCGCGGGCCGCCGGCCGCCGCGCCGAGCCGGAGAGTTGGTCACCTCCCCCTCCTCGTCCGCCTCCTCTTCCTCCCCGGGCGGCCGCTGTGGTCGCGAGGCGCCCGGGGCGCGGAGCTGCCGGGGGGCTGCGGGAGCCGCCTCCCCGGGGCCGCCGGCTGCCACTGGCTGCAGAGGCGCGGGCGCCGCCTTCGCTGGACCGGCCCGCGCGGACGCCGGCGGCTACGGCGGGGCGGCGCGGCGGCCGCGGGCGGGGGTGGGTGTGAGCGAGCGGCGCGCTGCCGCCTCCGCCGCCGCCGCCGCCGCCCGGGAGTCGCGGGCCGCGCTGCGCTCCATGCGGCCGGCGGCCGGGCCCGCGCGCTCCGGGCCTACAGCTGCCGTTCCCGGCGCGAGCTGTTTGTGTTGTGTGTTTTCCACCACCGCCCCCCTCTTGGCGAGCCGTTCCTCGCAGCCCTCCGGTCCCCCTCCCCCGTGCAGACAAAACCCGGACTGGATTTATTTCTCCAACCCGCAGCCTCCGAAAATCGGGTCCCTCCGACCAGTCGGCCCGGCGAGCCGCGGCGGCCCGCGCTAGCCCACGGCTGCTTATTCCCTTCGAAAGGAGGACCGACCGGTCTTCTAGAAGTAAGGTTGGCGGCCCAAGTCAGACTTTTGAAGGAAGAGATTTGCCACAAGTCATTTGATGATCTTTACCGGGCAAGGCTTGACTACTCTTGAGCTTGTACGAAATCTCGAGGAAGGTGTACCAACCCGAGATTTGGGGTTAATTGCTAACCTGAATCATTTGGATTTTTGAGATTTTGTTTCTGGACGTTGCCCGCGGATCTCTCCGGCTCCTTGAACATACCGTTCTAGGCCCTGCCTTTTGAGTTTTCTTGGCGCTGTGCTGTCTTGCAGCTTTTATTACTGCGTTTTTTACCTTGAGTGCCTGATTCTAACAGCTAAATTGCAAGAAGCTTTTGGCTCTCACCATTCAATGTGCAGACTGCTGGCACCGTCCGGACCTCGGGAGAAACAAATCGGGGCAAGAGGTCAAGATTACTTGAGTTTGTTATTGTAAAAATTAATATGAAGTGAGATCAAGTGTGGAAACCAAGCACAGAACCAGTTGCCCCATGACATTGTCACCTGCTAAGGATTTTTAGGTGTGACAAAGAAAAATCATTTGCTAGTGTTTGAGGTTAGGCTATATGGTAAGCCGCGTTGTTTACATTCAAATTATAAGGCAACTCCACCTTTGTCGCTGAGGGCTCTGGAGGATCTCCACACGCTATGCAGGTGCCTCCAGAAGACCAGTGTAAACGATGCCTTCGCCCAGCTCCCTTTCATGGTAATGACTGTAGATTTAACATCACATGCCCTGTTAGACGCTGGAAAGCTGCTCATTAAGTGCTCACTTATGATATCTTCCAACTGTTGAACATTTCCACTGGGATGATGACGAAGATTCTAAAATGAACTTTTTGTTCTCCTTGAATCAGATTAGCTTCCTGATAGACCTATTTCAGTAATGACATTCTCATTAGAATCATTTAGGCCCAAAATAGCGGTATTTTATTCATTCCCTTCTCTACCTTATTCCTAGAGGCAGTTGCCCCCAACTCCACTGATCTTTCTGAAATACCTCTGGAATCCACTCATTCCTTCTCATTCCCAAGCTCCTACAGAAAAGTTAGCGTTTCTAGCAAGTTTTCTATACCTAGTTTCTCAATAACACACCTTCCCCTAACCTTCTCCAAGCATTAGCACCAGATTCATGTTCCCCAAACTTCATTCAGATTAAGGCATTTTCTGGTGGAACTTTTCGTGTGTCAATATTCCACTGGAGAATTCAGAGAGAGAGAGAGAAGAAAATGGTCTGAGCATTTTAAGAGATGGGTGTACTTGATTAGCGCATGAAACAGCAGAGGGGTCAGCTAAGAAGTAAACTAATCAGTATTAGTGAGTGTGAAGAATGAAGGGTCACTGAAGTGATTTCATCCCAATTGTAAAAAATTTCCCTTGGTTGATTTCGAGAATGATTTTAGAGAAAGACAGCAGAGTCTTTCTCTGACCAGGAAGAATAAAGATCAGAGGCAAGAAGCTGGCTGACAGATACAAGGAGGGTGGTGGAGGGAAACAAAGGTGAGACAAGTGGGCTAGTGGTTAACCACATGGTCTCAGTTACCTGGGTCCGAATCCCAGCTCTGAACTTATCAGCTATATGCCGTTACTCACCCTACCTCTGTGCCTCAGTTTCTTTATCTTTAAAACACGGATAATAGTAGTACCTACCAAATATGGCTTCCCAGGTGGCACTGTGGTAAAGAATCCACCTGCAATGCTGGAGACTAGCAAGGCAGGAGCTGTGGATTCAATCCCTGGGCCAGGAAGATCCCCTGGAGGAGGAAATGGTGACCCATTCCAGGATTCTTGCCTAGGAGATCCTATGGACAGAAGAACCTGGCAGGCTATAGTCCATGGGGTCACAAAGAGTAGGACACAACTGAGCACACACACAAACACATACACCCCTAATAGTTAAGTTGTTTTGTGGGATAATGAACTAATATGTGTAACATCTTAGAAGAGTACCTGGTATAGGAAGGTCTATATAAAGGCTTGTTATATTTAATGTATTCATGGTGGTGGATAAACAAGGTGTTTTGGAGGTACTGTCAAAGAATAACAAAATAACTTGCCTTTAGCAAGTTCAAAACTGTCAGTAACTATAATAATCTGCCTTTAAAGTCCAGCTAGATCTTATCAAGGGGCCGTGGTCAGGCCAAAGATAAGCTTTTTATGTCTGAAACTGTCATAGATAATGGAGAGTATTTTCCTGACAACTAAGAGGAAAGACAGAGTAAAGTGAATTTGTGATTGGTGTTCATGGTTTAGTGGAAGAGGTACTAATTTACACCATTGTACCTTCTTTCAAAATTGCTACATGTATTTTGAAATCAACTGTTCTCTCGCTCAGGTTGCCTTAATGGAGTCCACATTTACCCGTTCCCTGGTCCCACTAGGCCCAAGACGCTCCCCTCTGAGTGGGAGAAAAAGACTGACTTTCGTCTTTTTCGTCTTGGGACTACTGAGTTGAGGTTAATGTTACAGAAGAGGTTTGTTCTCAGCTGGGCTTTGAGGGAAGAGAAGGATCTAGATGGGCAGGGAGAGCAGTATTATCCAGGTAAGTGCAGGCCACTGCAGACCAAGCTCATGAAATCAGAGCATATGCAGCAAGAAGTAAAATCAAATTACCTAATTCATCAGGAATCAAGAATTATGTCATAACTTGGGCTCATGGTGCACTGCTCGTGGTACTCATGGGCTCAGAAGTCAAGAACTATTAATATCTCATGATGCCAGACATGGGTGCCTGACATCTGCTTCCCCCCTGCCCACCCCCATTCCCTAAACAACACATTTTTACTTGTAATACTGGGAACACTTGCCACTGAACATGAGGTGTGCCTCTAAGTCATGGGATACAGAAGGCATGTCTCCAAAGAGTCCGGTTTAACATGTCATCATTCATGCCACCATTATTCAATATGTACTTATGGAGCTCTGCTAAATGCCATGCTTTCTTCTTGGCACTAGTGTGCAAGAGCAAACAAAATAACCCTCACTGGAGAGGGGAAATAGACAACCAACAAAGAAAATAAGTGAACTCTATGATTTCATAGATGCCATAAGGGGAAAATAAAGCTCGGAGGTAGAGAGTGCTGGAAGTTTAACAAAAAGAAGTAAATATTTATACTTAATATTTATTTAATGTACTTAATTTCTTCTTATTATTTTTAGTTATTTTTAAAGTAATTTTTATTCACATATAGTTGCTTTACAATGTTGTGTTAGCTTCTACTGTACAGTAACAAAACATGTACAGTAAAATCAATCAGTCATACACATACATATATCCCCTCCCTTTGGGATTTCCTTCCCATTCAAGTCACTACAATGCATTAAGTAGAGTTCCCTGAGCTATACAGGAGGCTCTCATTAATTACCTATCTTACACATAGTAGTGTGTATATGTCAATCCCAACCTACCAGTTCATCCCACCCCCACCTCCTTTCCCCCTTGATATCCATATGTTTGTTCTCTACATTTGTATTTCTATTTCTGCTTTGAAAATAAGACCATCTTTCTAAATTCTACATATACATGACACTTGTTTTTCTCTATTCATTGATTATGATCTATAATTATATTTATTAAAATTTATTATGTATTTCTCAAATAAGTATATATTTCATATTATATTTAATATAAAGAAATATGTTAAAACAAACTTAGAAACAGTACAGGTCGTAATGTAAAAGTTGAATGAAACTCGCAGCAGCAAGTCCTTTCAAGCATTATAATGAACTCTATCTTTTTCCGTTGAACAGGATCAATTCTCTTATGCATCCTGTAGGCTTTGGCTGGACAACAGGAGAAGGGCTGATGAGGAAGACAGATGATGGACTTTGGAGTAAGCGCCACCCCACAACCATGGAGCAACTCGCTGCCTCGTGCCTGGTTTCTTCTGATCCTAAATGATTCTTAAACCATTGAATTCTGAGCCCCAAAGAGACCCAAAGCATTTTTTAAAAACATATACTAAGAAATTGTTCAAAGAAAATCAGGCTCAATTTAACATTTGTTCAATTTTTTAAAATCTAAGATTCAGAGAAAGAATAATCACACTCCCCATATTACAAAGAACTGACTCATTGGAAAAGACCCTGATGCTGGGAAAGATTAAAGGCAGGAGGAGAAGGGAATGACAGAGGATGAGAAGGTTGGATGGCATTACCAACTTGATGAACATGAGTTTGAGCAAGCTCTGGGAGTTGGTGATGGACAGGGAAGCCTGGCATGCTATGGTCCATGGGACTGCAAAGAGTCGGACACAACTGAGCGACTGAACTGAACTGAACTGAGATCACAGATAACCATAACCAGGACAGACATGTAACAAATGCCTACCCTCCCACAAGAACTCATTTCTGTCCTGGAGAACCTTAAATAGATGGATTCCTTGAGCGTGGCAGCTCCTTTTAAAAATTACTTTAAAACTAAAAGTAAAAATCTGCCCTTTAAACAAGTTATAACAGTAAGATTAAGTTAGTTTTTCCACACTTCTGGGAAACTTAAAAATGGTTTCAGATGATGACTGTCATCCCACCGTATGAAAAATAGATTAAGGTTAAGAGAATCACTCATCTATTACACCCTTCAGGCTAAAAGCCTGTGTAAGTCAAGCATAAACCTCCACCCAGATAAATGTTTCTTCCATGAGCGATTAACTCAAACTCTGAACAACACAATGTACTTTCTACACAGTTGTTTAAAATATCTCCCAGAGACTTGGATCTTTTTTCAATTTTTCATTATTATTATTTTTAGTGAGCATAAAACTGATAGAATTACTTTTTTATGAGACGCATATTTGCTGTTTTGGGGTGGGGTGGGGTGGTGTGTAGGGTATGTGTGTGTGTATGTGTGAATGTGTAGAGAGAAAGGGATTTTGTTTGTTTCCTGATCATGTTAGTCATCTTACATTTGCACTTGACAGGCAATGGAAAGAACACTGGACTGGGATCCCAGAGACATGAGTTTGAATCCTGATCTGAGGATTCTTTGCTGGTAGCTGAGATGGTAAAGTGTCTGCCTGCAATGTGGCAGACCCCGGTTTGATCCCTGAGTCAGGACTGAGACACGACTGAGCGACTTCACTTTCCTTTCCTTTCACTTTCTAGTTATGTAATATGCTTAGTCAGTCAGTTGTATCCAACTCTTTGCAACCCCATGGACTGTAGCCTCCCAGGCTCCTTTGTCCACGGGGATTCTCCAGACAAGAATACTGGAATGGGTTGCCATGCCCTCCTCCAGGGAATCTTCTTGACACAGGTATCAAACCCAGGTCTCCAGCATTGCAGGCAGATTCTTTATCATCTGAGCCATCAACTGGTTAAGTTCCCCAATCTCAGCAGAGTTCACAAAGTAAGATTAATGAGTTGTAGTCTTTAAGGTCTTTCAACTTTTGAGTGTTACAATGGAAGATATGGACCTGAAGTATGTTTGAAGTTTAAGGTTAAGCCAAATGCCCATTATCCAAATCCATGAATGGTATCTAGTATGTAAACCTACAAATGTATGTAGGATTTTTTATAGACAGCTCCTCTAAGCCAGTGTGTTGTGCTGTATCTTAGGACTGCCATCTCAGTTCTGATCACTCTCGCCCTTAATTCCATAGCCTCTCCCTGCTTTGCTGGGAGTGCAAAATTATGAAATTGTGCAAACACTTGCTGCCATCTTATTTTTACTAATTTTATCTTTGGTTGTAAGATGCCCTAATGACTACAAACCAAGTAGTTGCTCCTTTATATTATTTGTATTAACAGCTTTTCCCACAAAGTGAGGATTGCCTCCACCCAAGATGTATATTTACTTCTTATTTATGATATTTTCACATCTCTGAAGTTTTGCTCTCATCTTTCTTTTCCTTTTGCTTTTTTAAAAATCCAAGATGCTTGTAGTACAAGTAACTGAAATCCCATTCACTCAAAATGAAAAACGAGGGAAGGGATTTATCAGTTTGGGTAATTAAATCACATTTTAAAATTAAAATTTTAAAACATTAAAAAGCAGAGGCATCACTTTGCTGACAAAGATCCATTTAGTCAAAGCTATGGTTTTCCCAGTAGTCATGTATGGATATGAGAGTTGGACCACAGAGAAGGCTGAATGCTAAAGAATTGATGCTTTTGAACTGTGATACTGGAGAAGACTCTTGAGAGTCCCTTGGACAGCAAGGAGATCAAACCAGTCAATCCTAAAGGAAATCAATCATGAATATTCATTGGAAGGACTGATGCTGGAGCTGAAGCTCCAGTACTTTGGCCACCTGATGCAAAGAGCCAACTCATTTGAAAAGACCCTGATGCTGAGAAAGATTGACAGCAAAAGGTAAAGAGAGTGACGGAGGAAGAGATTGTTAGCTAGTATCACTGACTCAATGGACAGGAGTTTGAGCAAACTCGGGGAGATAGTGAAGGACAGCAAAGCCTGGTGTGCTGCAGTTCATGGGGTCTCTGAGAGTCAGACATGACTGAGTGACTGGGCAACAGCTCAACCACAGATGAGCCTGGGTTTGGGGAAAATTAGATGCAGGGCTTATGTGATATGTGGTTGTGTGTGTGTGTGTGTGTGTGTGTGTGTGTGTGTGTGTGTGTGACTTGTTTCCTTATCTGGCCAGTTAGAACCAGCTCATAGGCAGCTCTGACCATGCACCTATCAGTCTTGTAACCAGAAGCAAAGGAGCTCTCTGCATCTGCAATGGTTAAGGAAATCCTAGAAAAAGACCCTGGAAGGCCCTCTGGGTTGTGAGTCTGTGCTGTGGCCAAGGGTGGAGTGATGTGCTTGGTGGGCTTCACTCTACAACATGGTTAAAGGGGAAAAGGGTGATTACTGTCTGGAGCAGAAAAAGAACATAAGAGACCACTATATCTTATAAATATAACCAATACTATTTAAAATCTGAAACATGAAAATAGGTCAAAGGAAAAAAAAAAAACAGCTAATCTAATCTCCCTACCCAAAGACAACCACTGCTATTGTTTTGGTGTGTTTATTTTAATTTGTTTTCTGTGCATGCCTTTTTTGTTTCATATTGCTTTTGCACCTGCTTTCACTCACATGTGGCGATATAACTTGTAGATGGATTATGAGCTGGAAGAAAAGAAATAAGTCATGAAAATATTACAGGAAAATGTGCATGAATATTTTTTAGAAACCCTGGGGAATGATGGCCATTATAAACAGGATATCAGGTCAGAGCCATAGCAAAAGGCTGATAAATTTGACCACAAAAATAGCCCCTTTAAACTTTAGGGTAAATGTACCATTAAAGAGTTTTAAAAGACAAAAGATGGTTGGTTTTTAACATAAAATCATTTATTAATATGCAACCAAATACAAATAATTCAGTATTATTAAAGTAATTAGATACAATGCTCACCTACCAGACTGGTAGAAATGTTAAAGCTTTGGTAATATTCAGTATGAGTTATAGTATGGAGAAACAGGTCCTCATGTGCAATATATATTATAATTCTAAAATGCACTTGCCATTGGAAACCAGCGATTTCACTTCTGGCTGTGGATCCTAGAGAAACATTGATACATGAGCACAAAAGAGCACAGAGAGGGTCCTTGTTACAGTACTGGTTTTAGTAGCAGAATGTTGAAAGCAGCATAAATACTCATCAAAAGGAGAATGGTTTAAAAAGAAGCCTTTGACAACATGAGAACCACCATGAAGCAGCTAAAAAGGGTGAGGGAGGTCACTGTATACCAAAATGGAAAAGACTCAAAGTTTTAAATGGAAAAGGCAAGTTGTAAAATTTTGTTGATGCATGATCTCATTTGCGTTTAAAGCAAAACCCCCACAGAGTATAATGTACAGTTACAGAGTGTGATTTCAGATGGGAAGGTGGACAGATCGATGGGAAACTGACTACAGGTACTGCCCAACCTTGGGAGAGGCTAGTGGGATTGAGGGGAAAGATAAAGGAGGTCTCATACTTTCTATATTTTGGGTTTTTAGAAAACTTGACTTTGTATTCAGATATTGCATGGATCAGGCTTCCCAAGTGGCTCAGTGGTAAAGAAACTGCCTGCTAAATGGGAGATGTAGGTTTGATCCCTGGGCCAAGCAGATCCGCTAGAGAAGGAAGTGACAACCCACTCCAGTATTCTTGCCTGAGAAATCCCAAGGACAGAGGAGCCTGGAAGGCTATAGTCCATGGGGTTGCAAAGTCCATGATTTAGTGACTTAATCACCACCATTATATGAATCACTTTAAAATAAAGTCAAAACTCTTCACAGCATTATTTTTACTATAGAATATTCTGTCCCGCCATTGTGCCATGATTTCATGAGGTGTTGCTATTTTCAAGGCCATCTCTGTACAGAAAGTGCTGGACATCTTCTGGATTCCTTTCTTGGGATCAGAGCCAGAAGTGGAATCAGTGGTCCCAGGCTGTGCACATTTTCCTGATAACATTTTACTAGACAGCTTTCTGGAGGAGTTACTGCAATGAACGTTCTGACAACCATGAGAAAGTGGCCCATTTCCTGCACTCTCCCATGCTTTGATCATATCATATCTCATCATTTTCCCGCCCTTTGCTACTTTGATAAATGTTCCATCAAATCTCATTTTGTTTTAATTTCTTTCTTTGATCATTAACAAAGAAAAGTATTTCCCCATGTGTTCAGGTTTTATTTCCCCTTCTGCAAATTCTTTTCTTATCCTTTGCCCATATGCCTACAAGACTCTGGGTTTTCCTCTCCACTGGTATGAGCTCTCCACATTAAAAGTCCTCTTGTCATAGCTTTTGCAGATACTTTCTTAGCTTTGCTATTTCTCTTTAAATTTCTTCACATTTTCTTTCCCAATGTTTTAGACTTACCTATGAGCCTTTCTTTTCCTTTCTTTGCTGATTTGATTTACAAATTCCTATCACTGTTTTTCCCTGAGATTTGCAAAAATAACCTCTGCTAGATTTCATACCTTATCATTTTCATTCCATTCTTTTTATTTATTTATTAACCTATTTTTTGCTGCAAGGCTTCATTTCAATTTTATTTACATGTTATCCAACATAATTTCCTTATACTGCAGAATATGCTATTATTTATTATTAAAATTAAGTTTTCACACTTGATTCTCATTTACTTAGTATTGAGCATATGCCTTCTTGTCTGTATTTTACTGAATAACTCTCGATTAACAGTTCATTCAAATAAATATACTTTTAAGTTTAAATAATTCTCATCCAAACAATAATATCTGTAATAAATGTTTTCAAAAAGACCAAAGTTAGCCCTTTTAAAGTATTTAATATTAACACAAATGTGAACATGCAGATAGTTCATCTGCCAGCATATCCTGTAAAAAAGGAATTGGTCTATAACTGTACTGTCCAATATGGTAGCCACTAGCCACACACAGGTAGCTATGGAGCACTTGAAATGTGGCTAGTACAAATGAAGACCCTGATGCTGGGAAAGACTGAAGGCAGGAGAAGGGGATGATAGAGAATGAGATGATTAAATGGCATCACCGACTCAATGGACATGAGTTCGAGTAAGCTCTGGGAGTTGGTGATGAACAGGGAGGCCTGGCATGCTGCAGTCCGTGGAGTTACAAAGAGTTGGACACAACTGAGTGACTGAACTGAACTAACCAAATGAAGAACTAAATTTTTAATCACATTTAACTTTCATGAAGTTAAATAGCCACACATAGCTAGGGGCTGTAGGACTGGACAGGGCAGGCTCAGACCTTCCAAGGATCATCTCTGACTTCCCAGATCCATTTTTAGGTGAACCTGACCGAGCTAATTAAGGAAACAGAAACTATACTCCTGATACTTTACTGCAAATCCAAAATCAAAGCTACTGTAACTGTTTTCTCATCTATTTGCCCAAGTTTTAAAACCTAATGTCTTTGATAATTCTCATTTATTCCCTTCATCAGGCTTCGAATTGGGCTGTTTTTCAGGTTTGAGGGTGATAAGATGTCAGAAGCACCCAATCTCTCCCCTCTGCCTCCAGAACTATTTTTACCTACCCCATTTTAGTTCCTATGTTTGTTATTTTATTCTCAAGCTATTCTAAAGAAAGAGGTACCTGAGTTAACCCCAGTAACCTATTATAAGAGTCTTGAAAGCCATAAAATATAATGAGACTTTAACACATGCTGATATAAATGCCCCTGGGATTTCTTAAAAGCTAGTTGTAAATTTCTTTTTGTTGATATTATTAAGCCTGAAAGAAAGAGAGACAGACAGAATTTTACAAACTGTCTGAAAATTCCTTGGTGCTCTATACCCTCAATACTAAGATCTGGAATTTTCCCTGAACCACTATAGCTATAAAGACTGTCCATCTGGTCACATGTCTGGAATGAAGGAGGGCAGGGGGTAAGGAGCAGCAGCCTTGGTCATCTTCAATTTCTTTCATTAGGGACGCAGAGATTATCTGCATTTTTCCCATCATTTCTTTAAGAGCGATGGTGGTATCGCCTGTCCTCCAATGTATAAACCACTTCCCATATGTAAACCTCACTGACCACACAGCCCTACTAAATTCATCTGTTTACCTAGTCACAGCCACCACTGCCACGTGATGTGCTACTTCCATATGGCAGACAAAGCTGATTTCCAAGACCTTTGGCCTAAACTGAAATTTCAAATACAACCTGGTACAAATACTATTGTTTCTTGCTCCTTTCCAGAAGTTAAGGGAAGGGAATAGAAGAAAGAGAAACAGAAAAGGAAGAAGAAAAAAAAAAAGGCAGGGACATGAAGAGTGAACAGAAAAAAATATAACAGTCTTGAATCTTTGATAATTTACTATATTATATATAAAAGTCCACATATAAAAGATTTTCTTCTATTTATCTGAAGTGTATCCTTCAGAAAACTAGGGCTAATTTCCCCTTATTCAATTCTCAGTAAAAAGAAAAAATCACTAGTTATGATCTTGGATATAAAAGTAATGATCTTTACTATTTTTTAAAAATCGTTCCCAGTGGGTTTTCAATATGGCATTTCAGCCACAATGCCAGTCATTTCCCCCGTGCTGTAGGATGAAGTTTGTTTTTTCTTTTTTACTGCTTCTATATTATTCTACTGTTAGTGATATCGTTTTCTTATTAGCTTTAAAGACCTCTTTTCCCATTCTCACTTCTTGTTCAATTTCCTGTTCTCAATGACTTCTATATTCCTTTTAATATCTTCCAACTCATCACTCATTCCCTATCTTTAAGAGTCTAAAATCAGATGTCACCCTAAGAATATAAACTGCCATCTTTTAGAAGAGCACTCAGCTTGTGTTACTTAAGACTATAAGATATTACCAGCCGGTACTGGCTACATAGTTTGCAGAGCCTATCTTGGGCTTCTTGCTCCAGATGGTCCTACATTTCAAGATGGCAGAGCACTAAACCAAATGTAGGGTCTTCTAAATGTGAGGTCCCAGGTAACAATCAGCAAACCCATGAAGCAAGCCCCATTTCTAGGTTTGTCCTATGACTCTTGGAAGGGCAGGTATAATAACTTTATGGTTTCTCCCACTTCTGTTCTCCAGTTCTTCTCTTTCCTTGGAGAAGGAGAATTCCACATTAGGAACTGAGAGTTATTTTGTGGGACAGAGTGGGGATGAAGGGGTAGCGGGGTTCAGGATGGTGGGACACAAGTGTACCTGTGGCCAATTCATGTTGATGAATGGCAAAAACCATCACAATATTGTAAAGTATCCTTCAATTAAAATAATTCATAAAGAAGAAGAAATGCAAAGTCTTAATCTATACCTACTGAATCAGAAAATCCGGGGGTGGGCCTTAAGAGGCCCTCCAAGTGACTCTGATACACTTTAAGGTTTGGAGAGCACTGCCTAGATCATGGCCATCAAAGTGAAATCTGCAGACAAGCAGCTAATTTGAAATGCAGAATTTCAGCCTTCCCTCCCCCAGAATCAGAGTCTGGGTTTTAACAAGATCCCCAAGTGGTTCATAAGCACATTTAGCTAAGAAGCACTGAACTTGGTAGTTTATGCTCTCAAGGGGTATTTATAGATTAGCCAGTGGAGTCTAAATTGGGGGATGACTTTTAATGGAGTAATTTCAGGTTCGATTTAGATGGGAGGGGATATGTCACATTTAGAGGCTAAGTACCCTGCCTGACACCATTTACTTGCACATTTCAAATGACACCACACAGCACACATTCTGTCTTCTTCCTTGGCTTATATATGAGAGCAAGATTTGAAAATATGAAAATAAAACAAACAATTGCAACCATGAACCATCTTTTTAACAAAGATGGTTGAGTGTTTCCTATGTATGCCAAGGTCTGAGATGCCCAGTTCCTGCACTCAGGAACTCCTAGTCTAACAGAGGACATAGTCATGGGCTGACATTATTACAGTGCCTCGGACAAACGCATAGTGATAGTGTTAGTCACCCAGTCATGTCTGACTCTTTGTGACCCCATGGACTATAGCCCACCAGGCTCCTCTGCTCATGGAATTCTCCAGGCAAGAATACTGGGGTGGATTCCCATTTTCTTCTCTAGCAGATCTTTCTGATTTAAAGATCAAACCCAGGTCTCCTGCATGTCAGGCAGATTCTTTACTATCTGAGCCACCAGGGAAGCCTGGCATACACATAAGCACGGTCTTCAAGGGAATCTGGCAATTTTGGAGAACAGTGAAGCCTGGCTGGCCAGAGTAGACCAGAGATGGTTTATGGAGTGAGGTCTTGCCGGAGTTGAGTGTTACAGGGTGAGTGGGGATCCACCAGATGATGAAGTGGCAGGAAGAACACTCCAGGGAGAGGAACAGGGGAGCAGAGGCACAGGGACAGTGCCAAAAATTCAGAAATTCTGCCCAGGGGATGGGAATACATTTGTGGCAATGCCAGGACCCATCTCATTGAAGTAACAGTTCTTTCTGATGTCTCCGCTCCAAAGTCTACGCCATCCTCCTTCTGAGCACAACTCTTTTTGTGCAAGCATGTGGCTCAGCTGCTTGAAGGAAGGATGCAACAGTGGCAGTAGCACTGCCATCGCTCACTCCATGCAGGAACCAGCTGTCCAGAGAGCAGGAGATCCAGACATGTTAGGTAGTCCATGGAGGAACCCCTCCGTCATCCCCCCCCCCTCCTCTTCTCGGCCCAGTACAGTAACATGATTTCAGCACCATAGAGAAATGTGAATACATTAACTGGAAACCTTTGACAATCTCTTTTCTCCACCAGGAGCTTCCCTGGTGGCTCGGATGGTAAAGAATATGTGCAATGCAGGAGACTTGGGTTCGATCCCTGAGTTGGGAAGAACTTCTGGAGAAGAGAATGGCAACCCACTCCAGTATTCTTGTCTGAACAGAGGCGCCCAGTGAGCTACAGTCCACGGGGTCTCAAAGAGTCAGACACGATTGAATGAGTCACACTTCCTTCACTCAGTGTGACTAACAACACCCTGTTTACCCAGGACAAGGAATGGGTTCCTCTGTAGACCTTTTTCTCCTCCATCCCAGCTTTATCTTTAAAACACATCTTACATCTAACCCATCCTACCACCTCCACAGTTACCATATTGATCTAGCTCTCATCATCCCTAAGTTGGATACTGTGCTAGAACTCCAAACTAGACTTATTGCTTTCACTTTTATATTTCTACAGGCAAGCCTTCACATAGCAGCCAAATGGCCTTAAGTAGAGAGAACAAAGTACAGCCCTCTCCTGTCCAAGAGTCTACAATAATTTCCCATCACATGCAGAAGGAAATAGAAGACCCTGTACTATCCCACCTGTCAATCACCTGCTCTCCTCTCCCTGCCCTCTATCCACACTGCCTTCTCAGTCTTTCTTGATCAGACCAGCTCATGGGTCAGGCTCATGGCAAGCTGTCACTCTTCTCCTCCCTTCCGCCAGGGTGCCCTCTTGCACTTCACTGGGGCATCTGCTCAGATTTCATGTCCTTAAAAAGGCCTTTCTTCACCACTCTGCTAAAAAGAGCACTCCAAATCTGATGCTTTTTTTTTCTTTAGAGCACGAATTACCAGCAGCTAGAATGTAAGCACCACAAGGTTGAGACATCATTTGTTTTGCTAGAATAGCACCTAGCATTTGTAGATGCTCAAACATTTCTTTCCTGAATTTAAAGTCATACTCAACTCTTCCATCTACATTGCTACAAGAATGATTATGCAGTCTAGTGAGCTGACAAACTGAATCTGCACCTTTTTGTGGCAAGCTTCAGTGGCTGTCAAACTTCCTCATGCCTTGAAATCACCTGGAGGGCTTATTAAAACACAGGTTCAAACAAACATAATGAGTTAGTAATAAGTAAGAGTTGAGACTGGGCTTCCCCAGTGGCTGAGCTATGAAGACTCTGCCTGCCAGTGCAGGAGATGAGGGTTCAATCCCTGGGTTAGGAAGATCCCTAGAGAGGGAAATGACAATCCACTCCATTGTTCTTGCCTGGGAAATCCCATGGACAGAGGAGCCTGGTGGGCTACAGCTGATTGGGTTGAAAAAGGGTCAGACACAACAACAACAAGAAAGGTGTTGAGATTAGTAAAACCAGTGCTTAATTATACTTGGAACTTTGTATTTCTTTGAATCTCCATATAAAGTATGAACTGTGATTTAATACTCAAGAAAGTAATAGTGAAAAAGAAAAACACACAGGTTAATGGCACACAGCCTCAAAATCTGTTTTCAAAATGAGGTTGGGCTGGGAAATAGCATCACGAACAAGTCACTGGATGCAGCTGATTGTGCTGATCCAGGAACCACATTTTCAGAAGAGACATCTGTGCCAAACATCCCCTCCAGCAGTGTGTCTTCTCCTTTGTCTCTCCCAAGCCCACCGCTCTGTTCATAATTATCAATACAGTGAGTCTCCTATACACGAATCTTCAAAGGTTCAAAGTTGAGAACTTTCAAAGATGGTAATGTGCCTTCGCGCATCCAATCATGTTAGTTCACGCATCTGACATTGGCATATGTGTACATCCTCAACAACTGGTTGTGCTTTTGTGTACTTTACAGTACCATATAGTGTACAGTAGCACAGTATCTTTATTTCAAGTCCAGAATGTCCAGAAACATGTGTAAGAGCAGGAGTGATAGTGTTCACACTACTGTACTTTTCAATGTGTTGTAATGTAAGATTAAAAATGTTTCATTTTCTGTGTTTGTTTTATGTATTATTTGTGTGAAAAGTATTAGAAATCTATCGCCATACAGTACGATACAGCCTATTGTATTAGTTGGGTATCTAGGCCAATTGTGTGCTTCCCGGATAGGTCAGACAGTAAAGAATCCGCCTGCAATGCGGGAGACCTGGGTTTAGTTCCTGGGTTGGGCAGATCCCCTGGAGAAGGGAAAGACTACCCACTCCAGTATTTTGGCCTGGAGAATTCCATGGACTGCATAGTCCATGGAGTTGCAAAGAGTCGGATGCGTCTGAGCGACTTTCACACTAGGCTCACTTTGTCAGGCTGACAAACAGATTGGACTTAAGAATGTGCTCTTGGAATGGACTCATGTGTAGGGGCTTACTGTAGCGTCACATAAAGTGGCGAACGGGAACTAGTGGCTGGGCTCTGCTCCTGGATAAAAGGGCATCCTTGTGCTATGAAGCACAAAACCTCCACTTCTCACTCTGGGGATTTGGTATTATCATTAGGCTATGAAAAAAAAAAGTCTGTGGGAAAAAAAAAATGCGTGTGGAACATTATGCGTTCTAATTATGTCAGAATTTGTAAAGGGAATGCTTTTCGCTCTCACACCCTGTCAGGCTATAAGCCAGTGCTTTCTGAGCCTTGTGGAACATGTCAGGGTCACCAGCACTTAAAGTCTGTGGTTGGCCACAGACAATCGAATAGGCTCTGCGGTGGCGATTGCAAGACTATGCACTGGCTGATGGTTTAACTTCTGACCTGTGCTATTCAGAGGGAACAGATCAGAGAGTCAGTTCGTGGGCTGCAACAGGGAGATTTCTTATTTATTCTGATAGGTGATGGAGGTGGTGATGAGAGGGAGGTTTCTGAAAGTCACCTCATTTTAAAGATGTGTGCTATGGCCTGAAGGTCCTTGTCTTCCCAAAATTCATACATTGAAACCTAACCCCCAAGGGGATAGTAAATAGGAGGTGGGGCCTTTGGGAGGTGAATAGGTCCTGAGGGCAGACTCCTCATGAATGGAAATAGTGTCCTAGTAAAAGAGACCAGAGACAGCTCCCTCATCCTTTCTGCCCTGTGAGGTTGTAAGGAGACCATCATTGTCTATGAGGAAGTGGGTCCTCAACAGACACTGAATTTGCCAGGGGTATGATCTTGTATTTTCCGTCTGTGGAACTGTGAAAAATAAACATTTGTTTTTTGTAAGCCACTCAGTCTAGGGCAATTTGTTATATTAAATAGAAACCCAAATGGACTAAGGCAGCATGTATTGGCACACTTCTGGTCAATAAGAGGCTTCAGTATTTCTTTCCCATCCCAACCTTCTTCATGCACATTAAAAGTCCAGTAATAATTCTCAGCCCCATTTTCCTCTGCTTTCTCCCTTGATATACTCCTACTACTAAGAGCAAAATTATTGAACCTCTCTGAGAATACAATGATCTTGGGTGTGTGCTCCATTCAACACTTATCATCCACTAAACACTAGCCATGGGCTTCCCAGGTGGTGTTAGTCGTAAAGAATCTGCCCACCAATGCAGGAGACCCAAGAGATGTTGGTTGGATCCCTAGGTCAGGAAGATTCCCTGGAGTAGGAAATACCCGCTCCATTATTCAGGCCAGGAAAGAGGAGCCTGGAGTGCTGCAGTCCATGGGGTCACAGAGTTGGACACAACTGAGCAAATGAACTAAACTATAACAGAATTGGTCTGAATATTGACTGTTGTGGTGATTACACAAATCTACATGTAATCTACATCTACAGGCTTCAACAGTACATGAACCGTGAACTTCCAGATGTTCAAGCTGGATTTAGAATAGGTAGAGGAACCAGAGATCAAATTGTCAACATCTGCTGGATCACCTAAAAAGCAAGAGAGTTCCAGAAAAACATCTACTTATGCTTTATTGACTACTCCAAAGCCTTTGACTGAGTGGATCACAACAAATTGTGGAAAATTCCTGAAGAGACGGGAATACCAGATCACCTGACCAGCCTCCTGAGAAATCTGTATGCAGGTCAAGAAGCAACAGTTAGAACTGGACATGGAACAACAGAATGGTTCCAAATAGGGAAAGGAGTACATCAGGGCAGTATATTGTCACCCTGCTTATTCAACTTTTATGCAGAGTACATCATGAGAAACGCTTGGCTGGATGAAGTACAAGCTGGAATCAAGATTCCTGGGAGAAATATCAATAACCTCAGATATGCAGATGACACCATCCTTATGGCAGAAAGTGAAGAAGAACTAAAGAACCTCTTGATGAAAGTGAAAGAGGAGAGTGAAAAAGCTGGCTTAAAACAATTCAGAAAACTAAGATCATGGCATCTGGTCCCATCACTTCATTGCAAATAGATGGGGAAACAGTGAAAACCGTGACAGACTTTATTTTGTGGGGCTCCAAAATCACTGCAGATGTTGACTCCAGCCATGAAATTAAAAGATACTTGCTCCTTGGAAGAAAAACTATGACCAACCTAGACAGCATATTTAAAAGCAGAGACATTACTTTGCCACCAAAGGTCCATCTAGTCAAAGCTATGGTTTTTCAAGTTGTCATGTATGGATGTGAGAGTTGGATTATAAAGAAAGTTGAGTGCTGAAGAACTGATGCTTTTAAACTGTGGTGTTGAAGACTCTTGAGAGTCCTTTGGAGTACAAGGAAATCCAACCAGTCCATCCTAAAGGAAATCAGTCCTGAATATTCATTGGAAGGACTGATGCTCAAGCTGAAACTCCAATACTTTCACCACCTGATTCAAAGAATTGACTCATTCAAAAAGACCTTGATGCTGGGAAAAATTAAAGGTAGGAGGAGAAGAGGATGACAGAGGATAAGACGATAGGATGGCATCACTGACTCAATGGACATGAGTTTGAGCAAGCTCTGGGAGTTGGTGCTGGACAGGGAAGCCTGGTGTGCTCCAGTCCACAGGGTTGCAAAGAGTCAGGCATGACTGAGTGACTGAGCATCTGAACTGAACTGAATACTTAAGACAGGATTGCATAGAAGTAAATTCACACACACATGACTGTATGTAAAACTGGTAAAATATGAATAAGGTGGATTGTATTGATGTTGATATCCTGGCTATTATATTATACCATCACACACACTAGATGCTAATATTGGGGGAAACTAGATGAAAGATACACAGGATCTCTTTGTGTTATGTCTTACAACTGCATGTGGATCTACAATGACCTCAAAACAATCTCTTAAGAAAAAAGTGCTGCAGAGAGGAAAAGTTAGTTGACATCAGAATGCAGGGTCTTGGGCAGCTGGGGCATCAAAAGGGCAGTCAGCCCAGAGAAAAAGTGAGGACCTATATCTAAAGAGAAGGGAGGCACAGACATGATAGGATATGTTTCTAAGAAAAACATATCCTGTCCTTAAATTATACTACCAGCAAAATATAGTCTATCACCAAGCCATCATTTCTAGAATGCCAGTATTTCCATCATATGCTGAAGGTAATACTAATAATAGCTGACACTTAATGAGTGCTGCCAAGTAGTGCCAATTTCTTTCCATAAGCTATCTTATCTGATGCTCTCAACAATCTTATGAGAGAGGTACTGTTATTATATTCAGATTTGAAAATTAAGGTACAGAGAGATGAAGACATAGAACTATAACTGGCAGAGCCAAGATTTCTCTGATTTCAGTAGCAGCATCACCAACAATAACTGGATGCTCATATGTGCCAGGTATACAGGCTGAAATTCATTTCTCTTCATGAGGAAGAATGTGTCTATCATCCTCCCATTATTTCTGGAAAATTCTCCATGATATATTGGCATTGATTAACCACATTTGTTTATTATGTGCTTTCTAAGTGCCAGCCACTTTACATAATTTATTCCATTAAACCTTCTCAGAGAGTCTGGATTATTGTCTTCACTTAATTGATAAGAAAATGGAGGCAAGGTCTTCTCCCAAACCATACAACCAACAGACTCAGCCCTGGTAGTAGCCCTCAGGTGAGCAGACTCCAGAGCTACTGTTTCACCTCTGAGCTCTGCTGCCGCCAACCTTGAAACTTCACACTCACAATCACTTAATTTCCCCCCAAAGCTAGATGCTTTTTACTCTTCTGGTTTCCACTGACTAGGCATCAATCTGTTTTATTTTGCCTCCTGTGTAACTGATACAGATCTTGCACATTCATTTTGCAAAGCACACTCTGGGAACTTTCTTTGCTATATTACTCCATTCGCTGCTCAAAGCTCAAGTTCCTAAACCATATAAATAAAAACAATTTCTGGCTTAAGCATGCATCAGCAAGAGCAATATAATGTTTAACAAGCAGCATCATGATGATGGCAATGATATTTTGCTTTGAAGGGTTGCAGGAAGCAATCAACATCTCAAACCTCTAAGCTATCAGCAACTTAGTTTCTCTCACCTGTGCCACTGCAGAGCACCTGTGATGGGGTATTCAGAGCTTAACTGTTCATCTCTCAGTCCCCTGCCCCTTACAAGTAAAGTGGACACAGTCTGTTACTCTGTGTGTTAGTCGCTCAGTTGCGTCAAACTCTTTGCCACCCCATGAACAGTAGCTCACTAGGCTTCTCTCTGTCTATGGGGATTCTCTAGGCAAAAATACTGGAGTGGGTAGCCATTCCCGTCTCCAGGGAATCTTCCCAATGCAGGGATTAAACCTGGGTATCCTGCATTGCAGGCAGATTCTTTACCACTGAGCCTCCAGGGAAGCCCAGGGAACTCTCTATCACCCTGTGATCACAGAGATTGTACGCACGGAATCAGAAGGGTTTACCAGGGAAATTTCTTGTAGGCGTTTAGCAAACAAGCTCACAGCACCTTGCTGCAGGCCCCGGGTGACCACGTGGCTTCCTGGGGCGGCGGGCCACACACTGGCACTTTTCTCCCGGGGCGCCCGCCCGCTCCGAGCGAGCGGCTCCACGTCCTGGTTTTCCCCGGGCTCCCTCCGCGGCCGCGGCTGCCTGTAAACACGCGAGGCTGCAGGCAGGGGCGCAGCGATTGGAGCAGCCCAGCCCGGCCTCCCCTCCGCCGGCTGCCGAGCTGTCAGTTACCAGCACGGTGTGAGCTAGATTTTGGCGCCACAGCTGGGGAGTGAGGCTTTTGTTCCATAACAAAAACAAGCGCCTGAATGGCAGGGCTGCCAGCGCCCAGCCCGGCGAGGCAGGCAGAAAGGAACCGCCTGGCGAATGTTTGTGACCTGTCATTAGAGACAGCTCTCTCTGTTTCTAAACGATCTCGTGGAGGCAATGGGGCAAATTACGGTGCGTCCCCGCCACGACCTGGCTCAAGCCTCCAGCCCGGATGGATCTGGGGCTCCGTGCGTTAATAACCGGCCTATGAGCTCAGGTGGAAATCCACCTGGGTGGGAACTAACTGAAGTCCCTTCCAGCGCTTTCTGCCTTGTCTGTCAAAGAACTTCTGTTTTCCCACTGCGACCGAAAGGCCGGCCTTCTGGCTGAGACAAGTTAAATGATGGATTCATTTATTCCAGGAAGAAAAGCGAGGCACTGAATGTCATAACGCAGTTCACACGATCATACTCTCTATAAATGCATAATAGACAATCTCTACTATATGATTTGTTTGCTTTTGGCTAAGTCAGAACACATTCAGATCCAAGTTGCTACCTACTTCCAGAAAATTCCCACAGAAGACTCGGGTTTGATTCCTGCATCGGGAAGATCCCCTGGAGAAGGGCATGGCGACCCACCCAGGTATTCTTGCCTGGAAAATCCCCATGGACAGAGGAGCCTCGTGGGCTGCAGTCCATAGGGATCTCAAGAAGTCAGACACAACCGAGTGACTTAGCATACATTCTCATTTCAGAAAGGATTCTTGAAGTTCCAAAAGCATTTAGAGGACTTGAACATTCCACACCCCGCCACAATCTAGGAAAATGAAAAAAGGAAAAACAAACCCTCCATCTCAATTAGTGGTGCTGCTATTTAAAGTGTGAGGATTAAAAATTTATTCCTTCAGCTGTAGATTCAGTCTTGTTGAAATGAAATGTTTTTGAGGAAATTACGAGGTTGAAAGGTAGTCATTGACACCTCAGTGTAAATGAGTTTAATGACTTTGTTGAGAACAGGTTTTCAAGAAGGGGAGAAACTAGTTGCAACTGAGTTCCTGAAAAGATACCAAGGAAAATATGAGTGGCCATGAAGGCACAGAAAGAGAGTCTGGATGCCTCAGGACGTAGATGTTTGTTGTTTCCAATTCTGAGAAAAGTCAGCTTTTCAAAGGGAGTAGCTTTTTTGGACTTTTTCTTTTGTTTTTGCGGGACTGTCCAATAAAACTTTCTGTGACAACGGGCATGTTCTATATCCACACTGTTCCAATATAGTAGCCCCTAGCCATGTGTAGTTATGGAGCCCTGAAATGTGGTTACTGTGATTGAGGAAATGAATTTAAATTTTTGTTTTATTTAAATTAGCCTGTGTGGTTAATGGTTCCCATGTTGAACAGTGCAGCCTCAAACCATTTTGAAAGTTGAACTTGCCCACAAATCTTCAGGGATAAAGAATTGCATAAAGTTAGTGTGGTGGGTAGCCTCTAGGATGGCAACCAATGATCCTGCTTCCCAGTAGATCCCCTTGGATGGGACTCCCTTCATCTGAAGGAGGCTATACTATAGACTTGCTTCTAAAAATAGAATATAGCAAAAGTGAAGGGATGTTATCTACAAGCTCTGGTTACACAGAGGCTGTGACTCTGTCAGGAGCACCCTCTATGACTCTCTTGCACCTTTGTTCTGAGGAAAGCCAGCTGCCATGTCATCAGCTTCCCAGTGGAGAGGCCCCTCAGACGAGGAACTGATGTTTTCCAGCCAGCAAGGCTCTGCGGCCCTTCTAAAGCCCCTTTTCTAATGGCAGAGTGACTTCTCTGACTAACACCTGGCTAACACCTTGACTGCAGCCTTCTGAGTCCTGGAGCTAGAGACACCCAGCTAAGCCATGCTGAATTCCTGATGCCCAGAAAATGTGAGACAATGAATATGTGTTGTCTTAAGTCACTATATTTTGAGGAAATTTGTTATATAGCAATGTAATAAGTTTGATTGTAATATGGTTGTGTGTGTTTGTGTGTGTTTAGTCACTCAGTCATGTCTGACTCTTTTGTGACCCTATGGACTGCAGCCTGCCAGGCTCCTCTGTCCATGGAATTTTCCAGCAAGAATACTGGAGTGGATTGCCATTTCCCCCTCCAGGGAATCTTCTTGATCCAAGGATCAAACCTGAGTCTCTTGCATCGCTTGCATTGCAGATAGATTTTTTACCCACCAAGCCATCCCATTTAAAAGACATTTGTACTAGTTAGGGCCTTGCAAGATCCAGAGAAACTGGCAAATATCAATGTCTAATGCAATAAAAGTTCCATTCTTTTAACATTCCAGTCTGGGTAGTCTTCTGATGGTGATTCAGGGGCTCAACCCCTTTTTCATTATGGCTTTGCCATCTTTCACTATGGTGAAAGATCACTTTCACCAACTAGAAGGTAAAAATTGCAGAGTGGAACGGCAGGGGAGGTGTTCTGGTAGAGGAAGAGACCTGGAGATGGTATGAATTATTTCTGCCCAAGTTCTACTGGCTAGACCTCAGTCAAATAGTCCCACTAAACTGTCAGACTTTGAGATCTTGCCAAACCCCAAGGTCTCACTGGCAAGGCTCTCTTTACAAACAGCAGTGATGGTGATGAAAAATGGGAAAGGGATTGACTGTGCTTCCCAGCACAAGGGGGCCACTCACCAAAGTTATCAGAACATTCTATTCCTATGAGTGTCCATGATTGAGCCGAAAGCTCACCAAATCAGAATTGTTCATAGGAAGGCTTGGGCACAGTTTTGGAAATGACTGTGGGAGAATCAGGAAAGGATGTTTATTTATGCTTGTTCAAAGGGGACTTGGGAACCACAGAATGGGATCTGGGGTAGAATTCTCTGAGCCAAGGTATCACTCAGATGTGAGTCCAAAGGCACTGTCCAAAGTCTGTCATTGCTTCTGAGGCCAACTCACATTTTCCTGGTGCTGCTCAAATGTCACCATCAGTCCCAGGGTCTATGTTCTTGTTCAGTTGCTAAGTCATGTCCGACTCTTTGTGACCCCACGGAGAGCAGGATGCCAGGCTTCCCTGTCCTTCACTGTCTCTCAGAATTTGTTCAAACTCATGTCCTTTGAGTCAGAGATGTCATCCAACTGTCTCATCCTCTGTTGCCACCTTCTTCTCCTGCCATCAATCTTTCTCAGATCAGGGTCTTTTCCAATGAGCTGGCTCTTCACATCAGGTGGCCAGAGTACTGGAACTTCAGCTTTAGCATCAGTCCTTCCAATGAATATTCAGGGTTGATTTCCTTTAGGATTGACTGGTTTGATCTCCTTGCTGCCCCAAGGGAGGGACTCAATATCTATAGAAAAAGGCAAGGAAATACTGATTTGATCAATTTTTATTGCTTTAAATTGAGGAGCTATCACTCATATATTGATACTCTTTTCATCTCTCTGGTCCTTCCACCCACCTCCCTTCATCTCAAACTGTAACTTGTTCCCAAGAAATCAGTCAGTGAAGATGGGAATGTTTATTTAACTGAGTGTGGATCTGTCAACATGACTTTAAAGAAAATTTTGGCAACCTGAAGAAGTCACATAACCAAAAGAGAAAAAAAGGAGGAAAGAATGGAGTGAGGGAAGGAACAGAAGGAGAAAACAAAGGAATGAAAGGAAAGAGACTGTTTGGAGTTCACCCAAAGGCAGATTTCCTAGGAGCTAATGTAGCTCAAACATCAGGGCTCCTTGCTGGCCGATGCCCCTTCCAAGGTTTTGTGCTGTGCTCCAGAGAGAAGCAAAAGAAGCAGAAGCTCAACCATGTGCCTAAGGCCAGGAGAGCTGCCCTAGCCCAGACAGCTGCCCTGCCCTAGACCTGCTCCGCCTGTATATATGTCATTTTTAAGAACTTTATTGAGATATTATACACATGACATGAAACACACTTATTTAAACTGTACAATTCATGTCCTTTAGTATATTCACAAAGCTGGGCAACCATCACCATAATCTAATTTTAGTACATTTTCATCACTCTCCAAAGAAATCCCTGACCCATTAGCAGCCTCTCCTTACTCCCACCCCCATACTCCAGCAATCACTAATCTCCTTTCTGTTTCTATAGATTTGCCCATTCTGGACATTTCATATAAAGAGAATCATATAACATGTGCTTTTGTGATTGATTTCTTTCATTTAGCATGAAGTTTTCAAGGTCCACCTATGTTGCAGCATGTATCAGAATTTTATTTCTTTTTATTGCTAAATAATAGTCATGGTACAGATAGATCACATTTTCTTTATCTGGCCATCAGCTGATGGGCATTTGGGTTGATTGTATAATCACTTTTGTGTCTATTTCGTATGTGCATGGAGCTTTCCAGGTGGCACTAGTGGTAAAGAACCTGCCTGCCAAGTCAGGAGACATAAGAGATGTGGGTTCTATCCCTGGATCCGGAAGATCCCCCGGAGGAGGGCATGGCAACCACCACTCCAGTATCTTTGCCTGGGGGATCCCATGGCCAGAGGAGCCTGGCAGGGTACAGTCCATGGGGTCACAGAGTCAGGTGACCAGTCATTCCAGAGTTATAGGAGCAGTTGACAGACTGTCAGCACTAACTTTATGTCCACCTGACCTCTTCTGACAACTTGTCTCTGTCAGTTGTTAAGGAGCATTGGGGCTTTGTTTTTGAGCCCTGGAGAAGAATCCGAGACCAAGATTGCACACTGTGCCCTACCCAGGGTACATTAAGACCCAGACTTCCAAGTGTCTTCCCTCAATCCCAGGACCACCCCAACATGGGTAGGAGTATGAGGGAGAGGTGAAGGGACCTGACCAAATCTAACTGAGGTACTGGTTGCAGGAGCCACGCCAGCTATGATCAAAGAGCTGGAGTTCTTTGAGGGCTTGCTCTAGTAAGAAGCCCTGCATGAGCAAGAAACTGGACGAAGTTATAAATGTGGCATTCCTTATGATGGCAACAAAATTTTCTAATTTTTTAAAAAAGTTCAATCAACTATGCTAAAAGAAAGACTCAATTATCCTTCTACTTTTTCAGTAGAAATGCATTGCAAAACTGATTTTATATGAAGAAATAATAAAAGAGTATGCAGAGAGGAGTGATGTCAGTGAAAATGGAAAAGAATACAAATATTCTGTGTCTCCATAAAAGCAAAGGATACCCTGGCAAAAAAGGTCAGGATCAACTTTTGCAACCCTGGAAATGAATTAATGGCTTGCAGCAATCGGGGAACAGTTATTCAGGGAAAACGGGGGAATCTCATTTGAGATTGGTAGCACTTTATTCTAGCCTGGGACCTGCCCCACATCCCAGCTCAGAGGTAGCCTGGAAAACACAGCCTGCATTTCCAGTACTGGAGGCACAGAATGGATATCATTAGCAAAGAATTGTGATTACTGTCTTTCTATCTGGTGGCTCCTTAGAAGAGTAATTCAAAATGCTTGTCTTTATTTGCCCTGTTTTGGAACTGGCCCAGTTCAAAAGATACTGGGAGAGAGTGGGGCATTTGTCCAAAGCATTTACTGGCAAATATTTTAGCTGCTGCTTTCTGAGGCTATAGATAAGAGTTGGCATAAACCACAAATTTGGGAGAAAAGGCTGGGAAATGAGGTGTCCATAAATGCTTTGAAAAGTTCACACACATTCCTGGAAATCTAGAATAACATGGGTGCTCAGGATCAACCTGAGAAGGCTATAGGGCCTGCTGTCCAGCTGACTTTAAGGTTCTACACGAGAAGAAAATGAAGGCTAAGGCAGAGTTGTTAACTGTCAGGTTGCATGACAAAGGCCTGCCCACCCTCCACACCCCCCAACAGAACCGCTTGACCCAAACCTTGTAATATTTTTGGTATCAGTTATTTAAGGAAATAACCAACTCATTAGAAAAGACCCTGATGCTGGGAAAGATTGAAGGCAGGAGGAGAAAGGGACGAGAGGACAAGAGCATTAGATGGCATCACTGACTCAATGGATATGAGTTTGAGCAAGCTCCGGGAGACGGTAAAGGACAGGGAAGCCAGATATGCTGCAGTCCATGAGGTCACAAAGAGTTGGACATGGCTGAGTGAACAACAAATTTAACAAAATATCTGTTCAATCATCAGTGGACTACTAATCTGAGCACACATAGTCTAACAAAACAGTGACTTCAATGGCCACATACAACAAAAAAATACAGAGTTTTCAGGATTAGTTCATAAAAATCATTAAATAAACAAAAATGAGTAAAACAAACAGCAAATAAAAAAAAAGCCTTGAAAAGAGGAGAGAACCTAATTTCTAGAGTTGCCACATTACAGTATTCAAAATGTCTAAGTTTCAACTAAAAATTATGAAGTGTACAAAGACTTCACAAACACAGGAAAAATAAAAATTAATAGAAGCTGACCCTGAGAAGATCCAGACATTGGATTTACTAGTGAAAAACTTTCTTTTTATTTGTTTATTTTTTTGGCTTCACTGGGCCTTAGATGCTTCATGCGTGTTTTCTTTAGTTGTAGCAAGTGGGAGCTAGTCTCTAGTTGCAGTGTGTGGGAGTCTCCTTGTAGTGGTTTTCCTTGTGGAACACAGGATCTAGGGCATACAAGCTTGGCAGTTCAGGTACTCAGGCTATAGAGCACCGGCTTCAGCAGCTGTGGCACATGGGTTTAGTTGCTCTGTGGCATGTGGGATCTTCCTGGATCAGGGATCAAACCTATGTCCCCTGCATTGGCAGGCAGATTCCTAACCACTGGACCACCAGGAAAGTCCTAGAAAAAGACTTTAAATGAACTACCTGAAATATGTTCAAAGAGCTAAAGCAAACCATATCTAAGGGCCTAAAGGGAAGTATCAGAATGATGTCTTACCAAATAAATAATATTCATAAAAAGGAATTATATTTTTTTATATAGGAACCAAATAGAAATTCTCGAACTGAAAAGTGCAGTAACTGAAATAAAAAATTTACTAGAGGCGTTCAACATCAGGTAGAAGAATCTACAACATTCAAACAAGTCAATTGAGGTTATCCAGTCTGAGGGACAAAAGAAAAAAATGAAGCAAAAAATGAATAAAGCTTTAGAAATCTGTGGGACACCATAATCTGTATAATATGAGTCTTAGAAAGAGAGAAAAAAGAGAAAGGAGCAGAAAAATTGTTGAAGAAATATTAAACTAAAATTTAATGAAAAGCATTATCCATACATCCAAGAATGTCAATAAACTCCAAGTAGGAGAAACTCAAAGAGATTCACAGTCTTGTTGCTGTTCAGTCACCCAGTCAGGTCCAGCTCTTACAGCATGCCAGGCCTTCCCATCCCTCACCATCTCCCGAAATTTGCCCAAGTTCATGTCTGTTGCATCAGTGATACCATCCAGTCATCTTGTCCTCTGACACCCTCTTCTCCTGCCCTCAAACTTTCCCAGCATCAGGGACTTTTCCAATTAGTCCGCTGTTTGCATCAGGTGACCAAAATACTGAGACCCATAACACAACACATTATAATTAAGCAAATCAAAAGACAAAGACAAATAATCTTGAGTGTACAAAGAGAAAAATGACTCATCACCTACAATTGTACCTCAATAAGATCAACAGCTGGTTTCTCATAAGAAACCATGGGGTTGAACCAGGAAGCAGTGGAACAAAGCATTTGAATTGCTCAAAGGAAAAATGAAGTCAATGAAAAGTTTTATATCTGGGAAATGTATCTTTCAAAAATGAAGAGAATATAAAATATTCCCAGGTAAACAAAAGAGAGTCTGTTGCTAGCAGACTTATCCTACAAGAAAAGCTAAAGAAAGTCCTTTGGACTGAAAGAAAAGGATGGACACAAGGTGGTAATTTGTAGCCATATAATAAAATAAAGATTTCTGATGAAGATAATTACATGAGTAAATATAAAACACAATATGGCTGTATTTTTTGTTTGAAACTGTGTTTTTTTCTATCTGATTTAAAGACCACTGCATAAAGCAATAGTTATCACTATATGTTAATGGGCATACAATACATAAAAATGTAATTTGTAATAGTAACAACATTGAGCAGGAAAAGAGGCAGAATTGAACTATGTAGGAGGAAAGATTTGGAATACTAAAATTCAATTTGTGTTAATCTAAATGAGATTGTTATAAATTGAGAGGGTTATTGTAATCCCCAGCACAACCACTTGGAAAATAATTTAAAAAATATGTAGTAAAAAGAATGACAAGGGAATTAAAATGGCACCTAGAAAATACCTACTTAACATAAAAGGGTACATTAATGGAGGAATTGAGAGACAAAAACTATCTAAGACATATGGAAAACAAATAGCAAGATGGAAGAAGTTCTCCTTCATTATCAGTAGATACCTTAAAAGCAAATGAATTAAACTTTTCCATTACAAGACAGAAAGTGGTAAAATGGATTTCAAAAATCCAATTATATGTCATCCTACAAAAGACATATTTTAGATTCAAAGATTACAAATAGCTTGAAAGTAAAAGGATGGAAAAAGATATTTTGTATAAATGGTAACTAAAAGAGCTCAAGTGGCCATAGAAATAGACAAAATAGACTTCGTTACTATAGCAAAGGAAATTTTATAATAATAAGATTCTATCAAGAAGATATAACAATTATAAACATGCATACACCTAACAATGGAACTCTGAAATATTGAAACAAAAGCTAGCAGAAATGAAAGGAGAAATAAACAACTCAATAGTTAATTGTGGGAGACTTCCATGTTCCACTTTCAATAGTGGCTACAATTAGAAGATCAGCAAGGAAATAGAAGAACTGATAGTAGCAAAGAACACAATAAAGAACACTTACAACTCAATGATGAACACCCCAATTAAAAATGGGTAAAGGATCTGAATACATATTTCTCCAAAGAAAATAAGCAAATGGTCAAAACGTAAACATAAAGATGCACAGCATCATTAGCTATTAGGAAAATGCAAGATAAAATAATGATGAGATACCTTTTCATACCCACTAGGATGATTATAATAAAAAAACAGAAAATAACAAGTGTTGAGGAGGATACAGAGAAATTATAATTCTTATACATTCAGGTAGAAGCTAAAATCCCTTAGCTGCTTTGGGAAATGATTTTGCAGTTCTTCAAAAAGTTAAGGTAAAATTACCATATGACTCAGCAATTCCACTCCTCAGTATGTACTCCAGATAACTGAAAATGGCTAATCAAAAAAAATCCACATATACATATTTTAGTAGTACTACTAACAATAGCCAAAAGGCAGAAAAAACATATTTCCATCAGAATAAGAGTGGATACTTATCATACTGTTCATGGGGTTCTCAACGTAAGAATACTGAAATGGTTTGCCATTCCCTCCTCCATGGCAAATAGATGGGGAAACAGTGGAAACAGTGACAGACTTTATTTTGGGGGGCTCCAAAATCACTGCAGATGGTGACTGAAACCATGAAATTAAAAGATACTTGCTCCTTGGAAAAAAAGCCATGACCAACCTAAACAGCATATTAAGAAGCAGAGACATTACTTGGCCAACAAATGTCCATCTAGTCAAAGCTACGATTTTTCCAGTAGTCATGTATGGATGTGAGAGTTGGATTATAAAGAAGGCTGAGTGCTGCAGAATTGATGCTTTTGAACTGCAGTGTTGGAAAAGACTCTTGAAAGCCTCTTGGACTGCAAGGAGATCCAACCAGTCCATCCTAAAGGAGATCAGTCCTGGGTGTTCATTGGAAGGACTGATGTTGAAGCTAAAACTCCAATACTTTGGTCACCTGATGCAAAGAACTGACTCATTAGAAAAGATCCTGATGCTGGGAAAGATTGAGGGCAGGAGGAAAAGGGGATGACAGAGGATGAGATGGTTGGATGACATCACTGACTCAATGGACTTGAGTTTGAGTAAACTCTGAGAGTTGGCTATCGACAGGGAGGCCTGGCATGCTACAGTCCATGGGGTCACAAAGAGTCGGACATGACTGAGAGACTGAACTGAACTGAAGAGTGGATAAACAAATTATGATACATTCGTACAATGTAATATTACATAGCCACAGTGGTGGTGGTGGTGGTTTGGTCACTAAGTAGTGTCTGACCCTTGCAACCCCATGGACTGTACCCTGCCAGGGTCCTCTGTCCATGGGGTCCTCCAGGCAAGAATACTGCAGTGGGCTGCCATTTAAGCAATAAATACCAATATATTCTACAAAACGTTATGTGAAGTGATAGAAACCAGACACAGAAAGTAACATACCATATAATCCCCTTCACGTGAAATATCCAGAATAGGTAAATCCATAGAGACAGAAATTAGATTGGGTTGCCAGTGTCTGGGGGAGGGGGAAAGGAAATAACTGCTTAATGGGTGTGGGGTTTCCTTTAGAGCTGATAAAACTGTTCTGTAACTAGATAGAGGTGATGGTTGTACAACACTGAGAATGTACTAAATTCCGCTTGAATTGCTCACTTTAAAACAGTTAATTTCATGTGATGTAAGTTTTACTTCAATACATTTTTTAAAACATATAAAATCCTCTACAACATGGATGAACCTTAAAAACATTATGCTAAGTAAAAGAAGCCAGACACAAAAGATTACATACTGTATGATACCATTTCCCTGGAGAAGGAAATGCAACACATTCTAGTATTCTTGCCTGAAAAATTTCATAGACAGAGGGGCCTGGCGGGCTAAAGTCTATGGGGTTGCAAAGAGTTGGACATGACTTAGCGACTAAACAGCAACAACATGATACCATTTATATGAAAAGTGCAGAATAGACAAATTTATAAGGACCGAAAATAGGTTAGTATTCCTAAGGGACAGGGGGTTAGAGGTGTCGGGACTGACTGCCAATAGTGACAGAGATTTAGGGGGCATGATGGAAATGGTTTGTAATTAGATAGTGGTTATGGTTCCCTGATAGGTCAGTTGGTGAAGAATTGCCCTGCCACGCAGGAGCCCCTAGTTCAATGCCTGGGTTGGGGAGATCCACTGGGGAAAGGACAGGCTACCCACTCCAGTATTCTTGGGCTTCCCTTGTGGCTCAGCTGGTAAAGAATATGCCTTCTATGCAGGAGACCTGGGTTCGATCCCTGGGTTGGGAAGATCCCTTGGAGAAGGGAAAGGCTACCCGCTCCAGTATTCTGGCCTGCAGAATTCCATGGACTGCGTAAGTCCGTGTAGTCTCAAAGAGTCAGACACCACTGAGCGAATTTCACTTTCCCTTTCATGGTTGTATAATAGGGAATATACTAAAAACCACTGAACTGTACCCTTTGAAACAGTGAACTTTATGTTACATAACTATTATAAATAAATGTCCAAGCAGTCTCCTGCAAACAAATTAAAACTCAATTAAAAAAAATATTCAGAGAAAGGATATCAGGTTCCTAATTGATAATAATTATAAGAGGGATTTCCCTGGTGGTCCAGTTGTTAAGATTTTGCATTCCCAGGCAGGGGGTATGGGTTCAATCCCTCTTTGGTAGGGAAGCTAAGATCCCACATGCCTCAAGACCAGAAAACCAAAAAATATAAAACAGAAGCAATATCATAACAAATTCAATAAAGACTTTAAAAATGGTCCATATTAAAAAATTTTTTAAATAGTTATAATAAAGTTATATCATTTTCTTTTTCAGCTTTTTATTTGTGATTTGTTGCAATTTCCTCTCTCCCTCCAATGAATATTCATTTTTGTACCTATTTTGTATTTTTTTTTCCCTAAGAGGGCTCTTAAAGTTAATTAAACTTCAGGTCACTCAAAACCTGGATGCCAACCCTATATTAATAGGTACAGAAACTCAGGCACCCATAGCTCTACAAGATGTAGGAATTCTGTTTCCAAGTAGGCTGTGCAGTTTCAAGGGAACTCACTGCTGACTCCTCCACACCTCTCTGCCCAGTCTCACAGGTCTTCATTCCTCCTCTGAGATGCCCTTCTTTTCACACCCTCACACTGCCACTGCTTCTTCCAGGTTATCATCAGTCACATCACCTAGTCACAAACTACTTCCTCCAATCATCCTCCAAACTTCTGCCAGGGACAATCTTACAGAAACACATCTTCTCTCTCTTCTCATCCCTACCCAGAAGCCTCTCAAGGCTCTTTATTTGTAGGGCAAAGAACAAATTTCTTAACAAACAGGTCCCAGCCTGTCTTTGCAGACCCAACTCCTAGTCTTTGTCTCACTAAAATGCATCTCTGCTTCGCACGTCATGTCCGACTCTTCTCCTAACCTCAGGTTTTCTATGTCTCCCCTTAGCTTTTGCACCGTTCTTCTCTCACCTTGAGGAGTTCTTCTCCTTGAGGAGTCCTTCATTTGTCAATACCCAACTCAGGTTTTGCTTCTGCAAGGTTTCCCAACCCTCCATAGCGTTTATGATCTCTCATTGTCCTTATTGGCATAGGTAGTTGTGTATTCTATACATTCACATATGTGTACAAGTCAACTAAAGATTTTGAACTATTTCCCTGTGTATATAAAAATATATAAAACACACAAACACACACATATATATTATATAGCAAAAAGGGAAAGTGTTAGTCATTCATTCATGTCCAACTTATTTGACTCCATGAACTGTAGCCCTCCAAGCTCCTCTGTCCATGGAATTTCCCAGGCAAGAATATTGGAATATATATATATATACACATATATATATATATATATGTTCTAAAGTTTTAGGTATCTATCAACATACCCAAAGCAAAGACAATGTCATATCTATTCTAAAAATGTTTTCCTTGACAATTACTATATTTTCTGTACATAGTATGTACTTACTCATGTTCCAGGCGCTGATTGAATTAGAAGTATCCATACATGTATGTGTGTGCTGTGTGTGTATATAAACACTCTTTTCCTTAAGGACTTGAGACACTGAATAAAGAAATAAGCACATGAGGGCAATAAAGAATCTCATTATTATAAATAAATGTCCAGTGGACCACTGCAAACCAGTTAAATGAGCACTGATGGCTCCCAGAGAAGAGTGCATTGAATTCTACATGTTCTTATGCAGTGACCAAACACTCACACATTTTAAACAGCCATATCGACTGGCAGTCTCATACCTTAAGACAGAATAACTATCCTTTGTTTGGCAAATGTGTTACTTACCCAGGGCATTCGTGGGCACTAGGTATGAGGCACTGTGACAGGTGTTGGGGGCAAGAGAAAGAGTCCCAGATCTCAAGCTGCTCACAGCCTCTGTGGAAGGCAGCCAAATTCACCAACAGGCCTTCACATCCTTGAGTACTTTGCAGAATGTTTTGTCTTTAGTTCGTTGTAACTCAACTCTCATATTAAAGGCACTGAGAGAGAAAATACAGAGATAAATGCCTGGACTCTGCTTGCCCACAAGCAGTTCAGAGTCTAGGAGGGGAGACAGACATATCAACAAATATTAATAGTGCAGAGTGATTCGTCAACATTGTTAGTATGTGAAAGGTTCACTGGCAGAAAAGAGAAGGGGATGATTATTTCCTCCCAGCTACCCTCCCCAACTGGGACAGAGTAATTGTAGATTTATTTGTGGAAGAGGTGATACCTACCTACTCTGGGGTTTGGAGAGCATTCCAAGCAATGGGTTGGGACACAAAGACATAGAAGGATGTGGCTGGAGAGTGAAGTGATGGTGGTAGAGGTGAGTGGGTGAGAAGATGAGGAAGGCAGCAATGTGAAGGGCTTTAGGTGCTGGGCAAGAGTTAGACAAATCATGAGGAGCCACAAAAGACCACAGGGAGTAGAGAAGTATGGATAATGCAAGCTCCCAGGTAGGATGAGGTGGAGGCCATGCTGGAGGTAGAGAGATGGTCTGAAGGCTATGGCAAGAATCCAGACAAGAGGAGATGAGGGTCAAACGCAAGTCCATGGCATTGGGGATGAGGTGGAGAGGCTACACTTCAGAAGGTTTCAGGGAAGAATCTGAAGGTTTCGTGACTGGATGTGCAGGAAGTAGGAGGCACTGAAGAAAAATGTCCAGAATTAAACCCAGGTTTCCACCTCAGGAAAACTGGGTAAATGAGGATGTTACCAGCCAAGAGAAATCATAGAAAGAAGAGGGACAGTGGGAAGAAGAGAGAGAGGGAAATCAGTTGTGTTGGAGGTAGTTGAGGAGTCTTTAAGTAGAGATTGTCACAAAAAAGTTGGGTCTATATGTCTGGAACAGGGGAAAGAAGAACTAAAATGTAAATATAAAGTCTTCTGGAATTTGGATGTCAGAACAAAGGGAGAGGTTGAAATCTCCTAAGCAAAGAAGACAGGAGAACCCAAAACAGAATCCAATCCCTCACAGGATGGGTTCAGTTCAGTTCAGTTTAGTTCAGTCACTCAGTGGAGTCTGGTCCTTTGTGACCCCATGGACTGTAGCATGCCAGGCTTCCCTGTCCATCACCAACTCCTGGAGCTTGCTCAAACTCATGTCCATTGAGTCAGTGACACCATCCAACCATCTCATCCTCTGTCGTCCTCTTCTCCTCCTGCCTTCAGTCTTTCCCAGCATCAGGGTCTTTTCCAATGAGTCAGTTATTTGCATCAGGTGGTAAAAGTGTTGGAGCTTGAGCATCAGTCCTTCCAATGAATATTCAGGACTGATTTCTTTTAGGATTGACTGGTTTGACCTCCTTGCTGTCCAAGAGACTTGCAAGAGTCTTCTCTAACACCACAGTTCAAAAGCATCAATTCTTCAGCACTCAGCCTTCTTTGTGATTCAGTTCTCACATCCATACATGACTATTGGAAAAAACATAGCTTGGACTAGATGGAACTTTGTTGATAAAGTAATGTCTCCACCTTTTAATATACTGTCTAGGTTGATCATAGCTTTTCTTCTGCAGAACAAGTGTCTTTTAATTTCATGGCTGCAGTTACCATCTGCAGTGATTTGGGAGCCCAAAAAAATAGTCTCTCACTGTTTCCATTGTTTGTTTCCCCCATCTATTTGCCATAAAGTGATGCCATGATGACAGGATCTTAGTTTTTTGAATGTTGAGTTTTAAGTCAGCTTTTTCACTGTCTTCTTTCACTTTCATCAAGAGGCTCTTTAGTTCCTCTTCACTTTCTGCCGTAAGTAAAGGTAGTGTCATCTGCATATCTGAGGTTATTAATATTTCTCCCAGCAATCTTGATTCCAGCTTGTGTTTCATCCATCCACAGAATGGGTAAATAAAATGATTATGGGGAAGACATAATTTAGGAGAGAGTGGAGTTCTTAAACTGAAAAGGATTTCGAAGAGAAAGTGGACAAAAGTATCATTGCTACAGAATGACTAAGAAAGGCTAGATAGAAATTTGGCAGTTAGGAAACTGCTGGAAATCTCTTCTAGGCATCTTTTCCTGTGTTGTAGGGACTAAGAAACCAGGTACATTCAGGATGGAGGGGTAAAGGAGTGGAGTTGTTAGTAGAGTTTATTCCATCAAGAAGCTTGACCTTGAAGGCATGGAGGGGGAAAAAGTCAGTACTTGTTAATAGAAAGGGGCATTGGATTTGGGGAAGGGTTTAATGTGTCAGAGTCTTGAATGAGTTTATTGATTGAGGGGAAAGAGCCTGTTGAAAGGGAAGCTGAAGAATGAGATGCTCTTAGAGGGACAGAAGTGGGTAGATTCTGAAGTGCAGAACAAATCTTCACCTGAAATTGTAAGAATGGCACTGGATGTAAAAAGGTTTTATGTGGGGGGGAGGGGCGAAGGTTGTATATGTGTGTGTGTAAGGAAAACCAGGGAACTTCAAGCCTGATCACCTCTATTTCTCAAGAAGTCTGTTTTCATGGCTGAAGAATTAAGAAAGAGAATGGGAACTGGAGGGCACCCAATGTTTTTATACGTCCTGTGGACATTGGAGGAATGAAACTGAAATGAAAATATCTTCTTCCATATTAATAAACAAGAAATATCACAGCCATCAGTGATTTCTGGCCTCCAAATGTGAATCAGGGTTCCCCAAACTGCGATCCAGCAGATGCTGCCACCCCCCATGGTGATTGCTGAGGAGTTGGGGGAATGCGAGAAGCAACTGTCTGCCACTCTTTAAGATGAGCAAGGAAGCAGGATCGGTCCCAGATAGCTGAGGTGATATGAAAGGAATGAATTCACTGAGCCCAGAGGCTTGCATCTTCCTTTACACAGAATGCTAAATTCCTTAATCTGATACCTGATCTTTGATGGTCAGACTCCCTGCTCCCTTTGTTGCAAACGTGTATATAACCTAACTTCCCCTTGTGCCTCCTTGGAGCAGTTTTCTCAGAGCTACTGAGATGCTGTCTCCCGGGCTCAGAGTCCTAAACATTCCCACCAAAGAAAAGAACTTTCTACTTTCAGGTTGTGACTATATTTTTCAACCTACAATGCTTACAAAGTGGAACTAACGGGGTGTTGAAACCACTGGAGAGATCACAGGTTAGTGGAAGCACTCTCAGCAGCATAGAGGTTCAAGTGCCTTGTTCATCTCACACTAATAACTCAGGTCTGACACACATTTAAGCAGGTTGTGTAATTCCTAGAAGCTCAAAGTTCTTTCCGGATGAGCTAATTATTCAAGTTAATGAATTAATATAAAACCAATGCCAGAGAAGTATGGTGAGATCACTGAATCTGTGGACTCAGCCACTGGTGACCAAAGGCGGGTGATCCAGGGGGAAGAAAATGCTGTCTAGATGTTTGGTCTTCATGGAAGACAGAACAATAAACAATGGGCTTAAATTGCAGCCAGATGTCAAGGAAGAATGATATTCTAAGAATACAAGAGGACACAGAGCAACCTGCCTTGGTGATCCTTAGAAATAAGTGCACTTCTGGTGGTTCTGATTCCAGCCTTGGATGATGGCTTATTTGTATTTTTTACATTCCGTTTTAGCTCCATGCCACAGTCTGATGTTAAGCAAAAGGAATATATAGTAGCACACCCCAAACAATGGAGACAGCAGAGTACTTTGTTTTTCTTTGCTTTCCTTTTTATCTTACTCTTTTCTCTAATGGGCACACGAGAAACAGCTACTATGTAACAATAATCTGGACATTAAAGTAAAACAAGTCATATGTAATTATTAACTGTGTCATAGTCCAATCAAAAAAGAGAGAGATTTAAACCCCTCAGTCCTCTATCCTGCCTCGTTGGTTATCTCTAGCTTGATTAAAGGGAATGATACTCATTTGTAAATGCATTTGGCAAACTTACCCTGCTATTGTTTCCATTATTTTGCAAATTACAGACATTGAGATGAAGGCTCTGTAATTTCCTAGCATTCCCTTTATTCCTGCTTGGAAAACTGGTATTGCCCTGGCATACTTCCACTTTGCTGTTATTTCATTTGAATACAGCAAATTCTTTATTATGATTAACAAAGACTTCTGCTCCATTCCTCTTTGAATATCAGTCTGCTCTTGGAGATGAGTTGATTTTGAGTCCTGCTGTCTCCTTGAATCTCTCAAAGATGTTCAAGACAGCAGACACCAGTGTATTCTTAAATGACATGTTTTCTGTGTGTTCCCCCTTTTGAATTTGTTATATGTTTAGTAATTTTACCATCGTCTGGAACTTTTTTTCTCTTCTATCAATTGTCTGATTTTAAATGTCTCCTACACTCGTTACTTAAAAGCCTGAAAATATGCAAGCAGTTGGGTTTGGTAATCTTGTTATTTTTAAGCTTCTTTCTCTTTTCAGTTTTCCTTTATCCTCATACATACATTTCTCAAGATTTTACAATGTTTTGTAAGCAGTCTTGATACCAGGCACTTTGCGTGTGTGTATGCTAAGTCGTTTCAATAGTGTCTGACTATTTGCAACCCTATGGACAATAGCCTGCCAGACTCCTCTGACCATGGTATTCTCCAGGTAAGAATACTGGAGTGGGTTGCCATTTCCTACTCCAGGGGATCTCCTCAACCCAGGGATCGAACTCACATCTCCTGGGTCTCCTGCACTGGCTGGAGGATTCTTTGACACTGTGCTACCTGGGAAGCCTCAGGCACTTTGGGGCATCTCAAATAAATAGATGTTCTCCTTGAGCACTATATATTTCTAGTCCATTCATTTATCATTGCACTGGAATCACATTCCCCCCAAATAAATCTCTTCCTCCTTAAATCTTGCCCGGATGTCCACCCAATTTAATATCTCTGTAATAGTCCTCATATTTAGAGAGTACTAGCTAAATATTCATCTCCTAAGATCAGTCATATTGTTACCCGAAAGCTGGGTTTGCCCATTGGTGGATATTGAGCCAAAAAACACCACCAAACCAAAGACTGGGAGATGGAAAGATTTATTGCTTGCAGTGAGTAAGGAGAACATGGAAGATTTTTCCCAAAGCAATGTCTCTCCAAGGAGTAAAACTGGGAAAGTTTAAGCTAAGGATATATACATATTCATGAAGGGTCTTGAGCAGAAGAGGAGAATTCAGCACAGAATTAGGGCAAAGGTTGAGGGCCAGATTATTATTTATATCGCTGGAGGAGAAACTAGAACTCTGTTTATCACCGAACTACCATTTCTTAACTGCTTTTCCTTTGTTGCTGCATTTCCTTACTTCCCTTAAGATCATTACTTACTGAGACCTGTGTAAGGGCAAGCGTTGTGGCCAGGCTTAGATCACAAAACTGTTGTTGTTCGATCACCAAGTTGTATCTGACTCTACCACCCCATGGACTATAGCACACCAGGCTTCCCTATCCTCCACTGTCTCCTGGAGTCTGCTCAAACTCATGTCCATTGAGTCGATGATGCCATCCAACCATCTCATCCTCTGTCATGCCCTGCTCCTCCTGCCCTTGATCTTTCCCAGCTAAGGGTCTTTTCCAATGAGTTGGCTCTTTGCATCAGTGGCCAAAGTGTTGGAGCTTCAGCAACAGTCCTTCCAATGAATATTCAGGATTGATTTCGTTTAGGATTGACTGGTGTGATCTCCTTGCTGTCCAAGGGAGTCTCAAGAGTCTTCTCCAGCACCACAATTCAAAAGCATCATTTCTTCAGTGCTCAGCCTTCTTTATGGTTCAGCTCTCACAACCATTCATGACTATTGGAAAAACCATAGCTTTGTCTATATGGACCTTTGTAGGCAAAGCAAGATCTCTGCTTGTCAAGAAATCTATGCCTGATTCTCTTTCTCTGTGAGCCCCTATCCTATCTGCATACACAATTTAGAAAAAGTCACATTCAAAGGATTCTTCTAAACCACAAGGCTTGGTACAAAATGCTAGAGGTGAAACAAGTGCACAGTTGTGACTTGGGGGCTCCTCTTCCACAATCAGATATCAGAGCACAAAGTTCTTCTCTTATTCCTCTTTGCCTTTGGCTCCTCGTGCCTTATTTTCCCCTCTCTTCCATGATGTCAGCATCTTTAGGAACCAGACATCATTTCTTTAAACTAGTTGGGCCAAATATGTGGAAGAGCATACTGAGGTGAAGGTAATTTAGCCCCATTTATTTATGTTGGGTAGGTAGCATTGTAGAAAATGAGGGTAATACCAGGGCAATTGGTATGTCTCACATTATAGAGAGCTTATTATATGCCAGGTATTGTTTCATCTGCTGTATGTGTTTCATCTCGGTTAATCTCAACAACACAGTGAGGTGGACCCTCAGGACTCAGAGAGATTGAGGAACATGCCCAAGACTCCAGAGCTAACCAATGAGTAGCAGGTGCAGGAGAACCTGGGATGTCTGAAGGCAGAGCTAGAACTACACTCTCTATGCGGAGGAAGCACGCAGTGAATTGTTAGCATTTTATGCTGATTATTGTTCAAATATTTCTCTCCCATGTATTGAGTAGTACTGCATGTTAGGCTATGTTTGACCGTTTCATCTTGTCAACTGAAAAAATAAAATTCACAGAGTAAGTGTTACGAGTTACGTTTTATTTGGGGAAAGATGAGGACTATAGGCCAGGAGACAGCATCTCAACTCTGAGGATCTGCTCTAAGAGGGTTTGGGGAAGTCAGTACATGTGATTTTGTGAAGGGGAATATGTACAATCAAGCACACATTTTTGCAGAAGGTTCCTGCTAGTCTCCTGATGGTTACTGCTAGTCACGAAGAGCAAATGTCTGCAGTAACAGTTTTAGTGCCTTTCTAGATATGAGAGGATTCAAGAATTTGGGCTTATAAAATCTTCTTCTGAAAATATCTAACTATCTGAAAACCTGTTCTGCCAGCTTTTCCCACAGCAGTGTGCCTCAATTCTGATCTCCACCCTGAACTCTTTTTAGTGTGTGCTGAAGGTCAGCGATTATACTGGCTAGTGACTTAATCCTTGAAGAGGCAGGTGGCAAGCACCAACTTTCAGCTGGCAACCTCATTTAATTTTCACAATAACCCATGGGATTATGGTTTCCATTTAACAATCAAGGAAACTGAATCTCAAAGGCATTCTGTAACTTGCCCAAGATTACTCAGCTAGTGAGAAGGAACGGCCCTGGACACTCCAACTAGCCCTCACACTCCTTTCATTTCTTTTCAAAGCTTTCTTTGGAGGACATATTGAATTTTTCCTCATTAGGCTCCGGAATCTAATGAGATCATATTGACAGTCATAACTCAGATGTAAATGGCTGATGCTCCCACCTGCATGAGCCCTGCTCACACACTTCTCTTGCTGGGAGCTGCTCCTGCTCTGTGGGGGCACTACTGCCTCCATGGGATCCCCTTCTCCCAGGAGCCATATAGTCCAGTGGCCTCTGGCAAATGGGAAAGAAGGACTCACATTAGCCTTCACTCAGGCAGTGCTGCTTGTGCCCTGAGGTCTAGAGCTATTGTTTTAGTGTTTTCCTAAAAATGTAAAGAAACCTCTTTTGCTCTTCATTTATAGCCCATCTGCTGTCTGATTCAGCTGTGAGTGCATGGGGACCCGAGTAGGGATTAGGACCACAGGACAGGTAACATTCTGTGTTCAGAATTATCCTCCTCTTCACTGACTAAGATGTAGGCTTGGACCCAAGAGCCCCTAATTCTTTTAGGGAGGAAATTTCTTTTCCTGAACTATGTGGCCTGGGTGGAAGGTAATACCTGTCTCCCGCGAGGGAAGCTGAGGAGCCTCCTCTCCTATAGGCAGGGAGTAAGCACGTGGTCTCATTTGACCAATCTGTGCTCTCCTCTGGAACAAGCTGAGTGAGTGATACAAAGACAATAGGGATGGGAGCTCCTTAGGTGAATCATCCAGTCCTGAGGCCTGGTCCTCACACTCCCCTGATGTCTGCGATTTTTAGGCCTTTAGCTGATTCTCTGAGCTCTATCCTTTCAATAAGTGGCCTTTTATGTAAAAATACCCAGGGTATATTTCTGTTGCACACCATTAAGGAGCCTGAAATGCACATGGATTTACAATGTCAAGAAAACTTTGTGGTCCTTTTCCCACTCCTTTTCATTCCCCTCTCTCTTAACTTCTCTTCTGCTCCCAAGTCCCCATGGGTCAGGTTAGCCTTCACTGCTCAGATCCCCTCATGCTGCTAATTTTACTAAGCTTCCCTTTCCAGAACCGAGAGCTCTGGGTTTCCTTCTCCACTTTTTACCACAATCCACATGACAGAATATTTCATATTTTTTTTCAGCAAGGGCTGCTGTTCAATAGGACTTCATGATTGTAAAGCGATACTATAAAACTATGTATTTTATTTTATTCATTTTGTTTTTATAATTTTATTTGTTAATTTTTGGCTGTGCTGGGTCTTCATGGCTGTGCGGGCTTTCTCAAGTTGTGGCGAGCAGCGTTGCAGTGTTTCATTGCAACACATGGGCTTCTCATTGTGGTGGCTTCCCTTGTGAAGCACAGGCTCTAGGGCATGTGGGCTTCAATCACTGTGGCTCCCGGGCTTCAGAACACAGGCTCAATAGTCATGTTGCACAGGCTTAGATGATCCATAGCATGTGGAATCTTCCCAGATCAGAGATTGAACTTGTGTCTCCTGCATTGGCAGGCAGATTCTTTACCACTGAACCACTAGGGAAGCCAAAGCCATATAGCTTACCTCATAGAATATTCCTGAAACAAAGTCTTATAGGAGCAATATGTGGACCAAACAAAAGAGCAGCTGCTCTGGCCTTCATTAAGCTTGGAAACCAGTGTATAAGCCAACCCATGAATCCCCTCAGCTCTCTGAGAATATTCACAGCTGATAATGGTTCTGAATGGGCAACAGAAAGAGTATTTGATGGAGCCAATTCCTCCCATTTCTACCACCATCCGAATGTGTAGTGTTAAACAAATCATTGAACACTTTTGGGTTTTACTTTTTGAGTTTGGAAAAATAAGGACATTATATTTTCTCTAAATTTCTTTCAATACTATGATTTGAGTGTTACATGTTCCATTAGCTTTTTCATTTTAATAGAAGACTTTTGAAAATGTCAAACTTTTGAGTTCCAAGTACATCATCACTATAATACTGAAATAAAGCTTTATGACAGGCTAGAAGGAGGAATAGTTCTGGTTTGCTTGGTGGGCGATGAGAGAGAAGGGAAGAAGAGAGGTGAGGTACCTCAAATTTTTTGGTTCAGCTTTCCTGGCAGTTGCAACTCCACAACCAGTTCCTTCTCTCATTAGACTAAGAATGCCAAGAGCTCAGCCCTTCCCCCTTTCCCCCCGACCCCAGTGTGGTATGAAGGCGCTCCCTAATGCACTTCCATATTTGGCCCAAGCTCAAGACAGTTGCCGTCCTGGTTACTGACCACAGTTCTTGGCCTCCTTCATTAATAGAAATTACTAAGAGGCCAGACAAGAAATTCAGGCAAGGCTTTATTGGGACTCCTGTTGCAGAGAGGGAGCGAGAACAAGCAACAGGTCCCCTTGTTCCTTCCCTGGTGCGGGAAGGTAGGGGGTGAGCGGTTTCCTTATATGGGGGTTAGGGTAGGGGTGTATCCTGGGGGTCCAGCTGGAGATGTGGCTTAGGTCGTTTGCCCACCGCTTTGGTGATGTTGTGTGCAGGGGACATGCTCAGTACCCTGTTTCTGCTCCAGCTCTTCAGAAGTGGCAGCTGCGTTTTTTGTCTTTGTGTATCTTGTTGTCCACAATTTGCCCCACCTGGCATACAAAGTTATTTTCAGTCCCTTGTAGTTTCTTTGTGTTTTGTTGCTCAAGCAGGTGCTGCTAGCACTGCAGCAGAGCCCCAGGTTCCAGGTCCCAGCCTGTCTCACTGGCAATAACACTTGTAGAGCATTGTCAGTCAGCACTCAAATGCAACAATATCAGCTCACATTGGAGTCCTTTGGTTCGAAACACAGTAAGTGGATCCACAGTTTCTCCTGGAGGAAACCGAAACCCCTGCTTGCCACTCTGCACAGAGCAGGGAAGTTTCTCTTCTTATGGGTACATGTGTGCATGCTAGGTCTCTTTAGCCATGTCTGAAACTTTGTGACCTCATGGGCTCTAACCCCCCAGGCTCCTCTGTCCATGGGATTCTTCAGGCAAGAATACTGGAGTGGGTTGCCTTGCCCTCCTGCAGGGGATCTTCCTGACCTAAGGACTGAACCCACATCTCCTGTGTCTTCTGCAATGGCAGGAGGGTTCTTTACCACTAGTGCCACCTGGGAAGAACATGTCTTTGTATTTCTCTCTGTTGAACTGGTGGGAATGCATTCATATTATTACTTTAGTTACAACTCATACCAATGAATGTTAGCTACGATTACACTGGTAGTAGTTACTGTCTCTTCGATTTTGCTCTAAAGATATCATGTTTGTAAATTCTTTAAAAATAGTACCATTTACTTTCAACATTTGTATGGAAGAAATGTACTTTTATCTTTATTGTAGATGAAGAAACCAAGTGATGAGAGTATGGGTAACTTTCCCAAAGCCTCACAGACTGTAGGAGGCAGAACTGGGACTATGAACCAGTGTTTATCTGTCTCCAAGTTCTTATTGCTGAAAAAATCTTGAAGGAGAAGGAAAATTTTCCAGAGCTTGGGCAGATCACCTTGGGAATTGGAGGCAGATAAGCACCTATTTAATCTCTCATCATTTAGACTCAGGGCTCTCTAAAAGCAGGAAGTGGAAGGCACGAGGGTTTGCCACAATATTTGTCGTTCATAAGTCAGAAATAAGCAATCAGTCCCTTTTCACATAGGGCACTATAATAAACACTGGCACTTTCCCTGCAATTTGGTTTTGCAAAGAAAACAGGAAACAAGCACATTTTCACTGTGGCTTCAGTCTAAGGAGGGCTGGCATCTGCTGACTGGCGGGCTAGATGTTCTTGTCAATACCCTGTGTTTACTATCCTGGTCACATGAGCAGAGAGAGGAGGGTGAGTCGTGGTAACTGACTGCTAAATTAGGAAAATGTAATCCATTTGTTTCTTTTAAATTAGATGTCCCCAAAGCATTTTAAAGCTTTTTTCCTCAGCAACCATAGTCACAACCTAAACAGCTAATGGATTCCTAATTTGTGCTAATCTAGCTATTATAAGTAAATAAATGATCATTTTGTAGCATTCTTTTCCTATGTGAGGGCAAGGTTTTGAATATACTGCTTTTCATCTACAAATGCTAAAAACCCTGTAGACTTTCTACCTTTGCTTTTCTCATGCCCACCCTTCACTACTTACCTGCAGAGTCATCAAAATGCAGTGCATCACTTTGCACGTTATATTGCTGGCAAACAACATCGCAGTTCTTAACCAATACGAATCACTGATCAGCAGCTCTGCAAGGAATCAAGGAGGTCACTCGATGTGACTTCTCCATTTTATAGATAAAACTGAGGTCCAGCAAGGTTTAAACAATTTGATGAACTCCATGTCTCTGGATGCCTAGTTCCCCATTAAAGCCCCTTTCTTTTCCCTGTGGTACACCTGCACTCCGGGAAATCAGTGTCGCTCAAGAAACCCTGGTTTGAACGAGTGAGATGCATGATGATCAAAACAATCAGTCCATTAAGCAAATAAAACAGCAGGTCCATCAACAGTCATCATCCCTCAGGAGGAGTACTGGGATAAAGTCACTGGCCAGGAGCTCTTCACAGAAAGGCCTTCAGTTTAATCTCTAGGCCTGCACCCATTCTCTTAATTTCCTTTTAAAATTTGCTGACTTGAATCAGAGCCTGGTTTCTTGTTTTACCCAAACTTAGCAATGAGGTCCAAGACATCTGGATTTATTCACACTTAAACATGAGGTTGCCTGTTTTGAGCTTTATTTTCATGCTGCTGCTCTTTGAAAAACCTGATTGGTGTTTCTCCAAATGAATAGAGCAGTGCAGAGCACAGAGCAAGCACAAAATAATTGTTGTCAGTGATGGTATTGACCGGGATAAAGTATGGGAGATGATAGAAAGGGTGATGGTGGGAGGTCAGATACTTCAGGATTGAAAAGGTTGAGGGATGAGGGAAAAGAGAGACTGAGGCTTGGGTGGTGAGGGCAGAAGTGATGAGCACAGCAATTACGTAAGAGGATATGGAACAGGTGATGTGAATTATCCATGTGTATATTATATATAAAACAAATTATCCATGTGTATATTAAATGAGAAGGAGATAGAGCAATTTTTCCATTAAATTCCAAGCAATGGGCTAAGTTTATAGTAAGCCACCTTAAAGTCAATGGCATGGTTAATAATACTTTGTGGTGAGAAGAAAGTCAATGAATTCAAAGCCAAATGCGTGAGCTTTGCAAGCACTGACTTGTGAAGTAATCCATGTTTCAGCTTTAGAGAGAATGTTCACATCAAGGAGCCTCGTATTTTAACATTCCTGGGCGCGATAAGGTAAGAATGGTCAGGGCGCTTTGGTGAGCATGGACACATTGACCAGATTTCAGGACATGAGTCTCCAATATTTGGCCCCACCCCTGTGGAGCTGTAGCTCTGATTACAGTGTTTTCAATAAGCACTTTCCAAGATACGACTCTGGGGAGAATATGGAGCCTGTGGTCGCTACTGCAACACAAATTGGCTCCGAGGGTCCTTTAATGAAAAGATTTCCACATCACCTCCACCCACCTTTACCCTCCCCCTCAATATTCTGGCCGTGTTAGATTGGATATGAATTCCATAAACTACATATGAGGGGAAAAAACCTATTTTTTTAGTGTCACAACACAGAAGGGAGAAGGGGGAGCGAATAAGATATTAGTGCTACAGACCCTTGGGACTCCCAGCTGTCTTACTTCTTAGGGCTTAGAAGTTTCTTTCTGGAAGATGCTCCCTTGAAAGGGGGAAACAGAATACAGACTTATAGCAGGTTGTGTCTTCCCAAGTGGTTCAGTGCTGAAGAATCCACCTGACAATGCCCGAGATGCAGTAGATGCAGGTTCAATCCTTGGGTCAGGAAGATACCCTGGAGAAGGAAGTGGCAACCCTCTCCAGTATTCTTGCCTGGAGAATCCCATGGACAGAGGAGCCTGGCGGGCTACAGTCCACAGAAGTGCAAAGAATCGGACCCAACTGAGCATGCACTCACTTACAGCAGGTTAGGATTCAGGAGGCCTTGATGGCTGCTCTGGGATTTCAGGAAAGGTGGTATCAGTTGTGTTTGCAAGCTATGCTTCTGTCTTGCAGTGTGGTAGGTGGAGTTTTATGGGCAAATGTTTTCAGTTTCCTCCCTCCCAGGCCCTCATCTCTTCCATGGATTTCTGTGCCTCCCTTCCCACCTACTACATGAGAATTCAGTTGGATTCCTGGATGGTTTATGAACAAAACTTGGGAGAATTGAAGAGGGTAGTCTAGATAAAAAGGGGGTCAGAGAAGTGAGGATTGAAAGGGAAAGGTTGGTGGAAAGGGAATGGGATGGGGTAAATTGTTTAGTGTGGCAATGTGAGCATCTCAGTCACTCTATCCTGTATGACTTTTTGTGACCGCATGGACTGTAACCTGCCAGGCTCCTCTGTCCATAGGATTGTCCCAGCAAGAATACTGGAGTGGATTACCATTTCCTTCTCCTAGGTAGGTAGGTAGTGTGGCAATGCTGAGCTACAGAAGAAGAGAGGAGAGAAAACAGGGTGGGCTATTCTGGAGAGTGAATTTTTTTGCAAATGAGGGACTCTGAAGGAGTGTATAAAACCTGTGAGTGCGAAAGAAGGGGCTTGCCCTCAATTAGAACCTCTGAGAGAGATGAAAATAAAGATTCAAGTCTTCTTAAATTGCTACTTGGCAGCTGGGCTAGTCCTTTGAATATAGAGATGAGACCACAGGAGATCTGGTTATATTTGGGTTACACAATAAAAGTGGAGACATAAATACCTTCTGGTATAAATTGTCTCTTTTTTCCTAAGAAAGGAACCCAGGGAATTCCCTGGTGGCCTAATGGTTAGGATTCAGGGTTTTCATTGATGTGGCACAGGTTCCATCCCTGGTCAGGGAACTGACATTTGGCAAGCTGAGTGGTGTAGCCGAGAGGAAAAAAAGGAAAGAAACCCAAATGATGCAGAGATCCTTGACTGCAATAAAGAGTGGTGAGAAGCCAATAGCTCTGAGAAGCTGTGTCCAACTCTTTGCAACCTGTGAACTGTAGCCCACCAGGCTCCTTTGTTCATGGGATTCTCCAAGCAAGAATACTGGAGTGGGTTGCCATGCCCTCCTCCAGGGGATCGTCCCAACCCAGGAATCGAACCCATATCTGGCATCTCCTGCATTGTAGGCAGTTTCTTTAACTACTGAGCTTCTTTGGAAGCCCATTAGCACACTAAGACCCCCTAAACCTTGTTGCCATTAGCTCATGATATTAGAATGTAGAGAAGCAAACCTCTTCTCCAGGGGATCTTTCTGACCCAGGGATTGAACCTGGGTCTCCTGCATTGCAGGCAGATTCTTTATTGTCTGAGCCATGAGGGAAGTCCCTCTGAGAAACTAAACTCTCCTATTATGAGACACTGGAAACTTGTTTTATACTATTTAGACCGAGACACTTCAAGGGGTTGTTTTAGCAGGGCACTGCTTTTCAAAGGCTGTATCAGATGGAGCTGTATCTCTGCAAATCATGTATTTCACAGAGAAATTGTCCCTCCTACACCAAGAATGTGAACTGTAAGACATCCTCAGTTACAGAAGCAGGCAATATCCTGGGAAGTTCAAAAGCTGAGAGAACTCTTCAAAGAATTGAGATCCATTGTTTTAGGAAGATTACGTTCCAGAGACATTCATTTAACCAACTACCTCCTTCTTGCTTTTCAAGTTGAATTTCATGGAAATTGAAGTTTTGATTATGAACTAGCTGAGAGTTTCATTTAATTTGTTCATCATGACCATAGTTACAAAGCGCTCTGCTCATTTTAAGGTATCTATTTCTTTTTCTTGTTTTTAAAATCTATTTTAAGAAAATAAAGAATGCCCCTCAGAAAATAACTCTCTAATTACTGCTTTCAATCTTTCAGAAGGTCCTAGTGTGGTCATCAGAGCCCCCATTCTGGTCAAATCTTCATTTCTTCAAAGATTACTTCTAGCTATTGCTTCATATTATGTGATCAAAGGGAATGCCCCTGGGGTACCTGTTTAAAAGAATGGGTGGTATAAGAGGGAACCACAAACAGTCCCAGACCAGGGACTCTTTGCGAGGCTTTGGTATAAAACAATTGCCTGAGTATAACTGAAAATTCCTACTTATGTATGAGGTAATATTTCTTAAACCTTGGCTTTAAAATCAGTCTGGGACATTAAATCTGTCAACTTCCCACTGTCCCTTCCCTTAGTGAACTCTGGGGAACAACTACGGAACCAAACCAAACCAAACCAAAAACTGTACTTTAAATTCCCTTATGTTTCAAGACATACATGTCAGAGGAAACTGTTTAAATTGATTTACCCCAACACAAACAATTGTGAGGGAGAAGGAAGGAAGAAAAACTTGCCAGTTCACAAGATCACTTCTCCTCTACTTACTGCCTGCTTTTGCTGACCTGACAAGTTAAAAATACGTTATTTCCTCAGAGCATTTTAGATGAACTTGTAGCAATATTTTGAAAGAGGAAAAGAGTCCTGTTTGCTTCCACCCACAGGCCTCTTGGACTTTGGGTCCCCGAGCATGATTCTGGGTTTGGAAGCCTTCCAAGTGACAGAAAATTGGCGAGTTCCTCATCATTGATTCCTCGCTAGCTCTTTGGGGAGAACAGTTCTGCTCAGGACTTGGCTGCTTTCTTAGTTTGGCACCCCAGCCAGTTACTCAAAGTTCAAGGAACTTGACAGACAGAGGCTGTTTGTCTGGCGAAGCGATGTGAACTGGCTGGGCCAAGCCTGCCATCTCAGGCCGGCAGCTTCTGTCTCCTTCCAGGGAAGCTTGTTTCCGACCAGGCTCACAAGGCTGTGCTCTGTGTGAGAAGACCTTTGCCCATCATGGGTGGCATTGGCCCTGTGCTGAGGCGAGTTTCAGATCTTTCTAGAACTCTAATCCATATGGTCTCATCGTGTACTGCAGGAGCAGGGGTAGTGTGTGTGTGTGCATGCATGCGTGTGTGTGTTTTGTCCAAACAGTTAAAGAAAAAGGACAGAAGGCTAAGACAGATTTCCAGGAAACAGACTGTGTTAGTCTAGACTAGCAAAATCTAGCCAATTTAATTTCTGAATTTGTGATAATTATTTCCATACTTATTTTGTATTTAATCTCCCTGAGAGTGAGTTCAAAAGTGAGAAAAACTATGTTTGTGCATTGAGCTTTCAAATGACCGACCAATTTCAACTGCCATACAGGCATCTAGAGAGATAAAATTCCAAGGATTAGATTTATATATTGTTTCTGTGAAAAAGAACTTTTGTGTGCATCTTTAAAAGCCTACTGTTTTTTAGTAGCAAAAGCAACACATGTCATTGTTAAAACTTTAGGAAAAAAATAAGCAAAAAGAATAAAATTAAAATCACAGGTATTCTCGCTATCCAGATATAAGATAACACTGTTTTGTTAGGTAGGGATTGACTGAATTAGGTAGAACAAAATTTGAATTATGGGTTTAATGGTATGTTTCAGAGCAAGTTCATCCACTTAAGCATTAATTTTCTCTCTGTAAAATGAGAAACCTGTGTTTATAAGAGTGGTGGAAGACTGTGGCAAAGTTTTGGGGCACAGAAATAATTGTCGATTGATAATATCTGTATTTTACTGCCTAGACTACTCATCTTATAGCTTGTTATTAGTTTTGTACCACCTTCCAAACATGAGCTCATTTAATTAGTCTTATGTTTCTTTCCTGTGTTGCGATGACATGAACTTATGGCTCCAGTATTCTGGTTCTTGGGTCTGTTACTTAACACTTGTCTGGGAAAAGAAGTATACGAAGCCACATTTTGTAGTGAGCAAATCTAGTTTCATCACTCCATTATTTTTGGCAGTAAGTGCTGTTGAGACAAGTCTGAGACCAACTTGATTTTCTTCTTTTTTAAAACAAATTTTATTTACTTATTTAATTGGCTGCATCAGGTCTTTGTTGTGTCCTATGGGATCTTTCCTTGCTGCTCAAGGACTCTCTAGTTGTGACACACAGGCTCAGAAGTTGCAGCTCATGGACTATAGAGCGTGGGCTCAGTAGCTGTGGCTCAAGGGCTTGCTTACTGCACTGCATGTGGGATCTTAGTTCCCTGATCAGGAATCGAACCCGAGTTCCCTGCATTGCAAGGTAGATTCTTAACCACCAGGGAAGTCCTGATTTTTTTCTTTAAAGGTGATTTATTTTACCTAGTAGATGCCTGAAGATTTTCTTCAAGTTCAGTGATGTACTCAGGATAAACTTTGATACTGATATTGTGATTTAAAGATTCCTGGAACATGGTATTCACTTTTCATCTATAGCTTCAGTAGTATCTTAAAATTCAGACAACTCCCTTGTATCATATCTTAGAAAATATCTTCTATTTTGAGGTTTTTCAGCTCAAATGTATCAAATTATTCTTTTCTTGGATTATGTCTATCTACCATATACTGTTTTCTATATAATTGTCTTGTTTTTTCATGAGTATACACTGGGTCAGTAATTTAATTTTTAGTGTTTATTCTGTTTTAATTTTATTAGCTCTAAAACATTGCTGGTTTGTCTTTCAATTTGTTTACTTCATCTAGAAATCATCTTTTTAAAAATCTCATTTCCTTTCTATTTTATTGATTTGATCTTTATATTTGATTGTACTATAATGAGAAGGAAGTTGAGTAGTGTGTTTCTGTAGCTTGAGTTAAACTTTTACCTAGATTAGAATTTTCATCTTTTGCATGGTATGATGTCTTTTTCCCCCTTCTTCTGCTTAATGCTTTTTTGTCAAAATTTTTATTTTACTGTATTTTTAATGTAGTTTTAATTAAACTGTTTATTTTGAGATAACTGCAGTTGCACATACAGTTGTAAGAAACAATAGAGAGAAATTTTGGATATTCTTTGTCAATTTCCATCAGCAATAATATCTCATTAAAACTATACTACAATATCACAACTAGGATATTAGGGTATTGGCATTACTACAACCAATCTTATTCAGATTTCCCAGGTTTACTTGTACAGACATATCTCGGAACTATTTTAGGTTTGGTTCCAGACCGCTGCAAAAAAAGTGAATATTATAATGAGGCAAGAATGGAGCTGGAGGAATCAACTTTCTGGACTTCAGGCCATTCTACAAAGCTACAGTCATCAAGACAGCATGGTACTGGCACAAAACCAGACCAATGGAACAAGATAGAAAGCCCAGAGATAAACCCACAGCCCTATGGATACCTTGTCTTTGATTAAAAAAAAGGCAAGAATACACAATGGGGCAAAGATAGCCTCTTCAATAAGTGGTGCTGGGAAAACTGGACAGCTACTTGTAAGAGAGTGAAATTAGAATACTTCCTAACACCATACACAAAGATAAACTCAAAATGGATTAAAGACCTAACTGCAAGACCAGAAACAGTTAATTTTTGTATATGGCATAGGTCAGGGGTCCAATCTCATTCTTTCTCATGTTGACATTCAGTTGTTACAGCACCGTTGGTTGAAATGACTATCGTTTACTTGTTGCTCTGCCTTGGAATCCTTCCCCAAAATCACTAGACCACAAATATAAAGGTGTTTTCCCCTCTGAACTCTCAGTTCTGTTCCACTGAGCTGTATGTCTATGCTCATGGAAACTGTTGACGCCTTCTCCCTAGGCCTGTGTCTGTCCTGTCCTTCTCCCTTGTCTCCCCAGTTCACTCATACACGTGACTACTTTTAATGTTTTTGGCTGTGCTGGGTCTTCCTTTCTACATGTGGGCTTTCTCTAGCTGCGGTGAGTGGGGGCTACTCCTCACTGCAGCGTGCGGGCTTCTCGTTGTGACGGCTCCTCTTGCCGCAGGCTTTAGGACACAGGGGCAGCACTAGTTGTGGTGCACAGGCTCAGCTGGCCCATGGCGTGTGGGGTCTTCTCAGACTAGGAATCGAGCCTGTGTGCCCTCCACTGGCAGGTGGACTCCTAACCACGAGGGCACCAGGGAAGTCCCGAGCATGACTAGTTATAGACTGCCGTAATTCCCCTCAGAGTCTCACCTCTCTGGGATGTCTGCCTGCAGCCCTCGGCCTGTAGCCTCTTGGTCCAGACACCCATGGTCTGCAGTCCCCCTGCAGCTCCCCCTGTGGCCACTGCCTTCGGCCGCCTTCAGTTTGATATTCCAGTCACGCCACGGTTCCTAGCAGCCCTCTGCGCTAGGCAAGACTGAAACAGTCACTACGTAACTCCCAGACTAGCCTGAAGGGTGCTCAAAGGCTTCGCTTTTTCCCTTCTGTCCTGAGAAAGGAATTGGGAATTGGACGGCTTCCTCAGCTCACCATGGTGGGGTGGAAATGGGAAAAGGGTGAGCAAAAACACCAAAAAGTCCTGCTATTTTGAGTGTGACTTCTTGTTTAGCCATGGGCCTGGTTGCTGTAGATCCCAGCTAGTGTCTACAGTTCCCACAAAACTGCTTGGTGTGTACGTTGTTTACTTGGTGTCTCATGGAGAACAGAACCTGTAGCTTCCTCGTCCAGTCGTGCTGACGTGACTGCCCTGCTCCGCCATTTTTAAGTTTCTCACAAGTGTGTTGCCTCAGCTCTGGCAACAGTGTTTCTCACCCTTGGTTGTACAATAGATCACCTGGGGAGTTTTAAGAAAAATCCCAATATCCAAACCACACCCCAGACCAATTCAATCAGAATCCACAGAGAATGGACCTGGTCATCAGGATTTTTTTCTTTTTTCAGACATTTTTCTTTGGTGGTGAAAATACAGACAGACAGAATTTGCCACTTTAACCATTCTTCAGGGTGGAATTCATTAAATCATTCACTTAAGTACACTCATGAGTTTTGCAACCATCCTTCTCTAGAACTTTATTATTCCAAGCAGAAACTTAGTATCCATTGAACACCAACTCTTCCTTCCCCTTTCCTCTCCAACCTCTGGCAATCACTATCCTAATTTCTGTCTCTAGGAATTTGTCTATTCTAGATGCCTCTTGTAAGTGGAATCATACATTTGTCCTGTTGTGTCTGCCTTATCCACTTAGCATAATGTCTTCAAGTTTTATCCATATTGCGGCATGTGTTAGAATTTCCTCTTTAAGGCTGAACAATATTGCACTGTGTGTATATACTACATTTAGTTTATCTGTTTATCTGTTGATGGACACTTGAATTGCTTCTGCCTTTGGCTCCTGTGAATATGATGCTGTGAACTTTGGTATATAAATATGTATTTGAGTCCTTGGTTTCAATCCTTTTGTGTGTATACTTAGAAGTGGAACTAGGGGATCACATAGTAATTATCAAATATTTTGAGGCACCTACATCAGTATGCCTTCAAGTTCCCCACGAGACTCCAGGGTGAAGCCATGTTGACTATCACTGTCATAGAAACTTAATTGTTTCTTTCAGCTAAATGTTACCTCTTCTCTTCTGAGTTCAGTTAACATCTTAATGAATCTTCCTTATGGCCTCTGTTTATTTCTGTGTTATGTTATTTATGTTTTATACATAGTATTTGTGCTAGATGCTGAGTATACAGTGACAAGCACAAGCCACCCGCCCCAAACTAACTGTTCTCATGAATTAATTGTAATTAATTGGAAGAGACAGATATTAATTAATTACACAATCATATAAATGTATAATTACAAACTGAATCATCTTCTATGAAAGAAAGAAACATGGCTCTATTGAGGGCAAATGAAGAAAGAAGCTGACCTGGATTGGAGGTAGGGGTTAGGGAGTCTTCCCTAGGGAAGAACTACTGGAGCTTAATTCAAAATTACGAGGAGTTATGTCAGCATTTAGTGAGAAGAAAGATCATTCCAGGTAAAATAAACATGAAACATGGTAGATGAAAAGAAGGTCAGTTTGTCTAGGATATGGGAAGCCAGGGGCCAATGTTGCAAGAAAAAGTTGACCATTAACAGGGGGTGGACCATCTAAGGCATTGCAGGTATTTTAATGATTTGGGTCTTTATGTAAGAGCAATAGGAAGCCATTGAAGGGTTTTAAGCATTGAAGGGTTTTTAGGAAAGATCATTCTGCTGATGTGTGGAGAAGGGATTGGATGGGATTAGAGTGATTTTGAGGAAACCAGGTGATCACAGTGGTCCAGGAGAGATGCTGGTTCCTTGGATGAGGGAGGTAGGAGTAGTGATGGAGAAAAGTGTCAGAGTTGAAAAATACTTAAGGTGGATGATCTTTGACGATGGATTTGATGCAAGCAGCCAGGTGAGGACATTGTCAAGGCTGATGTCTACTTTTCAGACTTTCTCAAAGCTTTGAGATTGTGACTATGCTTGATTAAACTTTCCACATCTCCTGAGTAGCCTGCACAAAACATATGTTCACTGAAAATAATCTTCAAATGAATGAATGAGCCAATAAACCAACCACTATATTATATTGGATACACTCATATTAAGCAAACTAATAGTATTATCTTCTAGATTCTTTTTTTCTACAGATGTATATTTGCATGATTATCTGAACTGAATTCAATTCAATTGAATTCATTACAATGAATTGAATTAAATTCAGAATTTTTCTCCTGCTACAGCTAGCATTGTGCTAGGCACTGGAAATATGTATATGGGCAATATATTATCTGCCTTTAGATAGTTCCAAGTATAGTGGAAAAAGTATACACAAATAAATAGCTACGACAAAGTATAATTATAAAAATAAATGCAGACTTTAATTGCAGAAGAAGTATGGAGGAGGCAGTGATTGATTTTTTCCCTAAGATAGCAAGGAAGCTTCCCAAGGCAGAAACGGAAGTGTAACACATTCCAAGCTGAGGCTTTTTGTTTGTTTGTTTTATGTACTTGCATGTGTGGGAGAATAGCAAGCTTATTGTGGTTAGAGCATGGGATACCAAGCAGACAATACCATCAAGGTGGAAAAGAAGGTGAGAAAGATGAAGGAAGAGGGATATTTGATCAGAGGCCAGAGCATCATGACAGCATAAAGACTGGAAAGAGTGAAGAGGCCAAAGTATATCCCCTAGTATATTGATTCTAAGATATTTTTGTAAATTAAAGGATTTTGTGGTCAAATACCTGGTAGACATGGATAATTGCACCTTGGAGATTTGTATGTACACTGGCATATCAAAGGCTCTGCAGGATAGACATTGGTCTAATGGTGTTCGATACAGTATTTTTCAAACTTATTTGACCAGTAAAACCCCTCTTCTCCCATTTAGCATCACAACTATTGACATCCTGCAGGAGATGGCAGTTTGAAAAGTGCTGTATTGAGCTATAGACTGAAAATGGTTGTCAACTACAAATTGGCACTTGCCATCCACCCCTTCAAGGACTAAATGATGTGCTCCTGCAGCTGCTGATTTTCAACACCCCCTGAAAAGAGTTTGGGGTCGAGAGCAGAAATGAGATACTCTGTGCTCTGGGAAAAACTGGCACAATAGGTCTTCAGATAGATATTTTCAGGAGCTGATTTTATGACCCCAATTCTTATACCTCCTCATATCAGAAAAGCACCAGAATCCTTCATGGTGATGTTTGTTCTTTGTGACTAGCAGAAACTTTCTGCAAAAAAATACATGTTTGATTGCATGTACTCCCCCTTCACCAAAACCACATGTATACTGACCTTCCCCTCTACTTCTTTGAAGCAGTTTCTCAGAGCTGTCTGAAATCCTGTCTCCTGAGGTATAGTACTCATTTTAGCCCAAATAAAACAACTCTCACCTCGTGCATTCTTTTTTTAAGTCAATGGTTTTTTATATGGTTTTGCTGTCATCAGGGTCAAGGTATAAAGCGCATTTTTGCTGCTAATGAGAGTGTATGATGTGACAATAAATCTTTCAAATGGAACACCGAGCTGAGCAGGACACAATAGAGAGCAGGGTTCAGCTCTCTGCTGGCAGGAGACAAAAGAAGAAAGACACCAACTGGACGTTTACTAAAACACCCAAAATGCCACCCCCAGAGTAGAAAAGACAGGGTGGTTGGCTCCTAAACTCTTGTGACCCTGTAAGTAGTGGATTGTTTTATAAGCACTGTGACACATTGTTACACTCTAGTAGTGATGGTGTTGTCATTATTACTGACTTGTATAGTGTTGTTTTGAACTATCACTCCTTTTGAGATTACTGCCCACAATTCTCATATTTGAAAGTTTCCATGAAAAGAAGACGTTGCAACTCATTGCAGATGAGCAGAGCTCAGTGGCTGCTATTGTTTTTCTGTCTGGCATCTATTTCCCCTCTTGGTAAAACATCCTGATTTTCCTTTCAGGAACAATTTCCTGAAATTTACTTTGGGTAGTTCATTATAAGAGAGCCATCTTATTCCTATGTGGTAGTACAGCACATTGCTCTTTTCCTTAAGGTTCTATATTACTCTTCTGTTTATAAATTCTTTTGCTACCCAATGGTGCATGGATTTCTTCTATGATGATTTTGTCCTAAGGAGCAAAATCTTTCTATTTTTACAGGATCCTTCCTACAGGTCCTAGATCGTACATGTCATATCACTGGAAATAAAGATACAATGAATGAATGATGACTAGATATAGCATAAAACATTTCTTCAATCAATTAGAGACTTGCTAACCCACTTCACTGCAATGTAAGTCATTATAGGGTACCCAACAGAGCCCAGCTAACTCTTATTTCCCCTGACAAGTGATTATAGCAGGCTTTTCATTCTGGCTTCTTCAGGACTTACCCATAAGTTCAGATCAAATGGCACCCTGGCAGCCTTTATATTTTCCAAGAGAAAAGCAGTATTATCTTGGTATTCCACTCACAGAAATTTGCTTTTGCTTTTGCTCGGGTTTAAGTTCTTGGTTTGCAACCTTTAGTGTGCTTTCAAGTATTTTTTATTTGATCTCCCCTTTGAAGCTCATGTAGCTCTTCCAAGTCTAGAATAAAGCAATTCTTCCTTCTGTCTTTGGATTTCTTTAAAAACAAATAAAAATAAAAGACATCTCATTCTCTAGTCCTCTCTGCTTATAATATGATTTGGAACTCATCTAAGAAGGTAAGTTTTACCTGAGGAACTTTTGGTCCCAATGTATTCATCTTTCTTGTACAATGATAGCCTGATCTAAGCTCACTTTAGTTTTAAATTCTCTCACTTGGGTGAGACAAGTTTATTCAAAATAATATGAACTTTTAGGTGAGTTTCATATGTTTTTTCATGGCATCGGATACGAGCATATTAATAGAGTAGCAAGAATAGAACTCTACTAATCCATTGTATATGAGTGTGTGCCCAGGTGCTCAGTCATACTTGTTTGGCTTGCTCCCTAGGACAGAAGTGGACAATTTTTACCACTTCCAGCAGAGAAAATCAGAGCTATTCTATTGGAATATCAAGGGCTCATTTACATTTCCTTTACATTTTACAAATTTTACAACTGTAAAGGAAATATAAATGAGCCCTTGATCCAATAGGAGAGCTCTGATTTTCACTGCTGGAAGTGGTAACAATTGTCAAGGGAGCATGTCAGACAAGCACAACTTGTTTCAGGAAAACTCACTGGGTTTTAGGAAGGAAAGACCATGACTTTATCCATATCTGGAAATCTTGAAAGGCTTTAGTGCCAGAGTAAGCAGAAAGTATTAATAGACACAGTTGTCATCTTGGATTTTTTAAAAGTGTAAAGAGAAGCCTGGGTTTCCCTGGTGGCTAATCCCCAACAGGGAAGCTTCCTAGACCAAGAATGGATCAAGTCAGATATTAACATGATGTACTTTATATGTGAAAACAGGTCTTTGGTGACCCAAAGGAAAATGATAACATAGCAGGTCCAGTAATATCTCACTGTTCTAAATTCATTAAGGAAAAAGGGAAACTTCACACTGGTAAAATGTCTAGATCATGTCCACTTACTTTCACTCATTCCCAGGTAGCTCAGTGATAAAAGAATCCGCCCGCCAAAGTAGGATAAGTGGGTTCAATCCCTGGGTTGGAAAGATTCCCTGGAGGAGGAAATGGCAACCCGCTCCAGTATTCTTGCCTGGAAAATCCCATGGACAGAGGAGCCAGGTGGACTACAGTCCATAATATCACACAGAATCAGACACAACTGAGCATGCACACACTTAAAAAAAAAATTGCGAAATTCCTGCTACATACCAGGAACCGTCCTACACTCTAGAAATAGAGTGGTGGAGAGACAGGCCCTGCCCTTGCAGTTCACTTTCCAGTGGGAGACAGACAACTTATATAAATGAAATTAATAACTTTTTCTTATTGGCAACAATGAGAATGTGAACAGAGAAACAGGATAGAGCATGACTGATAGCAGCTGCAGGGAGGTGAGGACTCGACGAGGACCATCTAGGACACTCACCTCTCAGAACTAGAGCTGACTGAGAGAAACAGCCAGTCCGTGAAGGTGGGAGGGGAACATTTTAGGCACAAGAACAGCAAAAGCAAAGCTTTTGTTTACCTTTCTCTGTCTCTAGAAAATTGGGTGAAACAGTTATCCGTCCAGTTCTTGAAGGGATGTCCTAGCATGGGAGAACTGCAGTGCAATGCCTGGAGGCTTTGGTGGGGGAGCTGGTTCTCATGAGAACACTGGCTGCATTTTCTCCTGGGGGGCACTTGCAGCCACAACCTTGGTGGGAGGTGGGACTGGAGTTGGAGGTGCTAGACCTGAGCTGGTGTGTGCCTGGGCTTCTCCTAGGCTCCACGGTGGTCATTACCCTGACTCCTGGGGGCAGGGATGGGGCCTGACTAGTTGGAGCAGGAGCCCCGAGGTAATAAGGCTTCTCCTGGGTAGGACGGAAGTCTCTTTTGTGGTTGAGGTCTTGGCTAGGGCTCGTGAGCATGGGGCTGTGCTTCTCTTCACATTTCCCTCTGTGAGCATGCCTTGGCTAGAGACTGGGTCAAGATCTGAGGAACTGGAGTTACACTCATAAGCTAGTTTCACCCCTTCCCAAGTATGCTCACAAAGTGTGCCAGCAATGGTGGGCTCAGCCCTGGAGCAGCTTGGCTCCCTCCTGAGGGTGTGCACACTGCCCCCATCCCAGTCAAGGGTGGGCCTGGACCGAGGTGGTTCCTTCTCTCTAAATGTGTCTTCTCCTGGGCACCTGTGACCTCTGCCTCAGTGGGAACCTCGCGGGAGCAAGAGGGGCTGGAGGAAGAGCAGGTTTCGGTGGGGGCACCCTAGGGCCAGCCTGGCAAACTGCCCAGACTACAAGCACTTTTCCATCTGCTGCCTCTATGCTGTGCCCTGGAGCAAGCAAGCCTGTGCTCTTGCTCTTCAAGAGTGGGTCTACAGCAATCCCACTGCTGGGCATACACACCGAGGAAACCAGAATTGAAAGAGACACGTGTACCCCAATGTTCATCGCTGCGTTGTTTACAATAGCCAGGACATGGAAGCAACCTGGATGCCCATCATCTGACGAATGGATAAGAAAGCTGTGGTGCATATACACAATGGACTATTACTCCATTAAAAAAAATTCATTTGAATCAGTTCTACTCAGGTGGACGGGAACTGGAGCCTATTATCCAGAGTGAAGTAAGCCAGAGGAAAAACAACAATACAGTATACTAATGCATATATATGGAATTTAGAAAGATGGTAACGAGAACCCAGCATGGGAGACAGCAAAAGGAACGCAGATGTATAGAACAGACTCGTGGACTCTGTGGATGAGGGCAAGGGTGGGATGATATGGGAGAATGGCATTGAAACATGTTAATTTTCATATGTGAAATCAATCGCCAGCCCAGGATTGATGCTCGGGGCTGGTGCACCGAGATTTCCCCGGGGGAAGGAGTCGGGAGGGAGGAGGGAGGGGGGTTCTGGAGGGGGAGCATATGTACACCCCTGGCGAGATAATGTGTTATTGTATGGCAAAACCAATATAAAAAAAAAAGAGTGGGTCTAGTTGTCTCACAGCACTCCAGTAGCCCCCTTGGTTTTCAAACAAGTTAAGGGGGCTGCTGGAGAAGTGATCTCGCTGGGACTCACATCCCTAGTGGGAGATCCAGAAGAAAAGTGTGATGTCACAGGCTCGGGGAACCTTGCTGAGGAGCAAGGGGTTCAAGCTGTGTATTAGGCATCCCAGGACTGGGGTCCCACAAGCGGAAGGCAAGCCCCTGTGTTATTGTTATTCTGAAGACTCTTGAGAGTCCCTTAGACTGCAAGGAGATCCAACCATCCATCCTAAAGGACATCAGCCCTGAATATTCATTGGAAGGACTGATGCTGAAGCTCAAGCTCCAATATGTTTGTCACCTGTTGCGAAGAGCTGACTTGTTGGAAAAGACCCTAATGCTGGAAAAGACTGAGGGCAGGAGGAGAAGAGGGTGACAGAGGATGAGATGATTGGATGGCATTGTTGACTCAATGGACATGAGTTGGAGCAAACTCTGGGAGTTGGTGATAGACAAGGAAGCCTGGCATGCTGCAGTCCGTGGGGTCACAAAGAATCAGATACGGCCGAGTGACTCAAAAACAATAGAAAGGGGGCTTGTCTTCCCTGTGTGGGACTCCAGTCTTGGGATGCCTAATATACAGTTTGAACCCCTTGCTTCTCAACAAGGTTCTCCGAGCCTGTAACATCCTCCTTTTCTTCTGGATCTCCCACTAGGGATGTGAGTCCCAACAAGATCGCTTCTCCTCCCTCTTGACTGACTACACGTGGATCTTTCTTTACAGCCTTGTTATTAGGAGAAGCCATCCTGCTAGTCTTCAGATGTATTTTGTCAAGAGTTGAAGTGTATATGGTTGTAGTTTTGTTGTGCTCTGAGGGGAGGTGAGCTCAGCATCCTCATACTCCATCATCTTGGTCTCGCCTCACAAAACCTTTTAAGACAGGTGATCCTTAGTAAGCTGCTGGGGATAAGAGGTAACCAGAATTTAAATAGACAAAGAGGAGTTTACATTTGTTTCCTCTGTGTGTGCATGTAAGAAAGAGGAAGAGGGAAAAAGAAAATTTGATGAGAATTCAATGATATGAAAGGACTGAAAACTAAGTGGCTTGCTGGCAGACGTTCCATATCTCTCTTCTCCCTTTTCCTTAGAAACCTTGTAAGCACCCCCACACTACAAATGCTTAAGTGAAGTCTATTATATTAAAAACTAGAGAGAGTTTTTGTTTTTGTTGTTGATGTTTAAATAGTTAAGTGATATGGTCGAGTGCCGTGGTATGGGCTGAAGCCAACAGTGGTCATGAGAATAAAGGAAAAAATGGCTGACTTTGGGCCTCTGTAGGGCATGGAAAAAGAAGTCAAACTCACCTTATCCATCACTCATAGGCCAGGCTGCTCCAACAAGCATATGGAATTCATATGTAGCCACAAAGACATCATCTTTCTATCTTGTCTCCTGTCTTCATAGCTGTGTTGGGAAATGTGCATGTTTGCAATTTTGGAGTTTCTGAGGATTAGATTGAAGGCAATTCCACAATCCTAGAACCTCACATTTTCTGGTCTCTTCTTCACCTCCTTGGGGAAGAGCTGCTCTGATAGCCAGTGTAAGGGACCTCGCTCTTCTCTCTGGTCATTTTAGCTCCATATCTGAGACTCTGCCCAGACATTTTGTTCATTAATTCACTCATTAATTTAAAAAATTTTATTGAGAGCCCACTATATACCAGGTATTGTTTTAAATGTTGGGATTCAGAGCAAATAAAACAGATAGTAATATTTATCTTCATGGAGTTTAAATGCTAAACCATTTCTTCAACCTTGATTGATACTAATTCTCAGTGTCATGCTGAAAAATTGATGCTTTTGAATTGTGGTGCTGAAGAAGACTCTTGAGAGTTTCTTGGACTGCAAGGAGATCAAATCAGTCAATCCTAAAGGAAATCATCCTTGAATATTCATTGTAAGGACTGATGCTGAAATTGAAGCTCCAATAATTTGGCCACTTGATGGGAAAAACTGGCTCATTGGAAAAGGCCCTGATGCTGGGAAAGATTGAAGACAGAAGAAGAGGGCAACAGAGGATGAGATGATGGGATGGCATCACCAACTCAATGGACATGAATTTGAGCAAACTCTAGTAGATAGTGAAGGACAGGGAAGCCTGGTGTGCTGAAGTTCATGGGGGTTGCAAAGAATCGGACACAACTTGGTTACTGAATAACAACAGCAACACAGTGTCACTAGAGGGAAGAGAAAATAACCACATGTCAACCACATGTCATAGAGGCTGATACATGCCCTAATGGAGGCTAGGATTCCCTGGTGGCTTAGATGGTGAAGAATCCGCCTGCAATGCAGGAGACCTGGGCTCTATCCCTGGGTTGGGAAGATCCCCTGGAGGAGGGCATGGCAATCCACTCCGGTTTTCTTGCCTGGAGAATTCCCATGGACAGAAGAGCCTGATGGATTGCACTTCATGTGGCTACAAAGAGTTGGACACGACTGAGCAACTAAGCACAGCACTGAGGAATTATTGAACCTATCCTAGGGAATCAGGGAGGGTTCCTGCAGGTGGTATCAGCCTTGGGCAGGATGAACATGGAAGGCAGGTAAAGATTTCCGCTACCTTCCTAGGGAGGATTGACATAAGACAGATTAACAGGGGAAACACATATAAGTTTTATTTATATGGCGCCAGAAGAAAAATGAAGACTCAAAGAAATGACTAGGCCTAAGTGTTATTACAGCAAGTTGAACAAAGGATAACCATTTTTGTCATAGTATAGAAGTAACCAAAACATATGGGGGAGCTAAAGGAAGATAAGAGATGTTTTAACAAAGTCTGCTTGTCACATTTCTCTAGGCATCTACTCCCTGTCTCTGATGGCAAGAATGTTTCTTTCTCCTGGTAGTGAGGACACTATTCACATCGGAATTTAAACTCCTATTTTTTGGAAGAAAAAGGAAGGTCAGGGTGGCTTCCTTGCATTTGCAGTTTTTCAAGTGTCTTTTTCTTTTTTAAAAAATGTGGACCATTTTAAACGTCTTTTATAGAACTTATTACAGTATTGCTTCTGTTTTATGTTTTGGTTTCTTGGCTTCAAGACATATGGGATCTAAGCGCCTCAACCAAGGATCAAACCCACACCCCCTGCACTGGAAGACGAAGTCTTAACATGGACCACCAGGGAAGTCCCTTTCAAGTGTCTTTAACTCAAAATAATCAGTATGCCAAAGTGGCACAGTTTGGGGTAGCATGTTCTGAACCCCTTTAAGTAGGAATAGTTAGGTGAGAAAATGGGACAGGTGTTCCTGGAAGAGCTGGGGGACTAACCCCATTGTGGCTCTGGTGTGGGGTAGGGAAGGAAGGGTAGTGTAACCTTAGGATTCGTAGGAAAAAATTAATCTAATTAAGTCTGAGACACACCCCACAGCGTGGAGAAAAGGAAATTAGTTTTTAATCCTGGTTTAAGGCATGACTAACTTTGGAACAAAGGCTAAGTCTTCCTAGAGAATTCCCATACTTTTCCCAAGAAGAAGGTTTTGCTTAATTTATAAAATGGGGGTGTTGGGCTAGACCATCTCTGAAGTTTTCTCCATTCTGACTTCTCTGATTCTGTGAAAAGGAGATGGGGATTGTTTATACCTGATTTAGATTGTGGCTTAAAAGTAAATCAAGACTTGACTGAAAAGACCATTGTGCACGTAACCAAAGAGCTCAGGCTGGGCGAGGTGCCATCATTTCACCAAACTACAGAAGACTAGAGCAAATGCTTCAAGACAGGGAATGTGAATGGCTCTGTGAATCCCTAGAGCTGAGAGACTCTGAAATTCTCTTGATGTTTTAAAAAGAAATGTAACCAGTTTTAGTTTCAATTCCTTTAAAGTTCACAGGTAGAAAGAGTTAAGTGAGGAGTGGGTTCGCACTGTGTCCAAGGGGACTCTTAGTGGCAATCAAGGGGAGTGACCTCTGTCTTGGGAGCATCTAGAGGACTCAGAGATTGGCTGAGGGGCTGAAAGACCATCAGGGAACAAGGGAACATGGGGGGGTTCAAGACCCACAAGGACGATGTTGCAGAAAGGTTTGGGACATTGTGCACCCTTGTTTTTTCCAGAGTATCTGACCTCAAATTGTCCTTCCCATCTTTGGGTTACTAGCTGGAGATTCAAATCCCCAATGGGGATGATTGGTCACTTACCAACTTCCTTAGCTGAAGAGGAAGAACCCATCCCCTCAATTTTGCTTCCCAAGTAGCCCCCTATTCACTTGGGAAGAAAAAGGTCAAACTTTTAAGGGGTTACCCTTTGTGTGTGGTAAAGAACCTGCCTACTGATCCAGGAGATATAAGAGACGCAGGTTTGATCCCTGGGTTGGGAAGATTCCCCAGAGAAGGAAATGGCAACCCATTCCAATATTCTTGCCTGGAAAATCCCATGGACAGAGAAGTCTGGTGGGCTCCATGGTATCACAGAGTCAGACATGACTGAAGCAACTTAGCACACATTTTGTATGTCTAAATGAGAGGCTGGAACCAGCATGCTGGCCAGCAAGAGAGGGGCTGGTGGATCAGGTTTGATGACTTCAGTTCTGTGGCAGTCCCCACACTGGTTGCAGAGAAGCAGACTGAAGAGCATCACTTTTTCTTCTCTCTGTACCATTAGAATGTTGGAAATACTCAAAGCCATGGAAAGCAGCAGTAGCTGCATGTTCAGGAGGATAAGGTGCTTGGGCTCGTCTCTTACCCTTGTTGCGTATGCTGCAGGGGCTGTTAAACCACCCCTGGCCCCAGTCTTGGGGAGGGAAGAAGCCAAGGGTAGCAATTGGCAAGGTCCATGGCCAGGGTGGGCTGGTCCCTCCCATCGAGGTTGAAGCCTGAATGTGCTGCTACCCACCTCGGCACAGCCACTGGGGGTGGGGGTGAATGCAGTGAGAGGTCGTGGGAGGAATTTACGTCACTCTCAAAGACCAGACCTAATGCTAACCTTGACAACCAGAAGCTGGGAGGCTACGAGGAGCCATATGGGAGAGCAGGTGAGGAGAGAGGCTGCACTTGCACTCCTGGGTGGGACAGAGATGTGGGGATGAGGGGAGCTCACAGGCACTCAGGAGCACCATTTAGAAAGAACCCAGGATTCCCTGGCTGTTCAGTGGTTAAGAGTTCGCCTTCCAATGCAGAGAGTATGGGTTTGATCCCTGGTTGGGACGCTAAGATCCCCCATGCCTCTAGGCCAAAAAAACAAAACATAAAGCAGAAGGAAGAACCCAGCCCTGGAGACTTGCCCACGGGGGCCCTCACTCAGCCTGTGCGAGGCTGCAGGGTAGCACCTAGGGGCAAGAACTGAGGCCAGGGCGAGAGGTTGACTCCAGTGCGGGGTACATGTCCCCTTTGGCCACCTCTGGAGGTCCCTCTGATTCTGCCCCTCAAAGAGACATAATTTGGTTGCCTGCAGTAGCAGGAACACTGAATAGCTAGGGTAGACGTGTTTTACTTCTTTTATTATCACCTTCCGTTCCTGTGCTTTTACTCTCTCCAGACCCTGGAGCAGCCTGAAGTAGCCAATAGGGGTGAAGCAAGTGAAGTGGATTCAGGTGAGGAGAGGGAAGACCATACTCCCTACCTCCATCACTAGTGAGCCTTGCAGAGAGATACCATCAAGGCAGAAGGCTGCTGGCAAGTTTGAGAGGGACTTAAGTACAAGCTGTTATTCAGTTGGGAAATAGAGGTCTGAGTTATAGAGACTAATACTCTAACTCAGGTTTTTGAGAAGAGTCTTTCATAAAGTGGGATCAAGAGAACATACATCAGTGGGATGAAAATAGTGTTATGTGGCAATCTCATTTCTATTCATTCATTTAACATATCAATTGAATGCTTGCCAGGGGACAGCTGCATCTATAGAGCTGGTCTTTCTGTATTTAGGGCTTCCCTGATGGCTCAGTCTGTAAAGAATCTGCCTGCAATCCAGGAGGACCTGGGTTCGATTCCTGGGTCAGGAAGATCCCCTGGAGAAGGGAATGGCAACCTACTCCAGTATTCTTGCCTGGAGAATCCCATGGACAGAGGAGCCTGGTGGGCAACAGTACATGGGTTCACAAAGAGTCGGACATGACGGAGGGACTAACACTTCCCATAGTTAGCATTGAGAGGGCTCCAGCCCTCTCTTGATTTCTATAGCTGTTGATAAGATCCCCCTAGTGGCCCTTAGATCCATCTTCCAGAAGACACTGAAGTGTCCTTTCTTGTTGTTACCAGCATTGTTTAATCTAAACGCATCCACAATAAATCAGATGAATGATCCTGGACTGAAGAGGGAATGTCTTATTATCGTACTCTGGTAGTTTATTTTCCAAATATTCCTAAATGAGTCAAGTACCCAGAAATAGAGAATCTTTAATCCTTCTGAATGCTGCCTGGTAGGTTCAGAAGTACCACCACCACCCACCATTCTGCTCCTGCCTCAGATCCTAGGAGAAGGGGGCTGTTTCTCACCTCTCTGTCACTAAATTATAAGTGAACCGCTTTCTGCAGCTGAATTAGAGGTTTGTACTGCAGCCAAAACACAGTGTGGATTAGACAACTAAAGATGTCTTTTCAAGGGAAACAAAGAAATTAATTAAAGCCAGACAGGAAGCGTCTCCGGTGCAGTGTTTGGCATTGTACCCTCTCTCGGGCCTGCGGGAGCCAACAGGAAGGGTGCGATGTGGCAGGTGGTGGTTGCAAACCTTAGCCAGACCTCGGGGTTAATGGAGAGCCCCTCATGGGATGGGCGGCTGCCGCCACTGTGAATGCCGGAGAGCAGGCTGCTGGAGCGTGCCCACGGCAAGGAGTCGGGGTGTGTGTGTGTGCACGCGTGCCCTTGTGTGTCAGTGTGAGTGCTTGTGTAGGACGTGGGTTGGGGAAAGGGAATAAAGCATTATAAAGTCTTGATGGTAATAAACGGGCACCTTTTCTTCTTTCCAGGGGAAAGGGACAGACAGATCTCTGAAGGAACAACAACAAAATGACATGTTGGGAGTAAAATAAGTCAGGCATGTTCATTAATGTTTTATATATATATACACAGTAGGTCCCAGAGAGAGCTTCCCTATATGCAAACCTTCGAGTTTCAAACTTTCAAAGATTTGAGTGTTCATCTGTGCATCTGGTTCCAGAAAGGAACCAGAACCTGTGCCATTGACCTCAGGCATGAATGACATTGCAGCTTACCCTGTCTCCTATTGCTGCCGATCCTTCAGCTCTACCATCTCCCACTTCTTCCCCCTCCTCAGTAATTCTTCTTGCCTATTCACTCGATGCCAGCCACTATATGCCAGCTATTGTACTGTTCTACTGTACTTTTCAAGGTACTTTACTGTAAGATTAAAATCCTTTTTATGTATAATTTGTGAGAACAAACAAATTGGACTTAGGAACTTGAACTCTGAACAAAACTCATTCGTGTGTGGAGGACTTACTGTAATGCACTGAGGTGAGTGTTGTGCCATTTTTAGAGATGAGCATGGTGATGTAGACAGGGATCAGTTACCCTGACGATGATTAAATGGTGAACAAGTGGCATTACTGGGACTTGAACTCTGGTCTTTGACATCAAAGCAAGGTTGCAGACCCCCCTCCCCACACTGCCTCTTCTATGACCCCTTCTTGCAGTGTCTCTCAAGTGCTGTGTATGGTGGTGTCTCAGTGAATGGAACTCCAGAAGAAACCCACATGGCCTCTTGAGGTCTCTGGGCCTCCATGGAGGAAAGAGGCAGATGAATTACTTGAGCTTGAGATCCCTTCTGGGGCTGCCTTGGTGGCTCAGAGAGTAAAGAATCCACTGGCAATGCAAGAGCTATGGATTCAATCCCTGGGGTGGGGAGAACCTCTGGAGAAGGGACTAGCTAACCACTCCAGTATTTTTGCCTGGAGAATTCCATGGACAGAGAAGTCTGGCGGAGTGGAGTACTGCCCATGGGGTGGCAAAGAGTCGGACTGAGCGACTAACATTTTCACAAGATGCCTTCTAGCTCTAACATTCTATTTGTAAAACCTGAAGGATTTTGGGGGTGGGGCAAGATAACCCAGACTCTAGACTAAGCTGATTGTGGTGGAAACCTTACCTCATCATTGTGTCCCACATATACAGGATGCCATTTAGTTTCTCCAGAGAAACTTGGAGTCAGACACTAAGCCCCACTCTCTTCAGCTGTATTCCTATTGCTTTTAGAGGGAGAGTGCCCAGCACATTAAACACCCAGTGATTATTGGACGAATGAATGCGAGATTGAATAGAACCCGGTGCTCAGCTGGCCCTGAGAGTGGGGGTGGGGGTGGGGAGTGAAGGACCCGTGTGCCGAGGCGCATAGAGATACAGCTGGACACAACAGAACTTAAAATGATATTTACAACTGGAGCCACATGGTGAAGACTACTTTTTGTTTGTTTTAAACAAACAAAGATGGAGTTTCAGTGGGTTGGTTAAATGACTTTGATGTGGCTACTTTGTAGACCCAGTTAATCAGCGCTGCACAGGCTGTTTGGTAGAAAAAGAAGCCAAATGTTAAAGCTACCGCCTGATTATCTTTGCTGCAAAGAGAAGGCCCCAAGTAGATAATCTTTTGTCCCTGGGAGCCCATTAATGAGTCTTGGAACACATCACGGATGGTCTCGGGCTCCGCTCGGAGTGGAGACCGGAATTGCACAGCATGTTCAAATCAGGAGATAGGGAGGGGGAGCATTGGGAGGAAGAACAGGGTGGGGTGGGCACCTGCAGTGCAGCCGGGGTGCTTAATATGTGGTTCTAATTTTTACCTGCGGTGACACCTGTCACCTTCAGAAGCGCTTTGTGGAAGTGATTTTGAGAGAAATTTGAAAGGTGGGGTCTGGATCCTGGAAGAACAGGAAGGACAATAGTTGCATGGGCAAATGAGAAAGAGAGATGGAAGGTCCAATAAGGCATGGTGTGTCCTCAAAGTCCCGCACTCCACAGAAACCTCCAGCCACCCTGGGACTCCCACTAGATATGGGCACCAGTTTGTTACATTTCAAAAGAGCGTGAACTGACCGTAGCTGACACCACACAGCCTGGCCACAGAGTACAGAATGTGCGGGCATCACCAAGGCAGGGGGAAAGGGCGTTTGCCTTAGGAAGCAGTCAAGACGGAGCCCGGCACACACATGGCTGCTGGATTTCAAGGCTCAGTGGGAAACCACTGGTGCCAAAGGGTAAGAATATGTAACATTTTCCCAAGGAAACAGTCAATTTGTTAGTTTTACCTTTCCCTGTGTAACAAGATATAGATGATGAGCAAGTGAAAGTCATGGGCGACGATGGAAGGTCACTGAATCTAACTAGTTCTGCAAAAGGATGAAGGGAGAAACGCCATAGGATGGAAGCCCACGCAGGAAAAACACAGTAAGAGTAATTGTAATTGACAAGAATCTCTGAACTAAACCAATTTCATTTTCAAAAGCTTCCCAGTCATTAATGAGTAATGAGTAAGAGGAAAGAATGGGGAATATGTTTGTGGGAAAATTATTTTTACCTCAATTTAAATATTTTCATGTAGAGTTTTATTCCCTGTGTGTTCTGCATTCCCGCTAACTGCCAGCTGGCTCTCTGTTTTACTGAGCCTCTATTCAGTTACTACGGTAGGCTTCATTTGGGTGACTGTACATTCTTTCATCCAGCCCTGGTGGTGGGTGATTAATATATAACCTAACACTTATTCACTGGGGTTAATGTAAACTATTGATGGAAGAGAACTATGAGTTTTCAGCCAATCCCTTCTTGAAGCCCTCACAGGGAAGGACCCGCAGATTCGGATCATGTCTGTTTAATCGTGTTTCAGTGCAGACTCTATAGTTTTCCAATTTATTATGAGTGGAGAGTTTACATCTCTGCCCTCTCTCCCCATGGCATCATATTACATAATGTCTTTCACCAGGAAGCTCAATGCAATTTTATTGATTAATTATGAAACCAGTAGGTCAAAAGCTAATAGGTAAATATTGTACTACTAGTTGTGGAAATGGAGATATGACTATTCAAAGCTCAAACTGAAGTCATTATGTAGCCCCCTTCAAACTCTCTCTGCCTCTATTTATAGTTCATTAATATTATCATCATCTATCTAGAAACCCAAGAGTTTTCATCTATGCCCTCAATCCTCTAGATCTTGTCAGTTACCAGATTCCTTCTGTTCTACTACCTGCTTATGTCTACAATGAACATCTTCATTTTCCTGTTCCCTCGGATTTGCATCCTATAGTACAAGCTCTGACCTTCCCAACCCAGGGATCGAACCTGGGTCTCCCGCATTGCAGACAGATTCTTTACTGTCACCTCTCTACATTCATCAACCAACCTTGCAATGTGTGTTTACGAAGCTCTTACTGTATGCATACACAGTAGTGGAGAAATGAGAATATGGCAACAAACAAAACTGATACTGTTGTCCTTACAAATGTTGCTTCTTACACTGGTGCAGATATTTAAACTTTTATAAAGAAGTTTTGTAAATTTATGGAGTCAAACATATCAGGGTCCTTTAAAGCTTTATTATTTGTGACCCTTGAGCAACACAGGTTTGAACTGTGAGGGTCCACTTACACACAGATTTTTTTCAGTAAATAGGTACTACAGTATTATTCAATCCACAGTTGGTTGAATTGAGGATGCGGAACCAAGGGTATGGTGGACTGACTATAAATATATATACATACTCAGCTTTTCAACTGGGTGTAGATCAGCACCCATAACTTCCCACATTGTTCACAGATCAATGGCTTCAGAAATCTTTAGCTTCAAAACCATAATAAAAATCTTGCATAGAACAATAATGACTACGAACTCGAGACAACAGTCAAACTAAGTTCAAATCCCATCTCTGTCAAAGAAAGCTAGGCAATTTAGTCAACTCTTTTGTACTTCAGTTTGGTCATTTGTACATATAAGAGTATTTAAGGGTATTTAACTCATTGCAGTTATTTTGGAGATCAAGTATAATTAAATGCATATAGAATCGTGCTGATAAACTGCAAGTTTGTGTTATAATAGCTATCATTTTACCATGTTTTTTATGATCGTCTCTCTAATCCATTTGAAATTTATTTTCATTTATGGTGTCAATTGGGAGTCCCATTTAATGTTATTCTTCATACGGAAGACTAGTTACCCCCAAACTTTTGTTTATGGTTTTCCATGGTTTCTCTTTGCTTCTAGAATCACAGGACCATTCCTTATCTTCTCCACTGCATGGATTCTTGCTCCACCTGCATTTCAGACTTCCCTTTTTACAGCTCTCTACCTCTGTGCTACAGCCACCTTTGCCTCCTTTTCGGTCCTGGAACATATCATCCTCTCTTCCTCCCTGAAGTCTTTAAGCTTGCTATTTTCTTTCCCTAGAATGTTTTTCCGCCTATGTTTTGTGTGGCTTCTCCCGGTCATCCAGGCCTTTCCTGCCCACTCAAGATAAAATACCTCATCTCTTCCCACTCCCTCAACCCCTTACCCCCAAACCACTACTTACTCTCTATTTCATCGCCATTTTACTTAATTTGTTCCATATCATTTCATTCATCACATTTATGATCCGGAATTTGTTTTGAAAATCATTTCTTCCCTTCCCTCCCTGGAAAGTGCACTTCATCTGAACAGCAATTCTTGCCTAATTTATATACCATCGGACGTGCAGAATCTGAAATAGTGCCTAGGAAAAGTATTAACATAATTACCTTGTCAGGAAGTCTCTCTTTCTCCTGACCAAACCAAACTTGCTTTTTAGAAGGCTAATCCTGGTGACATTATGGAAGTTGGTTTGTTGTATGTCTGGAACGCTCTCTCTCTGGCTTATCCTTTCAGTCGTACCTGAATTGTAACTTGCTCACATAGAGAAGTATGAGGATTCAAATCAGATCATTTATTTGGCACTTGCTGTGTGCAGGGAACTGTGGTATAGGCCAAAGGGAACACTTAAAAGCTAAACTGTGCCTCAAAGGGCAAGGGGGACAGCTGGGGGGGATTCTCTTCACTCCAGGACGGTCACATTTGAGATGACATCAGGACATGCAGATGAAACAGATCCTGGAAACAGATGTGATTCCTGGTGAACAGTTGGCTCTGGAGCCCCTGAGGTCCAGCCTTGAGATTTTAAGAGTCATCTTGAATAAGAGCAAACACTGAGGATGGTGACTATAAAGGAACAGTAGTGTCTGGTGTCATTAAAAAAGAAAATTGAAAAGAATCCTAGTGCAGATCCACAGAGGAAGAAAGGTAGACCAATGAATGAATTTTATAAATCACAAAGGAGGGTGGAGTGTGTATGGCTCAACTTAACCAGGGTCTCAGAATTCTCACTCCCCCTCGCAAATGCATGTCCTAGAATTGGCAGCTCCTCTCTGGCAGAACTGCCAAGACTACTGCATTCCCTAGATGACTATCATCTACCAAATTGCTGAGTCCCAGAAAGTCTGTTTCCCCGGGGTAGCCTAAGTGAGAAACCTGATCCTGTGACCCAAAGATTCAGAGCAAACCTTTTAACTGGGAGCCTCAGTACACAGAATGGAGTGGGCTGAATAACTCTGGGCAATGAGGAAATTCCCCTCACGAGGTCAGAAATGAAGCAGGGGTTTGAAACCAAGATGGTCAGGCTCTTCCTGCTTTTGCCATGAGGTTGTCATCATTGCTTTGCCTCACGTGCAAGAAAGCAAACCCCCAGGGTGCGCTCAGACTCAGACATGGTGTGTGGGTTTGCAATGTCCATCCTAACAGCCAAGAGTATGCTCAGGGTGGTGTGGGCTCAAGACTGAGAAGGCAGCAAACTCCTTAAACTGTCAACGGTCTAGGAGTAAGTGGGGAGAGTAACCTGCAAAGGGAGGCCCTGGGTCCACAAAAAAAAGCAGGTCAGTCCAGGGGAATTTGGATCAGGGTGAGTGTTTATAATTGCACAGATGGGATGGGGCAGAGGAGGGAGCATGGAAAAGGCAGGGGTTAGGTCAAAGGGGTCTTATAAGAGGCAATTTGTAGGCTTGGGGGTATCCTGCAGTTGAGGGCCACAGACACAGAGGAGACAGGAGCATACCTAAGGGAACTCTCCCTTGACTCACCTTTTGGCCCCCAAGTCTGTCTTTGGAGACTAGGAAGGAGGCAGCTAGGGTCAGGTGCTGGCTAAAGCCATGTGCTTTGAGACTTCCTGCTGGGAAATACTCCCCTACTCTCAAGCAGGTGGGCTTTCCTCATGGCCAGGGGCATTCTTTGCTCTCAGCTTGCATTTCTTCACAGGAATGCCTGGCCACATGGGTAAATGCTAGCAACATTTCCTCAGGCTTCTTGTGAAGGGGGTCTGTGAGCATTTACAGAGCATTTAGCATCTTCAAAGGGCTTCCCTGGTGGCTCACAAGAAGAATCTGCCTGCAATGTGGGAGATCTAGGTTCATTGCCTGGGTCCAGAAGATCCCTTGGAGAAGGAGATGGCAATCCGCTCCAGTATTCTTGCCTGGAGAATTCCATGGACAGAGGAGCCTGGTGGGCTACTGTCCATAGGGCTGCAGATAGTCAGACACGACTGAGCCACTGACACACTCACTAGCATCCCTTAGACAGCAAAGAGATCAAACCAGTCAATCCTAGAGGAAATCAGTCCTGAATTCATTGGAAGGATGGATGCTGAAGCTGAAGCTCCAATAATTTGGCCATCTGAGGCAAAGAGCTGACAAATTGGAAAAGACCCTGATGCTGGGAAAGACTTAGGGCAAGAGGAGAAGGGGCAACAGAGGATGAGATGGTTGGGTGGCATCATTGACTCAATGGACTTAAGTTTGAGCAAACTCTGGGAGATGGTGAAGGACAGGGAACTTGGTGTACTGCAGTCCATGGGGTCATCAACAGTCAGACACAACTGAGTGACTAAACAAGAGCCCCTTCATGTGCCAAGTTCAGTACCTCACAAGAGGTGGTCGAGACAACCTTGTTTGTAGGGTTGTTTTTTCTTTTTTAATAATTTTGTTTATTTATTATTGGCTGTGCTTGGTCTTCGTTGCTATGCGTGGGCTACTCTCTAGTTGCTGTGTGTGGGTTTCCCCTGGTGTGGAGCGCAGGCACTAGGGCACAGGGGCTTAACTGCTGCGGCGTACGGGCTTAGCTCCTCAGTGGCATGTGGGATCTTCCCAGATCAGGGATCGAATTCATTTCTCCTGCATTGGCAGGCATTTTCTTTACCACTGAGCCACCAGGGAAGCCTCTACTATGATTCCTCACTTCTTTTTTTTTTTTTTGAACTTTGACAGACTTTTATTAGAGAAATTTCCCCAAAATGTTAATTTTATCAACAGGGTTAGATTGTATTACCTGTTCTTTTTTTTTTTAATGAATTTTTTATTGAAGGATAATTGCTTTACAGAATTTTGCTGTTTTCTCTCAAACCTAAACATCAATCAGCCATAGGTATACATATATCCCTTCCCTTTTGAAGCTTCCTCCTGTCTCCCTCCCCATTCCACCCTTCTAGGTTGATATAGAGCCCCTGTTTGAGTTTTCTGAGCCATACAGCAAATTCCCATTGGCTATCTATGATTCCTCACTTCTTAAATGGAAACAGAGGCACAAAGAAGTCCCATGGCTTCCTCAAAGGCACCGCGGAGCTGGGACTCAAACTCAGGCTCTTTTCTGCAGAGTTGGCAGCTCTAACCACTCAGCTCCACTGCCTGCTGCTTCTCAAACACCACCTTGTTCCTGCCAGGCAGTGAGCTGATTGTTAAAATTCCCAACCCAGGTGATGCCCTCGAGGCATATAAATTAGCCATTCTTGATCTCCCCAAATATCAAATGAACTTAAACAAGCTTTTATATAAAAGTGATCTTTATTGTAATTAAAAAAGAACAAAGACAATTTGATAAGTGCCTTTAATTACAATGTACCTGCTATTTACATGTAATTATACTTCTATATACAGCTTGAATGAGGTTCATTACATGTAAACTACAAGGTATGACAAGTTAAACTCCAGCCTTTTGGGAACATTCAGAATAGAAATACTATGGGCAGAAACACACAGAAAACAAATACCCATTTCAGTACCATTACTGGATGATGATCGCTATCTGGCCACAGAAGAGAATTGTAAATATGCATCAAATTGACACTTATTCTTAACATGACTAACAGTATTGCTATTATTTAAACTCGAAACATAATAACTGGATCATTAAAAACAACACAATTTCAATTTATATAGCACCTTTCTTCCAGAGTTCAAAGCATTTGTATTTATCTATATTATCTCAATTGTCCCCATAACATCCCTATGAGGTAGGCAATGGTTGGTATCATGATCCCCATTTTGTAGATGGAGAAACTGAGGCACAGAGTAATTAATCATTTGCTCAAGGTCACACAGTAAAGTCAATGCTGAAATGGACCACAGAGCAATGAGTTTATCTCAAAAACCAATGCTTCTCTTTAAACTAAATTGGCCCCTCTGAGAATTTAATTCAATACTTCAATTCATTTTTCCAAGAAATAAAAAATGTGCATTTTTTTCTCTCATAAAAATTGTTGAAATACTATAGGCAAGAAGCAAACACTGTAGGGCAGATGTTAGATTGATGCCAAGATCCCCTGGAGAAGGGAAAGGCTACCCACTCCAGTATTCTGGCCAGGAGAATGACTTAGCACTCATGCTCTTTTAGAAGGTGTTTATGGAAGTTTCTTATTGGTGTTGTTTTCTCATTACTAGGATATTCTTTCCCCAGTTTTACAAAAAGTTGGAATGAAACATATTTGAAAGGTTGTTCCTAGTAACCTACAAATTGTCTTTAGTAGCCATCTTGTGCTAGCCACAAGCTTATTTCTGAGTTTACAAAGAAGAAAATACCTAAACAATAATTTACTTCTTTAACATCATCTTTCTCAGTCTTATACACATTTACAGTGTGCTCCTTAAGAGACTCAGAGTGGTAGGGAGTGCGTTGGAATAAGACAGTTTCCAGAGTCACATACACAGGGGCTGGAAGTCAGGCCCACATCGTTTAGTTCAGAGTTTACTTCTAATCCCTGCTCTGCCAGCCCCGCACTGCACCACACCCCAAATCAAATATGTAGTTAGTACGCAGAAAAAAAAATTTTTTTTTAGAAAAAAAGTGTCAAAATCTGAGGCATACAGGACTCTTTCAAACGTTTGTTGACTTGGATGTAAAATTCAACTTTCCCAACACATTCCACGAGCTTCTCCCTCTGAGGCAAGCGCTGCTAAGGGTGCTGCCAAGTTTCCAGGACATCAACAGGCAGCCGTGGGGTGGCCCACAGGTATTCAGTTTCTAGTATGGCTCCAGGTAAAACAAGGGAAGCTTATATTTAGAAAGATGAATGCGAAAAAAGCAAGCAAGCTTACTGGCTAGGTCACGGTCATCATGCCAGGTTCATTTATGGGTTTCACATTAAAAATACATAAAAACTTGTCAAAGGAATGTTCAAAGACTGACTAAAGCCTTTGGTTCTAGTCTCTTCGCCTAGGGAAAGGTACCGCTGTCTGTCAGGGAAGCCTTTACTACCTAAATGGGATCTAAAATTACATTTCTTTTTTTCCTTAAGCATAAAAAAGGAAAAGGAAAGAGTCTGTTTACACTCATGGTCTCCCACTTGCTGAGTGAAAAAACAAACAAAACAAAATTAAACCAGACATTACAACAAGCCAGTTCTGAAATGCAGGCTCCAGGGGCCAAGACTGGTCTCTCTCTTTTAGCCTTAATTATCCTGTGAAGGGTGCCTAATGGGTATAGCAGGTAGGCTTTCAACAATTAAATGTATAATGAAAATGAACAGATATCTGTTGTGTTAATTTGGAAAAAAATTACACTAGAATACATATTTTAGACCATGATTTTTATTTCATTTACTTTGGTAATTCCAGATGAAGGCTCTAATTTAACACAGTTTCTGGAATGATGTCTTTTAAGTCAAACACTACCTTAGCATGATGAGAGTGAAGTTTAAAAAAAATGACAACTAAACCCGGCCTGGATCCTTAGGTATATAGAAACAGAGGCCCTCAGTCACTGAATCACCCACTGACTCGAAGTGTTGGCGATTTCATCTATAAATGGCCAAGTTATTTTCAACATCTGGTAACTTCAGATGCTTGAACACTATCCTCATTTCCTTGAGACCTAGGAGAGCAGCTCACACTAGTTACAGCAACATAACTTATAAGCACTGTTTCCCAGGGGTGGTGTGTAATTTAAAAAAATGTTACACTCAATTTACTTTAGAAGTGATTCTTTCTTATAGGAAAGGGTTCTCCCACCCCCCTCTTAAAACAGTCAGTTCCTTCTACTTTACGGGTAGCTACTGGTCTGCTGTTCCAGGATTTACCTTCAGTATCAGTACATTGTAGGGGCTCTGAACTTACCCAGTAAGCGCACAGTGCTCATTTTTCTACATCTGTGAGTCTGAATCCTCAACAGAATGTTTTGAAAATTCTTTTCACTGCCCCTTAGTGCCAACCACATCTCACGAAAGACATGGGCAAGATTGTACATGATTTGCATGCTGCGCTCATTCAGCCACATCCAACTCTTTGCGATCCCATGGACTGTAGTCGACCACGCTTCTCTGCCCATGGAATTTTTCAGTCAAGAATACTGGGAGTGGGTTGCCATGTCCTACTCAGAGGATCTTTCCAATCTGGGGATCGAACCTGCATCTATTGTGTCTCCTGCATTGGCAGCAGATTCTTTACCACTGAGCCATCAGGGCAAAGGCTGAGAAGCTATGGTTTACATGGTTTAGCAAAGTTCCTGACAAATAACACCTAGCATCTGCTTCCCTAGGTGGATCTGAGGCTTATCTAGGCAGCCCCTGATGCTGGAAAATGTGAACTGGGCAGAGCTGGGGAATGGTTCCATGCTGCCAGGCAGGGTCTGCAATACTGAAAATTGTAACTGCTACTGGAAAAGGTGGCGTGGAACATTCTGGAAGTAGCAGACACAGAGGGGCCGAGATGGTGCCTTACAAAGTGACAGAAGGCTTTAAACATTCCAAATATTGAGAATAAAGAAGGCTGAGCGCCAAAGAATTGATGTTTTTGAATTGTGGTGCTGGAGAAGACTCTTGAGAGTCCCTTGGACTGCAAGGAGATCCAACCAGTTCATCCTAAAGGAAATCAATCCTGAATATTCATTGGAAGGACTGATGCTGAAGCTGAAGCTTCAATACTTTGGCCACCTGATGCGAAGAGCCGACTTATTGGAAAAGACCCTGATGCTGGGAAAGATTGAGGGCAGGAGGAGAAGCGAACGACAGAGGATGAGATGGTTGAATGGCATCACTGACTCAATGGACATGAGCTTTAGCAAATTCTGGGAGACAGTGGAGGACAGAGGAGTCTGGAGTACTGCAGTTCATGGGGTTGCAAAGAGTTAGACACAACTTAGTCACTCAACAACAACAATATTGAAAACCAACTCTCCCACTCTTTTGTGAATTGGACAAATTTGACCATTACAAAGACCTTTTGAGATAATGAGTCACAATGACGCTAACTGTCATGAATTATTTTTGAGTAGTTTTGAGTAAGTGGAGTACTTTGAAACTGATTGGGACCATCTAACAGACAATATGTCACTTTTTTTGGAAACCATTTTTATGAGGGAAAAAAATGCATGCATGGTGAAATGCAAATTCCTATCATTTAGTGATATTTCAAACTCCCCCTGAAAACATGAGGCATGTTAATATAGTGCAACATTTAAAAGGTAACAACATTAAAACAATTTACTGTTGCCAATTTAACATACAGAAGTCTGAGGAAGGACAATTACCAACCTTCATAATACGTTACAGGAAGTGATCTGAGATAGAGCACAATACATTTCTACAAGTGAGAGTGAAAGCGTTAGTCTCTCAGTCATGTCCAACTCTTTGTGACCCCATGGACTGTGGCCTACCAGGCTCCTCTGTCCATGGGATTCTCCAGGCAAGAACACTGGAGTGGGGGGTAGCCATGCCCTTCTAAAGGGGGTCTTCCCAACTAAGGGATCAACTGGGTCCCCTGCATTGTAGGCAGATTCTTTACCATCTGGGCCACATTTTTAAAAAACCCTCACAATATGGAAGTAGTGAGCAAAGAAAAGTTGAAACTAACTGCATTAAGGTAAATGATTACCAAAATAATGCTTTAAAAAATTGTCTTTTTTAAAGCAAAAAATTTATCTCTTGTTTCATCTGGCATTAAGAAAAATCTGAACTACCATTTCCTAGTTAAATAAAAGAAGAACCTAGAAAAACAATGAAATGCTTTATAAGTATTGGAGACTGCATGTAAATACAGCTTTAAAATGAGCAGTAGGGGGAAAAACCACTTATGAATATATGGTTCTCTTCTAGACCATGATTTTATTTAATTTACTTTGGTAGTTCCAGATGAAGACTCTAACACAGTTTCTGGATTGATCTCTTAAAGTCAAACACACTCGAAGTGTGTAAAACTCATCTAGTGATACTGTCAGAAATAATATATTTAAGAAAAGCTACAACACAGAGGAAGAAAATACTACTACAGGACAAAGAATTTAGACTTCATTGCAAATAAAGCCATATTTGATATTATAGACACATATTCCTATTTTCACATCAGTCACGTATTAACACCAAACATTACACTTTAACTTTTCCCAGTTACACAGTACAATAAGCCTGTCAAGATCTGCAGGAAATAACCATCAAGTACCTACTGTGCTTCTAGCAACCAAAGCTAAGCTGGCTGGTACCAGAAATCAACACTTTCAGAATGGCATCACTAGACCACACGGACTCACAGCAACTATTACCAGGAGCATTTACTCACTTACAAAGTCCTAAATCAGTCTTGAACTGAGTCTCTGAGATTCTAGCCATGATACATCACTATCTCAGAGCAGCACGTGATCCTCCACCACTGCTGTTCATTCTGTGTTAAAATCTCACTGTTTCTGGAGACAGTGATGTAAATACCTTCAGGTGACAATGGGCCCCTGCTTCAGCTACTTTGTTGTGTGTTGGGGGGTCACTATCCTGGCTCACATGGCCCTTGTCGCCTTCAGCCAAATCTCTCCTCAAATACCTGTCTGAGAAGGACACCCACTTTCATTTCCTTCTGCCAGGTTGAATACTTAGGGAGCTGCATGAATAAAACTGTTTAAACACACCGCTGTTTTCCAGCTAAGAGAATGATGGACATAATTTAAAATCTGAATTCATTAACTAGAAAAATTCACTGAGGGCCAGTTAAGAAGGTTTTCCAGTAACTGTCAAATGAAAGTGATGGTGAAAAAAAGAAAATGATTGGACAACTGTTTCTTCTGTTCTGCTTTATGACAACAGTCATCACGCTAGTAGGAGAGACATTCACAATACATGCCAGGATATGTCCTAATTAATTAAGCACCAGTGTGACTTTATATATGTACATGTGCATATATGTATGTGTGTGTGTCTGTAGCCCGCCAGGCTCCTCTGTCCATGGGATTCTCCAGGCAAGAATACTGGAGAGGACGGCCATTCCCTTCTCCAGGGGACCTTCCCAACCCAGGTATCGAACCTGGGTCTCCCGCACTGCAGGCAGATTCTTTACAGTCTGAGCCACCAGAGAGGCCCTTATATATATAGTTACTGGTAAAGGTAAGTAAATGCTCTAATTTAAAAAATGAAAATCAAACATGAAAGCTAGATCTAGTAACACGCTGAGGTTAAATTTCAGTTCTTTTTGCTAACTACCCATTGTTAATCTAGCACTCAATTAAAATCAAGTCTCAGATTTTAAGGGCAGATAAATCAGTAATTAGCCTTTTCCCCACAAAGGAGAGTGGTACTTTCAAAAGCTTTAATAATCCTAATGATATAATTTAGTGAAGGGCAGGAAAAAAAATACTTGTGGCAAAGATATGTGCAAAAATTACTTCCTCCTAGAATTTAAAATCTCTCAAACATTTCACATAAAACAGGTTACACTTCCCTGCTGACACACAATATCTGAGAATCAGTAAAAAATTCTTTGAAACTTTCAAAATACATGAATAAAAGCAAAGATCCTAGGCAAGATTATAATAACCTAGGCTATTATAGTTTCAATGCATACATAATATGGATGTCAAATTGAATTTAAAGATACAGTAAACTCTTTCTTGATAATTACCTTTCATACATTTAAACTATGTAGCTTTTAAGATGAAAACTTTTTAAAGAAACCATAGGCTTCCAACCTAAAGATTCTAGCATGAAGTTTCCACAAATAAAATTTTAAAAAAGTGATGAAATTTATGAAATACTGTACTATAGGGTCCAAATAGTGATGCTACATCAATAAACATACTTCAGTAAGGTACCTAATGGTCTGAAGAGCAGAGTCATCTCCCAAAGTCTGCTCTGCTTCTCTCACCCCCCAGCCCTATGGATTGTGCTATCACTTATTCTTCCAGGATGTGTTCTGGAGGCCCTTACAGTTCCCTTTTAATACTTTACATCACAACTTATTCTTAGCACAGATTCTCCAATCAAGAGAGAGAGTTCACTGCATACTTTACAACCATAAGGCATAGCCCTTATTTTGAAACTTCTGGGGGAATTCCAATAATGAAATTTCAAGATGATATGACTATTTATAAAGAGCTTCCCTATCTAGAAACGGCTTTACTCTTTAGAGACCATACCCATTTCCTTGGTCATAACTGAGACATCATGAACTATAACTTTTGAGCAGCCAGGTGCTCATAAAGGACGTGCCTGCAGCATGCTGGTTGTCAGCAGGTACCAAAGCAACCCCATGATACTGAGATTGTTTGGTCAGACTCATTCATAATAAGCAATGAGAATCACCGGGCAAACCAGTGCTTACAAAGGAGATGAATTCAGAGAGTATGGGCCTTGCACCTTTCTGATAAACTTCTCCCTGATCCAAGGTTATTCTGCCATGCTCTTTTGATCAGTGATGGTTGTGCTTTTATGCACATAAAGTCTTCACGGGAGAGACCAGGCTGATTGGAAAATAACAAGCAAACCATTTATCCCAACTGAGCTACTTTACAACTGCAGAAACGTATTACAGAGCAGTCACAAAATCAAGCCATGAATGCAAGGAATGGGAAAAAACATGCCCGGGAGCTGGTCCCTACAATTTTCAAGATGCTTCATCCTCCCAACTGCATTCTTTGTCCTAATGAGTGAAAACAGCAAGATTATTCAATCTGAAAAGTCGCAGATGTCACAGCGGTACAGAATAATTGCCTCTTTTTTATTTTCTTTACAGTGTAGGAAAAGCTTCTTTTCTGTAGCCCACATTACATAATAGCACTTCAACCAGGTTCCTTTTAAAATGAAAAGTGAACAAGTTTCCCAGTGTCGGCCTTATAAAATCTAAAGAGATGATTAAATTCAAACCAGGCTGAGCTCTCAATCTGAGTTATTTCAGCCACCGGTTTTTATAAAATGAAGGGGAAAAAAAATCCCAACAGGCAATTTACATTTGCAAGCACCAGGCTACGGAACTCATCACCTTTTTCTTAAAGACGTAGCTAAACCTTAATGGAATCATAATACTTTCATAAGGTTAACTGTCAGTCATCCCTAGTCATATCTTGTTCCCCTTTCCATTTTTACCATTTCAAATATTTCACTATTGCCCACCACAAATCATTGAAAATGATCATTTGTGTTTATTCCGCTTATTTCTCCAGTGAGTCCGCTGATTTTTGACCAAGAGCTCCAAGTACCATTTGAAAAGTCACGTCTTTAAAAACCTTCCATGTTTTAAACATTTGGTTAGAAAAAAGATAACAACTACTGGTACAAGCTTATGTGCTTTATGGTGTCTTTTCAAAATGAGAATACAAATCATTGTACATCAAATCAAAATAGTTAATATATATTTTATCTGGCACTTTCTAGAAATTAGGCATTGAACATAAAATACCTTATAAATTTATATAACAAAAATAAATGTCTATATTTTAATCTCAGATAGATTACCTTAGGGGAGCAGTTCATGTATGAACTCCAGCACCGTCAATGTGGCATTGGAGGTCATCAGAAATACACATTCAAGTCCACAGCCCTTGGGAAGAGACAGATGCAGTGGCTACCACCCAAACGCGTGGTCTGTGTCCCAACACTGAGATTAAGGCTCTCTATTTTGGAAGAATGAGCTGGACTAAACAAGTATAGAACTACCACGATATTCTTTGAAAATACTGAAAAGACTGAAGAGTTTCAAACACTGGGGGGAAAAAACCATATTGACTATAAAAATAAAATAAAGCATCTAAAAATGACTTCAGGTTACTTTGGAAGAGGCTGCTGACATGGAGTGCCCAAATCAGAAGGAATGAAGAGCTCGGAAACTCAAGGGGCATGCCCAGCGCTCTCCACTGGCTGGGGGCTCGGGTTCCCAGGTGTAGCTCTTTGAAGCGGCTGGGGAGCAGACCGGAAATAGCAACCACAATTTCTTAGCAACGGACAATACCCACTTGAAGGCAAAGGCCCAGCCTGGTGGGAGAAAATCCACGAAACGAACTGTTTTAAATCGGAAGATTTCACAGAGAAAAATGCCATTCATTTTACTATCAGCAGCAGGCAGCGAAAAGGAGAGAGCGGGAGAAACCCAGCTCCTGTGAATGGCAGTGTTTCAGGCAGGTGATTGTGGTTTTTGACGCGCGTCGTTGTTCCTTACTGTGTGGCTTTCTTCACGCAAAGGGTGAGATCACTGACAGCCGGGATCCTCCCAGAGGGTGCGGGTCCATGACACAGGTGTGCTTGGGTATGCCAGTGCCTGGCAGCAGGGTGCCTACCTCATTTCTCCCCAAACTGAGAAGCAGTCCTGGCCTCTCCAGTCATCTTCCCTTTCCTAAAGCAGCATATGAAGTGTGGCTGACGTCGCTTCTTGCCTTCGGCAGCAGCGCCGGCTCCGCCGGCCGGTCCTGTGCTCGCTGGGTCCTTTCCAGGATGCTAGAGCCTGGTGACGTCTCGGCCTTGCTGCAGGTCCCCGATGCTCTCGTACTCATTCTCCTTTGGGCAAAGGCCATGGTGACCGCTGGTCTCTGGGGCAGCCCTCTCTTCCTCCCTGTTTAGAGTCTGTATTGCTTCATAATCTGGCTCAGTCTCCTCGCTGGGCCTGCCTGCTGCTGGAAGTGTGCTGACATTATTCGGCATCTTCTCAAAGTCTTTAACGGTGGCGTAGAGATCATTACAGGAAGAGGGGGACCTGGGAGCGGCTCCTTGCATGGAGGTGTCGGAGGCCTCTGGTACTTTAAGTGACTGTCCTGATTTGTTCCCTGGCTGTCCTTTTTTATGTACCGATGAATACATGGCCGAGATCTAGAAAACAAAGGGGAAAGTGAATAAACAAGCTTCAAGCTTGATTCCTCCCTCCCCGTTTTAGTGACAAGCTAGATTCTTGGGACTATGGGGGTGTGTGTCCCTTTAAGAATTTTTTTCTGATTCCCAAACTTTACGGAGATATTATTGACACATAACACATGTAAGTTTAAGGTGTGCAGCATGATGATTGTGAAATAATTACCACCATAAAGTTAGTTAACTTCTCTACTGTAATTACCATATTTTTGGTGTGTGGTGATAGCATTTAAGCTCTATTCTCTTACAAGTTTCAAGTATATAACACCATACTGTTAGTTCAAGCCACCGTGCTGTATTATATTCCCAGAACTTAGTACAGATGGAAGTTCGACCCTTTGACCAACATCTCCCCATTTCCCCCAGTCCCCAGCCTGAGGCAACCACCATTCTACTCTGTTTGACTTTTCTAGATTTCACATCTATGTGAGAATACACAGTATCTGTCTTTCTCTGTCTGACTCATTTCACTTAGCACAGTGCCCTCAAGATCCATCTATGCTGTTACAAATGGCAAGGTTTTCTTCTTTTTTTATGGATGAATAATACTCCATTACGTGTACAGGTATGTGTGTGTGTGTGTAATTACATTTTCTTTATCCATTCATCTGTTGATGGACAGTTAGGCTGTTTTCATGACTTGGCTATTGTGAATAATGCTGCAATAAACAGGGGAGTACAGCTACCTCTTGTAAATAGTGTTTTCATTTCTTTTGAATATATACCCAGAAGCCGATTCTTCACAATCTATGCTAATCCTGGAGTACATAACAGCAGAACAATTACATGTGTTGTCTATAACTTTGTAAGTAGCATAATTCTATGAAATCCAGGTTCTCTCTAGGTCTGCTGGGGATTTGAGGAAAGCAGGTACAGTGGGCAGCTCAAGACCCCCAGGACCTGACCACAGCATCAGGTATTATTCGATTTCTTTATCACAATGATATTTCACCTGAGGAGAGTTTTGACTGCTTTACAAAAAAGGGTAGAAAACATATATCATACTGGTGATACTCAAAAGGGTGGGCTTCAAGTCAGCAGCAGCAGGATCGGGACATTTTCTTGGAAAGGCAAACTCTGGGGCCCCACCCCCGAACCACTGAGTCACAGACTCTGGGGGTAAGTTGATTCTGATGTCCACTAAGTGCGAGAACCACTGACCAGAGTGTTTAATTCACTCCTCCCGCATCACAAAAGTCTAAAGAATAGTTTCTGGATGCTGCTTGGCAGTATATGTTTATCTGTCAGAGGATCACCTTCCACTATTTTTTTTTCCGATTTTATTAATTTTACTGAAGGATAACTGCTTTATAGAATTCTGTTGTTTTCTGCCAAATAGCAACATGAATCAGCCATAGGTATACCTCTCCCTCTTGAACCTCCCTCTCATCTTCCTTACCATCCCACCCCTCCACTGCTTTTTAAATTAATACTTCATTGCATACTATTGGTTAAATAGACATTCAGAGATGGGGCTAAGTTTTCTTCACTGGGAAAATTCGTTCTTATACGAAAATCAACTCAGAAATGATATTGGGAGACAATCAACTTGGGGGATGGGCTTCCCAGGTGGCTCAGTAGTGAAGAATTTGCCTGCCAAAGCAGGAGATGCAGGAGACGTGGGTTCAAACCTTGGGTCAGGAAGATTCCTGGAGAAGGAAATGGCTACCCACTCCAGTGTTCTTGTCTGGGAAATCCCATGGACAGAGGAGCCTGGTGGGCTACGTCCATGGGGTCGTGGAGAGTCAGACATGACTGCACCTCTCATGCACCAAAGACAAAAACTTATTGGACATTCTTTCCTTTGGGAAGAACAGACTGTGTTCCAAACAAACCCACTCAGTCTCACTAATATACATCATCTAGCCACAAATACTGGATAAGGCAATGGCACCCCACTCCAGTGCTCTTGCCTGGAAAATCCCATGGACAGAGGAGCCTGGAGGGCTGCAGTCCATGGGGTCGCGAAGAGTCAGACACGACTGAGCGACTTCACTTTCACTTTTCACTTTCATGCATTGGAGAAGGAAATGGCAACCCACTCCAGTGTTCTTGCCTGGAGAATCCTGGGGACGGGGAAGCCTGGTAGGCTGCCATCTATGGGGTCGCACAGAGTTGGACACGACTGAAGCGACTTAGCAGCAGCAGCAGCAGCAGCCACAAATATGGAAGGCAGGAGGAGAAGGGGATGACAGAGGATGATATGGTTGGATGGTGTCGCCAACTTGACGGACGTGAGTTTGAGCAAACTCCGGGAGATGAAGGACAGGGAAGCCTGGCGTGCTGCAGTCCGTGGGGTTGCAGAGTCAGACATGACTGAGCAACTGAACAATAACAACAAAGCCACAAATACTGGGAGAGGTTTCATTTTCTTTGATACAAAAATGGACTGATTAGGAGATCTGGGAGGGAGGGAATTGTTTCATTGTTAGAAATCATGGTGGGAAATAAGTAAAAATATCCTTCGTTACTTGCAGTTATCTTTGCCACAGTGATCGATGTATTAAAACACCCTGGAAATAAGGGAACATACTTCCTGACAGATGCTTGGCTCTGCAAGTGCAGAGGGAGATGTCCTACTGCATGATCCACATGCTGGGCAGAAAGCTCCCAGCTGGCCTCCAAAGCTTCTTAAGACACGCTTGCCGCATGCTAACTGTCATTTGCATGAGAACTTTCCCTACAGGCTGGTGGCTGGCATTTGTCAGGCCTTGACAATCCAAAGGGTTTGTCAGAGAAATAATCTTTGCAAAACTCCTGCCCTGTTGATTTAACCATTTTCATGCTATTAAATTAACATTCTCACCTGAGAGGTCTTACCTAAAAAATTCTGAAACTTTCAAAAAGAGGAATTAAGAGTATCTTTCCACTTCAGAAGAATACAAAACAAGGCCTCTGTTTTTTTGTAGCGAGTTGCCAACATATGAAACGTTTTATTTAAAAGGTGGTCTATGCCAAAAATGTGGACAGACTATAAAGGGGTGAGTCATGCATGATAGGGGCTTCCCTGGTGGCTCAGAGGGTTAAGAGTCTGCCTGCAATGCAGGAGACCCGGGTTCAATCCCTGGGTCGGGAAGATCCCCTGGGGAAGGGAATGGCAACCCACTCTAGTATTCTTGCCGGGAGAATCCCATGGACAGAGGCTGGGAGGCTATAGTCCATGGGTCGCAAAGAGCTGGACACGACTAAGCCTCTAAGCACACATGCATGGACAGTGATGAAGGGAGCCAGTGTCCTGGATCTTTATTCCTCATCTTCAGCAGTAACATCAGCAAGACAAACACAGCTTTATCTATGAGAATAACGGTGATAGCTGGGCCCTCACCACCATTTCTATTTCTCTTCCCCCTTTCTTTCCCGTGGTTCTGTCATAATGGCTTCCACTCTTTGTCAGTACTTGGGCCTTCTTGCATTCTTTTCTTTTTTAAATTACAGGCTCTTTCATTAATATTATCCCTGGGCACCAACCAAGGGTGTCACTGTAAACTTGAAATCTTATTAACCTTTCTCAAGTCTTCTAATATTCTTTTTGAATATATGTCTCCTATGACTATTACTTTTATTTTGTATAAATAAAAGGTTTCTCTTCAAGCCCTCTTACTATTTAGCTTTGCAATTTTTCTCTTTAACATCTTTCATCATTATTATTCAGTCTGTAAATTGTTATTATGTTCTCATAAATTACCCTCTTTTCCTAATTTCTCTTCTTTTTATATTCAACCCTGCCCCCATCATTCTGTTAAATTAGGATAATAGTACTTAAAATTCAGGTCTCAGTTTCAGTCTGGACTAACATTATATCACATGAATATAAAAATAAATGATCTACATATTTATTTTTCCTAAATCTTCTTCCTAGAATGAATACATGGGAGTCACAGTTCTTTATTCTATGTTAAACATTCATCAGTATAACAGGGTCCTATTTTCAAAAGCCACAAACAGATGTAAGATAAGAGGAAAAGTAATTAAAAATTGCACATAGTCTCAATTTATTTTAAAGAATTAGTTTCCAGATCTCTTATATATATTTTTTCAGCCTGGCTTTTAGAATCTTAATTCCTTAACCAGGGACTGAACCCACGGCCTCAGCAGTGAAAGCACTGAGTCCTAAAAACTGGACTGCCAGGGAATTAAGATATTTTCTTATCCCAATGGGATGGCTCCGGGACAGTGAAAAATGCTGGAGGAGGCAGGGGAGCCGCTTCGGGCCCTGGTAGGAGGGACCTGCATTAGTCTCATAAGGGCCGGGCCCAGCGGAGATGGATGGGGTTGGGGAACGTGGAAGTTAACTTCTGAGGTGGAATCAAAGGGCCTGATTACTGGCTGCATCTGAAGACAGTGAGGAAAGTGGGGTATTAAGGAGGGCCCCAGGGTTTTGCCTTCTGCAACCAGCTGGATAGATGGCAGTTCCATTCCCTGGAGCAGGAAACACGGTGGGGGCTGGCCAACATCACATATGTTGTGTGTGTGTGTGTGCCAACTCACTTTAGTTGTGTCTGACTCTGTGTGACCCTAAGACTGTAGCCCGCCAGGCTCCTCTGCCCATGGGAGTCTCCAGGCAAGAATATTGGAGTGGGTTGTCATGCCCTCCCCCAGGGGGTCTTTATGACCCAGGGATTGAACTTGTGCCTCTTATGCCTCCTGCATTGGCAGGTGGGGTCTTTACCACTAGCGCGACCTGGAAAGCCCACGTTGCTTTTGTAACATACACAGTTTACTAAGTTAGGCATGCCAGAAAGGCTTTATGTAGCTAGACAAATTAAGGTGTTCGGCTCTGAATCTAGCTTGCCAAATCCCATAAATACTGGCTTTTACAATGTTAATGCTTCACTCAAAGTTTAACCCATGACTCTTTAGCCCCGGTGCTTGGGAGAATATATCACCCTTTCTTGTTGGTGGCCATGTCTAACCCTACTTCCAGTCTGGAAGTGTTTTTGAAGTTCCCTGCTCTTTGTCTCCCAGAAGCTTAAGCCCTTCTTCCTCTGTCTCCCAGCCTGGAGCAAGTTCTCTACACCCATCTGCTCCAATTCCCTGCATATTCCAACCCACTATTAACTTCCTTCTAATGGGAACGTCCTCCCTGATTAAAGCTCACACGCTTACATTTCTCTCTTCTCATTCCTTTTTCCTCCCCTCCCCTTTCTATTTTTGTCTTCTCCTTCTTCCCTACTGAGCTTCCTTGTTCATCTTGTCCTCTTTCTTGTCTTCCCATCTCCCAGTTACTCTCTCTGAACCATGATAAAGCCAACACTACCAATTCTGATCTTCAACCACAGGTTTCAGAGCCTACTTCAGCTTTCTCAGATGAAGGATAACATGACAGTGCATTTACTTCAGGAAGGAAGTGCTATTCTCTGTTACAAGAGTTTTTTGATTATTTAAAAGTAACAAAACTCACCTCTTCTTCTGTGAGAGTTGGGTCTTCTTCCCGGGACTTGTATGACAATGAACTAAGTCTCTGTTAGAGCAAAATGAATCAAGAGAAGGGAGTTTAAAGTCAATAATTTAACCTTTTTTTGTGCATATGCTTTGATGTATCTATCTACAAAAATGTTTTCAAATGATTTTTAGAGAAGAAACTATTTTCTACACAGAAATTATATAAAGGACCTGAGGAATAAACACATAAGTATGATTTTACATACCCAGCAGTATTACATTAGATAAATTTCTTCTAATTTTTTATTTGAATCTGTAGGTACAGGAAAACCAAATGATTGTGAAGATTACTGTTTCAATTCCTAATTATCATTGAAGGATTGATCATCAATGAAAGATTGAAAAACTGACTGAAAAAATAACATGGTGTTGGTCAAATCCCTAAATTTTTTATTTCTACAATTTGCATGAGTCATCAGGAAGATTCTTAAGTCATCTGGAAACTTTTCACAACTAGTGGAGAAATCAAATTACATTTTCGGGCCTCATCTCTTGATGATTCTGGCTCCGGGTTCATTGAATCTCTAACACCTCTCCTGCCTGAATTCTTGCTGATTTCAACCAACCTGTATCCTTCCAAACCTGCCCCCACTTCTTGACCTCCCTGCACTGACCATGTGTCCTTGCCTCACCTGCCTGCTCAGTCTGCCCTTCAGATGCCTCTTACCCTAAACCACAGCAGCCACGCTATCCCATCTCCCTGCAGGCCCCTTCAGACCAGCACTCACTGCTCACACCTCCTCCTCCCGTAACTCAGTTCCAACAAGCCTGCAAAACTGTGGGGCCCCCAACCATTTTTTCCCATGTCTCACTTCTCAGTGTCCTTCCCTCCTGCCCTATCAAACTCAAGCTCCATGGTCAACCATCACTGTCATACCCTAAGTCCTCCACTCCCTTCCTGGGCACTGGAGAACTCACCCCTCAAGTGAATCCTTAATGCTGCTCTGAATCTTCCTACACCTGCTAGCACCCCCTGGCCCCTGCTCTCCTAGCTGCCTTCTTCACATCTTCTCCTCTCTCCCCGAACCCCTAACACCTCATCCCTAGCTGAGGACCTTGAGAAAACTGAAAGAATCAAAAGAAATTTCTATAAACTTCTCGCATCCCCCATCACACCCCCAGTCTCTGGACTCACGCGTCTTCCTTCCTGCCCATGGCCACAGGTGAACTTTCCAGGCTCCGCCTTCCTCCTGTGCAGGAGACCCTGGCGCCTTATACCTGCTCATGGATATAAGTACCAGTAACGCTCCATTCTGTCTACATCAGCTTTCCCCTCTACAGAGTCATCCTCATCCACATAAAAACAGGCTATTTATCTATTCTAAAACCCAAACCAAACCAACCCACCCTTCTAGTTCTGTTACTAATTCCATTATAGCAAAACCTCTTAAAAGAGTTGTCTAAAAAAAAAAAAGCACTCAGTTTTTCTCTTCTCTAGACCCATTTCAGTCCAGTTTCTGCCTCCTAGACGCCAAAGAAACTGCTCTTGCCAAGGACAGATGCCCCCCACGTCACTGATCTCTCCTGACCATGTGCTGCGTGTGCTGCAGGGTCTCCCCTCCTACCCTGAACACTCACTCCTTGGCTTCTAGGACACTGGATTTTCTTGTTTTTCTCTCCTATTTTCCTCTCTCCTGCTGGCTCCTTTCTTTCCTGGACTTGGGTCCTTGGAACTCTCTAAGTCCCCATTCACACACACTCATGCAGTGATCTCACCCGATGTTAGCTTGAAAAAACGAATTTCTGCTGCTGACTTCCAAACGTACAAGCCCAGCCCAGGCCTATCCTCATAAGCCTGCTCCTCCATCCAGCTGTTCTCTGATGTTACTACTTGGATGGCCAATATCTATCTCATACCAATATGTCCAGCCCCGAACTCCCAAATTTGCTTGGCCCACGGTCCTACTTCAGTTCAGGGCAGTCCCACGCTTCCAGGAGCTCAGGCTACACCCTGGATTCATCACTGTTTCCTCATCCTTTCATCCACATCTGGCCCATCAACAAGTCTCCTGGTTCTAGTTTAGTGTCTCCCATTACTTCTGCTACTCCTACCCTGATCTAACAAGTGTTTCTTGTCTTGCTTATTAGAATGGCTAACCTACACTGTATCAAGCGTGTCTGACTCTTTTTGAACCCATGGACTGCAGCATGCTAGGCTTCCATGTCCTTCATTATCTCCTGGAGTTTGCTCAAACTCATGTCCATTGAGTCAGTGATGTTATTTATATAATATATATCTATATAATGTATATTATATATATGGTATATATATATAATGTATATTATATATCTATATAATGATTATTATATATATATATGGGACTTCCCTGGAGGCTCAGATGGTAGAGTCTACCTACAATGCTGAAGACCACTTTTGATCCCTGGGTTGGGAGGAGCCCCTGGAGAAAGAAATGGTGACCCACTCCAGTACTCTTGCTTGGAGAAATCCCATGGACAGAGGAGCCTGGTGGCCGGTAATCCATGGGGTCGCAAAGAGTTGGACACGACTGAGCAACTTCACTCTCTCTATATATATATAAAATATACTTTACTTACATAGATACTTATGTCTTTATCTCCTAACTAAAATGTAAGCTCCACAGGGGCAGAGATTTTTGTTCATTTATATGTTTGTTCACTAGTGCATTCCCAGCACCTAGATCTTGCAGCTTACAGTGGAAAAGCTCATTAAAATCTTCTTGCAAATTAATGCATGAATATTAAGCATTTCAAGTTCTCCCAATCACTTAAAATGAGGATGGTTTATATGGAAATGATGGATCATTCATCCTTATATTCCTACAGAAAGGTAATCTGTTCCCAGATGGATTTCCAGTTTCTAATGTGACATCTGGAGAACTGCTTACTTGGCAGTGGTTAGACAATCAACTCTCTTATCTATCAACTGCTTGTAAGTAAAAAAAGGTTTAACTGTTTTAAGCAGCATAAACTTCACATTAGTTTTATTATCTTTGTTTATACAAAGGGCAAAAAATTGGGCTGCATTTTTGCCTTTAATGAATATGCTCATAAACACTTCATTGGTGTTATTAACAGTTCACTTCATGGGTAACATGAAACGCTGAAATACATTCATTCAAAAAACACTATGCAGAACGACCCCTTGGAATTAGGGCTTCCCAAGTGACACTAGTGGTAAAGAACCACCTGCCAATGCAGGAGACAGAAGAGATGCAGTTTCCATTCCTGGGTAGGGAAGATCCCCTAGAGGAGGGCACTGCAACCCACTCCAGTATCTTTGCCTAGAGAATCCCACAGACAGAAGAGCCTAGCGGGCTACAGTCTATGGGGTTGCAGAGTCAGACACGACTGAAGCCACTTAGCACACACATATAACCCTAGCCAGGGTTCCCCTTTTGATCATGAATTCCACAAGCTTCCTAAGGCTGCTATTGACTGACTAGCCCCTACTTGGCCTTCCTACCAAAACCTGGGCTTCCCTGGTGGCTCAGATGGTAAAGTGTCTGCCTACAATGTGGGAGACCCGGGTTCAATCCCTGGGTCAGGAAGATCCCCTGGAGAAGGAAATGGCAACCGACCCCAGTATTCTTGCCTGGAAAATCCCATGGATGGAGGAGCCTGGTGGGCTACAGTCCACGGGGTCACAAAGAGTTGGACATGACTGAGTGACTTCACTTCACCAAAAGCTGAGATGAGAACCCTACTGTTGTCTCTGTAGAAAATGGAAAATCCCAAGGTAATGGTGACAGCTGGGGATGAGAATTCCAAGCTACTGTGGCTCAGATGTTAGCTCATGGGACACACACAGAGAAGGCTCAGAGATTCCTACTACATTTTGGAGCTCTATTGAATATCTAAACTTAAGAGTCACAGGTTATTGTTTAGAAATTATCATAAAACAAAATCTCTTACTTGACTCCTATAAAAGTCTATACATTACCAGATGTGCCCAGCAGCACCAGCGGGCTTGTTCCTGGGCTCTGATTTCTGGGACTGCGGGCGGAGGGGTGGGAATTACCCCACTGCTTGGGATGGTAACAAGCAGAAGAGGCTAAATGGGTAGCAAAGTCTCATCTTTCTAGTTCTTGGTTTTCAAAATGAAGAAAATAATACTTGGCCCCAATTAGACATGATGCAAAAACTGGAAAATATTCAAGGTGCCAAGACAGAAATATTTTGTAAACATGAGTTTTCAGTATTTGGAGGGGTAAAATAATTCAAACACAGCTCAGATGAAAACAGCTTTTATCATTCAACGCACGTGAAGGTGTCAGCATGTATTTTTTAAAACACCGTGCAAACAAACGCCCCAGGTTTAGCTAGATTCCCAACTGGAACAAAAGCTCTGAAACAAAAGTGCAGGAGCCCACCTTGTTGGTTTCACTGGTCCCCTCGGCGGCTCCCTCTTCTGCTTGACTCTCTTCCTTCTGAAGGTTTTCATTTTCGTCCAGGAGTTTCACGGGGACAGGAGGCGGGGCCTCCTCTTCTGGATCACACGAATTTCCAAGAAGAATCTCTGCGTTGACACTCTGTCGACACTTTTTGTTTCTGTCCACCGAGGCATACTCAGCAAAGTCTGTTCTGACGTTGGCCTGCGGCCCTGGAAGGTCTTTCACACCAGAAGTCGACTTTGACCTACTGCTGTGGCCTCGACTCGGCTGGGCAGTTGCCGTCACCTCCTTAATTTCGTTCACAGTTTCATACAAGCAGTCCTCCACCATGTTTTCTTGCGAGGAACTGTCCTTGAGCACTTCATAGGGTCCTTCCGTCCCCAGACCCTGGTCCCCGTCCGCACTCCTCCCGTTGTGCATCGTGTCCACCGAGCTCTCAGGGGGAATTCTGGGCAACTCTCGGCTTTGATGACATTTTGGCTTCCCTGTGCTGTCCTGGGAGTCCAGCAGATCCGAAGCTGAGGTCTGGACTTCCTCATAATGTTGCATGCAGGTCACCGTGCTGTCTTCTGAAAGAACTAAAGCAGCAAGAGTATTAAAAATGGAGAAAGACACTTCCTTATAGAATCATTACAGTGACTTGGATAATGTCAAGTGAGGTGAAATCAAGGTGCTGGCTTTTTATTTGACTTAAGGTTGCAAATTGTACATGATGCGACTGTTAGTGGAAATCTGGGCTTCCCTGGTGGCTCAGAGAATCCTGCCAATGCAGGAGATGCAGGTTCAGTCCTTGGGTTGGGAAGATCCCCTGGAGAAGGGAATGGCCACCCACAACAGCTTTCTTGCCTGGAGAATTCCACAGAGAGAGGAACCTGGTGGGCTACGGTTCAAAGGGTCGCAAGGAGTCAGACGTGACTGAGCGACTAACACACATTCTTATTTCAATCAAAGTGTAAACTAAAGCCATCTATTACATCTTTCCAATACAGTATGTAATAAAATGTCTTGGCTATAAGTTTGGGTCACAATTATACAACATTTGTGGTTACTCCTGATGGGCTTCTTGTAGGCAGTGTTCAAGTGATCAGAGGATGAAAGTGATGCTACAAGGGGCCAGACTGGGGGGGAGTGGCGCTGGGCAGCTGAAGGGGGCATGCATGGTGACTACCCACCCTGTTTGGAGGGACTGTTTGGGAGCCATCCTCCTTCATGGGTCACTTTGTTTGACAGACATGATGGAAACCATGGGGCAAAACCATGGCCAAAACAGTGTCCCAAGGGGTCTGCCTACCCTGTGCCTTTTTAAAGCTTTTCCCTCCATCTCACTGCCCCCTCCCCTACCCTAACATTTCTGCCTCAAATTAGAAAATGCAAACAAGAGATTCTTAGATTGCCACAGAAATGTAACTCTGTGGAGGCATTCATTCATCCCTTAATCAAATGATTTTTTTATATTAGTTCATTTATTTTAATTGGAGGATAATTATTTTATAATATTGCAAAGGTTTGGGCATCAAATGATTTCTGAGTGCCTGGTAGGAGTCAGGGATGGTCAAAGTGCTGGATACATCCTTCATCAGTGATGTCCAATGAGTCTGTGCTGTGCTTATCTACACTGTAGTGAGCCAGCTGTTAAATGACTGTGTCTTGCATGTTCTTTATATACTGTATATTCTTATATACATGTGTGTGTTTAAGTGCCAATGTGTACCTAAACATATATTTATACTGGTATATTCATATGCATTTACTTTATATTTTTGTTACATAGTCCTTATATATTATATATAGCCTATATATGCAAATGTGTATTTATAACTTAACAGTTTTTTAACCTACTTGTTTTTACTGACTAAACTGGGGTTTGCTAAGACCCTGAGTCCAGAATAGTATCTATGGTATGGCTGATCTCACTAGGTCTTTACATGAAAAACGAAATGAGTAAAAGAATGAATAAAGTGCTTACTTCCTGTTCTGGAAAAAACAAAAAGATGACTTCTCTTTGGGGGAGGGGGCTAGAAATAAGTGTCCCTAAGGAGTATCTGGGTTTCCCCAGTGGCTCAGATGGTAAAGAATCTGCCTGCAATGCAGGAGATCTGGGTTTGATCTCTGGGTTGGGAAGATCCTCTGGAGAAGGGAATCGCTACCCACTCCAGTATTCTTGCCTGGAGAATTCCAGGGACAGAGGAGCCTGGCGGGCTACAGTCCATGGTATCGCAAAGAACTGGACATGGCATCTGGGGAAATTGATAATGGATCTCTTGATCTGTGACATTATCACCACCACCCACTGTGTTCTGAATACTTAATCGTCATGGAGGAGGTGAACTTTTGCCCTCTGGATTTAGACGTCTGTGTCCTCCTGGTAGACAGAGAACGTGCACTTGTGTCTGAAGATACAGTGTCAATCCTGACTGCCCCACAATTTCCTGGTCTATAAATGGAGGGAAGAAGAGGATTTGCTATCTCAGGTGAAAGCATTCTGTAAACTGCACCTTGGAAAAGTAGCTGTGACTTCTGTCAGCATTTACATCAGGTAGTGAGCGTGTAGATGGGGTGCCTAGGACTCAGATCAAAGGTTCACATTACAGATCCCTAGTCCATAGACCGTAAGATCTTAGGCAAATTAATAACTTCTCTGTGCCAGGCAGAATAATGCACCCCTAGGCATCCACGTCCTAGTCCCTAGATTCCGTGAATGTGTTTTGTTACCTGGCAAGGGGGGAATTAAGGACAAGGATAAACTACCTACCTGTTGACCTTGAGATGGGGAGGAACCTGGGCATCCAGGTGGGCCTAGTGTAATTAGGAGGGTCCTTATAAGTGAAAGGGGCTTTCCTGGTGGCTTAGACAGTAAAGAATCTGCCTGCAATAGGGAAGGCCTGGGTTTGATCCCCCGGTGGGGAAGATCCCCTGGAGAAGGAAATGGTAACCCACTCTAGCATTTTTGCCTGGAAAATTCCATGGACCGAGGAGCCTAGTGGGCTATAGTCCATGGGGTCGCAAAGAGTCAGACATGACTGAGTGGTCAACAGCTGTGAGTGAAAGGGGCAGGAGGGCCAGAGAGAGGCTTGACGATGGAGAGGAAGGCCTGGACCAAGGAATGCGGGCAGCTTCTAGAAGCTGAAGCAGGCGAGGAACCAGATCTCCCCTAGAGCCTGGGGAAGAAATGCTGCCCTGCTGCTACTGGACTGGACAATACTTAATAGATTTTAGCGGAGGGAGACCCAGTTCAGACTCTGATACCGAGAGCTCTAAATTAATCTGTGCTGTTCTCAGGCACTAACTTTGTGGTAATTTGCTGCAGCAGCGATGTTTCAGTTGCCTCATGTGTAAACTGAGGACAGTCATAATCTCCATCTGACAGGGCAGTAGACACTAGTAATAGTAATCTTCAAGGGTAACAGTAATCTTACCGTTGTTAGCATACATGAGTTCATAAACATACAGATGTTAGAGCGATGGCACACAGCAGCCAACTCACAGATACTAACTTTTCATCCAAATGAGATTCTCTTTTGCTAAAACCGGCAGCAATATAAAAGGAGAGCAAGAACATATTTCAGAGTTTTTTCGAGCTACATTTTCTTTTTTCAGGTGTGAACGGTTTATTGAAAGGTATAAGAAATACAGTGGAGTAGGTAGCCAATAAAGCCTGCATTAATAAGCCAGCTTCCAAATACGTGACTGGAGCTGAATCCTGCAGGAAAAGTCTGGAAAAACAGAGCAATAAACATGCCTACCAGTTATCTCAGCCAAGGGACGAGGGACCCCTGCTTGTACCACTCATGGGTAGAGGGCTGCCTTGGGGAAGATATTAATTCCCAGGTATTTCCATCCAGGTCATGCAGGCAAGTGACCTGGTGTTAGAAAGAAATGATGATGTAATCGCGGTGGCGTCCTGAGCTCTATTTCTAGTCCTTTCTCAGGCGCTGAGGCCTGCCCAGAGGGCTGGCATTGCGGCAGCACTTACTGTCTCCGTTGGTGAGCGCTCCATTCTGCTCGCTGCTGGGGGGCGCATCTGTGGTCAGGCTGGTTACAGAACGGCTGAACATCTCCTTGTCAGAAGGCTGAGAGAACAAAGGCGCCAAGCGAGTCAGACTGTGGGCCAGAGGGGAATAGCCACGCCTTTTTGTTGCTGTTTGGTTTATATGTATTTGTTTGTTCAAACTGCACAGCCTGTGGGATCTTAGTTCCCCAGCAAGGATTGAATCCCAGCCCTTGGCAGTGAGAGCATGGAGTCTTAACCGCTAGACCACCAGGGAATTCCATCCATGGCTTTTTTCTTTTTCCCTTTTAATTTTTTTTCTTTCTTTCTTGTTTTACTTTACAATATTGTAGTGGTTTTGCCATACACTGACATGAATCTGCCATGGGTGTACATGTGTTCCCCATCCAGAACCCCCTCCCACTTCCCTCCCATCCCATCCCTCTGGGTCATCCCAGTGCACCAGCCCCGAGCACCCTGTCTCATGCGTCGAACCTGGACTGGCGATTCGTTTCACATATGATAATTTACATGCTTCAGTGAATGGCTTTTTTCTAAAAATCAAAACAGCAGCAACAAAACTCAAACCTGCTACTTAGATGCAAATTAAGCGAAATGAAATGAAATTGAGTTCCTCAGCTGGACTAGCTGCATGTCAAGGGCTCAACAGCCACGCGGGGGTAGCGGCCATTCTGTCAGTGTAGCCAGCCGTCTTGATGGAAGGTTCTATCGGACAGAGCTGTCCTGGGAGTCTCCGGAGGCTGCCACCCACAGAGCTTCCCTTCCTAGATAACAAATGGGCTACAGTAGGTCGTGGGGAGTCAGTCTCTTAGCTCAAGGAAGGCAGGAAGGGGGAGCCCCAGAGCTGATCAGAATCAGCTCCAGCAGACAGTGGCCTCATCTTTCTCTCAGAGATGCTGGAAATGTTACCCTTTTCAAAAGGGTGTCACGCTGAGGAAAACAAGGGAAACCATCACCTTTGTCATCTGAAGGGAAGAGACTTAAATCTGATCAAAGATAAACATCACTGACGTCTGAGATGTTCATAATCAGCCAAGTCTCCGCTTGAAGGTTCACAAAAACTTGTATGCTAAAACTTAGGTCTACAAACCTTCATTATTCTCACAAACAAATTCAGGACCCTTGGGGGGAAGAATGGCATTGATCGTTTTCTACTGGGCTTATCAGCATGAGTGGACAATACAGGGTATAATACACAAGGCTGACTTACAGTCGGAAGTAAATTGCTAGATCATGTATTTCTTGAAATATGCCGCCTGTCTCACGCAGCAGCTGGATCACTGCTGATATGGTCTGCTCCCCCATCCCGCTCATGGAGTACATGCAGGCCCCAGGGGGCCACACCCGACAGGCTCCAGGAGTCCACACAGGAAGTTCTGATGTAAACAGCACCACAACCTTGGCGATCTGGCTTCTCAAATTCTCTGACTCCTGACTGGCAACCAAGTAATAATAACAGAGGGGGCTTCCCAGGTGGCTCAGTGGTAAAGAATCCACTTGCCATGCAGGAGACACGGTTTTGATCACTAATCTGGGAAGATTCCCTGGAGGAGGAAATGGCAACCTACTCCAGTATTCTTGCCTGGGAAATCGCATGGACAGAGGAGCCTGGTGGGCTATAGTCCACAGGGTCGCAAAGAGCTGGCTCATGCTCCTCATGATCCAGAAGCTTACTGGGAGTCAACTGTTTCAATCCCATGAAAGGGGGCCCCTTTTACCCTGGGTCAGCCCTGGACCTGCATGTGGGTAAAGCTACAGCAGAGGCGCCACCTTCTCCTCCATCTACCCTCTGGGTGCAATCTAGCAGAGGTGCTGGGGACAGGTGAGAAGCGGGGACACAGACAAACAGACTGCATGGGGGTGACAGTGAGCGTAAGAGAGAGGGCAGTGCTGAGAAGCCGGGAAGAAGTGGGTGGTGAGCCACCAGCACACAGAGACAGAAGGAAGGATCCCCGGGCGCTCCTAGGAGAGGAGATCTGACCACTTTGTTGCCTGGGCTGGAGGAGTTCCCATGTTCACACAGCGGGATGCCCTGGACTGGAGAAGCCTGTTGAGGGGTCTCGGAACCTGACTGCTGGCTGCTTTCTTCATCCCGGACCTCACGTGACATCCCTCACTCATCCATCCTTCCTCTCTGCCCCTTCTTCCTCTGACAGATTTACAGTTGTTCTTGAGAAATCACATCTAGGAAAGGAAGCATCTTCACAGTTTTACTCTGCATATACGAAGGCAGGGGCTCCCCTGGTGACTCAGCAGAAAAGAATCCGCCTGCCAAGCAGGAGATATGGGTTCAATCCCTGAGTTGGGAAGATTCCCTGGAGGAGGGCATGGCAACCCACTCTGGTATCCTTGCCTGGAGAATCCCATGGACAGAGGAGCCTGGTGGGCTATAGTCCATGGGGTCATAAAGAGTCAGACATAACTTAGTGACTCAACAACAACACGAGGGCGGCCCATCCCCAGCTGTTAGTATTGCTCAGCCAGTTAAGGGCACAGGCCTGAGGGGAACAAGGTGGTACCAGGACACCCAGGCTGCTCCCGACCTGGGTGGATCCCAGAGGCCCCTGGGGCTAGTCAGGACCCTGTAGGACACAGAGCGAGAAAACGTGGCCAGGCCATCTAGGATGCTGGGGGATCAGCTGTTATGGGTTGAATTTTCATCCTCCCCAAATTTCTGTAGTGAAGTCCTAACCCTCAGTACCTCAGAACTGGCCTCAGAACTAACCTCCTACGGACACAGGGTCGTTGCGGATGAAACAGGGTAAGATGAAGTCATATTAGAGGCCTTCTAAAAGGGGAACCTGGACAGACATAGAAACACACAGAGGGAAGATGGTGTGAAGAGTCACAGGGACGGACAGGACGATGAGGGCAGAGTCTTCAAACCAAGCATTGCCAGAGGCCGGTGCTTCCACCGCTGGAAGCTAGGAGAGCGGCGGGGAACACACGCGCCCTCGCAGCCTGCTGCTACCGTGATCTTGAATTTCTGGCCTCCAGAACTGAGATGATAAATTTATTATTTAAGCCACTCAGCTTGCAGTCCTTTGTTATGACAGCTGTGGCCAATAATAAACAGGCTGGAGCTGGGCAGAGGTGAAACAGAAACATAACTATCTGAGCATCTTGCAAGCAGCGGCTGCAAAGAGCCGGACACAAGTGAAGTGACTGAGCGTGCACACACGCCAGCCATGGGGAATTTAAACCTCCAGCACGAGGGCGCAGCCCAGGCGGCCAGTTAACTTTGCTGAGTTGCCTCCCTCAGCTTGTAAGCTTGTAGGGACCTGCTTAGAGAAGTGGCTGATGCCGTAAAGTGCACACGTGTGTGCACACACACACACGTGCATGAGCACTCACCACGTTCATCAGGTTCTCATGGTCCCCGCTGTGCGGTCTCGGCTTCTTTTCTCTGAAACCAAAAAAGAAACATGGCTGTAATATCCAACGTGCCACCTAAAATCAAACATCCACTCCCCTTTCCTATCTGAACTGTATTTACACTTAAATCTCTCTTTCGATAAAGAACCAAGTTTATTTTACTGAGAAACCAGATGCCAGATAACTCAGCCCTCCCCTGCAGGCAGCAGGGTCTGAGGGGGTCAGGTCCTGGCAAGGGGCTGGCCAGCTCTCTTGCCCCTACTTCCCCCAGAAGTAGAAAATACAAGTTAACAAGAAGATTGGGGCAGTTTCCTGGGTAGGAACTGTTTATATCTAGAATACTAGGATGATTTCTTTTTTTATTTTTTAAGGAAGTCCAGACAATCCTCATGTCTTCATTTTTCTTAATTCAGTCTTTGCAAAGTTACACACTGCCAGGGGATTGAGAAAATAGAGAAAATACAACTTTTGGCTTGTTGGGAAGGGTACATGCTCTCAGGATGAGTCATGTGTACTTCCAGACTATGGAAAAGTCCATCCAGTAAAAATAGAATTTATTTTTACTCAGGACAGGCTAAAGAAAGCCATCAGGACTAGAGGTTACCTTTCCCATAGATGTATAAGGCAACAGTGACACCTAGCGGGAGCGTAAATAATTACAGCGGCAGGCCTTCCCAGGCCCGGTAGACCCTCCTCTCCTCTCGGGTCTTATTTCTTCATCTTCCTGGCCAGCTGGTCTCTCTCCCAGCTCAGGAGACCTGGGTCGGAACTGGTACTACTTGAGTTCAAGGACTCCAGGTTTTCTTTTTTTGACAGAGACTTCAGCGCAGGAAGCCATATACGGACTTTTAAATGACATTTGGCAACTCTCTTCCAAGGTTATTGAGAAGAGTTCGGAAGAGGGTTGGCTGCCCGCTGGTCTGCACTGGTTGGTCCAGCAGCAACCAACTCACCAGAGAGTGGCATATGTCGTGACCATGTCTGAACACCTGGAAAATCACTCTGGCCACGGGAGGATTCTGCTTCTCTCCAAGCAAAGATCTCCTTTTTTTTTGGGGGTAGGAGGGTTACACATTTTATATGAAAGAGTTGAGAGAGAGAGAAGTGTAATTCCAAAATAAGACAAGATGGTTATTTCATACGCAGAATGTTTCCCCTTTAGAAAAATCTGTTTCTTAAGAAACTGCAGTCCCAGATTACAAATCTTTAATAAAATGACCTCGCCACAGCTACAGAGCAACAAAAATTCTCAGTAACTCTCAAATGGCAGCAAAAAAGAGTCTGTTTAACACACATCGTACTTAGATTTCCAAATGTCCACAGGTGGAAAAAGACAATATAAATTTAGACATGGGTGTGCTTGTGAGAACAGCAAAAAGTTCCTTCTGGGAAGTTTCATATATAAGGTCTCTTCCAGTTGCTCCCCAGGAAAACCAAATATGGCCTTTCATTGAGCTAATAAAAAGTGTCCTGGGCCCCTTTTCAGGAGAGAACGTCTATGCAGTGGGATGCCATCCATCACAAGCTTTTTAATGCAGAAAGTCTTCTGGATCCCAGGAAAGTGTTATTTTAAGGCTCCAGTAGACACACGTCACTCTCACCTGTCGCAACTGGAACACAGAAAGATGAGGAAGGTGATGAGGAAGAAGGTGGCCACAGATGCCAGGCTCCCCAGCAGGATGATCTGTGTTTGTCCCTCAATCAGCAAGCTTCCCTCGGATCCCATGGTGGGCGCGGGGAGGTGGCACAAGCTGCTGGAGTCTGTCAGTCCTTCCAAGGTGGCAACATGGGGGCACAGGGCAGCGTCCTCCTGCAGAGAGAACAGCCTGTGTTTTGACAGCTTCTCAGGAGAGGTGCTAGAATCCCGTAGCAGGTTCCTGTGGGGGAGGGGCTGGATGGGAGTGGGGGGCGGGGCAGGGGGGCTCTGAGCAGAGCCGGGAGGTGTGTACAGAAAGCACTGGACTCGACCTGAAACAAGTACCCTTCTGTGGTCCAGGCTTTTGTTTTCTCACCCAAAATGTAAAGCAGGAGTGTGCAGTGCCTAGCTCTGTGTTTGAGGCCACAGATGTTATTTTTGTATGTTAGGGGGATAGACTTTTAATGTTTTCAAGTAAGACTTCAAGTCTTTTTAATTATTATTTTTCACCTTTAAATATTTAAATATGTGCAAAATGTTTCACCTGGAGAAAATCTGCTGAAAAATAATAACAAATAAATACACGTGTATTTGGATTCCTTTTTTCCACAAAACATTGTAAACCATTTATTGCAGCTTTCACAGAAATGTAGTTTGCTACGTTTTTCTTCCCCACTTGAATCCTCAACTCCCCACGCCTGCTTCTCTCCAAGAAGCTTTAAGGTCAATACAATTAATGACATAGATACTCTTTGTATTCACCTTCAGAAACAGTTATCTGTTCTGAGCCTATGACTTTATTTTCAGGGCTGGCTTTTGTTAAAGTTTGTAAGCATTCAGTAAGTCTACTTTCAAGACACTGGAGGAAAGTCTGTGCTGAGAACACATCACCAGCAGCAAAGAAACCTAGTTATAAATAACTACAAACTGAGTGTATGAGCTCTCCCTGGGACATTTTAATGCCTGGCATTTTGTACCTGGCACATGGGGACTTCCTAGGCGGCGCTAGTGGTAAAGAATCCAACTGCCAAGGCAGGAGATGTAGGTTCGATCCCTGGGTCAGGAAGATCCCCTGGAGGAGGGCATGGCAACCCACCCCAGTATTCGTGCCTGGAGAATCCCATGGACAGGGGAGCCTGGTGGGCTACAGTCCTTAAGGTCGCAAAGAGTCAAACAGGACTGAAGCGACTTGGCACACATGCACAGTCAAATGCTTTCCTCATTTAATCGCTGACACAAGCCTGTGAAGAAAGCACGGCTAACTCCCATTTTTCAAAGGAAGCTGAAGTTGAGGCACTAAGTCCCCCGCGGTGTGGTCACTGGCAGCGGAGGACCTGAGTCCAGCCAGCTCTGACTCCCGCACTTGTGGCCTCTGCCGCTAGAGGGCGCCCCTTCTCACTGGGCGCTGTGGCTCCCAGGTCGTTAGTTACAAGGCTTCTAAATGAAAACGGCCAATGAGCTTGGTGAAATATTCTAAGATTTAGATTTTGAAAAATAGAGCATTGTTTCAAATGAATGATTTCCCTTCTCATCAGAGATGCCTTGTTTAAAGAACATTTGCTTTGTTCAATTCTAGATTATTTCTCACTTACACAGACTTAGCTTCACCCTCAAGTTACGTGAATAAAGTCACCAAATAAATGTTTGTGTCATGACAATTCATCATAACTCAAAACACTTTTTGATAAAAAGGCCAGCTGATATTTGTATTTCCATCTGCTGCTTGACAGAGCTGGGACTATGCAGCCATCCGCTGAGCACCTACGTCAAGCCTGCACCTGGGCAGCTTAGGGAGTGGGCTGTGGTTCAAGAGGAGAAAATTTCCTCCAGGTGAAACATTTTGCATTTATTTAAATATTCAAAGGTGAAAAATAATAATTTTTTTAAAAGATGGAGAAAAAGAAACTGTATCTGTAAGTACGCAGAGAGAATTCTAGGAGGTGAAGCTGACTGCTTTCTACATGGCCTTAAAGCAACACGAACACACCCTAAAGCTCTATAAGTACATAAATGCAACTTCCTGTGTAATACAGAATTGCACTCTTCCTGTGTCGGTCACACATTCACCTGTGAACACTGCATGCGTACTGTCACGGGCGGTCACGTTGCCTTGGCCTGGTTGCCCTGGACAGCTATAACTGAAGGGCGCTTTTCTCATGATTCGTTGCAACAATGAATAATTCACTTTAAACTTAGGCTACAAACTGGCCCCAGAGTAAGTTATTAACATACATTCAAGCAAGCACATATGTCAATAAATGTTTACATCCAGGTCCAAGTGTAGCACATTTTCAGAGGCACAAACTAAGAAGATTTGTTGTGCCGGCGTCTGTGTGTTCCTTCTTTCATTTGCTCACTCATTCGTACAATGATTAATCAGTGTCTATTTATAAAGCGCTAGGTCCTTAGAAAATAGTTTCCTTAGTGAATTATTCAAAAGCCGCATATCCAGCCAGCAAGCTCTGTGCATGTCTCTCTTACTCTCTCTCAACAGGTGGAGGCGACAGTATATAACACGGTGCTCCGCCTCGCAGAGCAGTGTGGGGAGAAGGATGAACGCAGATCATTACCAGCGACCGAATAAAGGAGGCAACTCGCAGGAAATGGGTCAAAACTCCTAGCTCGCTCCGCTTCCACTTGAATCTGCAGAAAAGCTACTGAAAGTAATACTTTTTCCAAAAGTTCTCCTGGTGCACACAAAAAACCGCCACAGTGAAAAGACTGACGCGGTGTGTTTCTGAGTCAGACATTAGAATACACTGCAATCCCCCAGGGCATGGGCTCCGATTGTGTGGGCAGCTTTCACCTCTCGGGAACTTCTGCGTGCGACTGAAGGAGCCACACAGGTCACAGCCCTGGTTGGGAGTGTGGCGGGAGCCCGTACCCTCGCAGGGGCCAGCAGTGTGGGGGGGGGGATGTCTACACACATACGACTTCTAGGCGGGATTAGTCTTGTTTTAGAGAAAATCCACACCACTGTTAACTCGTCTCCTAGTCTCTTTCTGGTCTGGTTCCATAATTCTTCCCATTTCTTCTCTGGTCATCTCCTTAAATTCCGGTGGCTTATCTACTATTGAGACATGACTGCCGTCCCGCCATGGGTGTTTACAGACCGCGCTCTTCGGTGTGTAGACAGACTACCTCTACCCCTCCCAGTGTGTGGATGGCCCATTCCTCCCCCGAACGTGTAGCTGCACATTTGGCTGCCATGTTCCTCCTTCCAATGGGGATGAGCGTGGAAGCCCTGTGCTAATGGTCCGGGGCTTTCCAAGAAGTAGAATGGACTTCCCTGCCCAAGGCTGGGCCCCCACACACTGGTTTCACTGAGCTTAAAGGCAGTGTGCAGGGGTCCTCCATGTAGTTCATCTTGGGCAGCAGAGCCATCCATAACCTTCCCAAAGGTTGAAGATTTCTCTCAAGAGTAGTGATGGGGTGGGGCGGGGGGAGAAAACAAGGCACAGCATCTGGGAACTAAGGAGTCACCCTGAAAAGGAAGGGTCCCCCAAGGAGTGAGGGTTTGTATACCTTACATTCTTCGCCAGGGTCCACGTGGAAAAGATGGTCCAAGGCTGAGGCTGTTACTGGTCTTGGGGACCAGCTTCTCTGTGTGTGTGTGTTTAGTCATTCAGTCATGCCCGACTCTTTGCAATCTCATAGGCTAGCCCGCCAGGCTCACGTCCATGGAATTCTCCAGGCAAGAATACTGGAGTGGGTTGCCATTCCCTTCATCCAGGGGACCTTCCTGACACAGGGATTGGATTCGGGTGTCCTGAGTTGAAGGTGGATTCTTTACCAGGGAAGCCCGTGGGGACCAGTTTATTCCCTCTGAATTCCTTCATCAAGTAAGATGTCTCCTGAGCATCCTGAATCAGGCCACACCAGCAGAAATACATGAACAGTTTGGGGTGCTTTCTCATGATTTTTTTCAAGGAGATATTTAAGCCTATTTCTCTAATTCTCTTCCTAGCTATCACAATAAAATTACATTCAATTATAGAATGCCGTTTCTTCAAACAGCATCCCATTGTCAAACCTTATGTGTAAATATTTTATGAGTTATTCAACAGAGGGCAAAGCAGGACCATTCACTGACCTCAGTGAACATTTATTAAGACACCCGAATGCCCCACTATGATGTACTGCAAAAGATCATGTTAGTGAAACAGCAGATTTAGTCTAATAGTTGCATATCAACTCTTTTTCTTTTAGAACAGGCTTTACTGTCCGCTGCACTGACGCACCGTTCACGACCAGCAATAATGATAGTATTGCTCTTTAAGAGCTTCCTAGAGGGCTCAGTGGTAAAGAATCCCCCTGCCAATGCAGGAGATGCAGGTTTGATCCCTGGGTCAGGAAGATCCCCCTGCAGAAGGAAATGACAACGCACTCCAGTATTCTTGCCTAGAGAATCCCATGGACAGAGGAGCCTGGAGGGCTACGGTCCACGGGGTCGCAAAGAATTGAACACTACTTAGGGACAGAGCACGCACGTGGGTAAGTGCATACCCACCCACCTACCCACCCACCCCCACACACATGAATTGCTCTGTAAGAGGGACTGGTATCCTCCTACCCCTTAATTTCAGACTACTGTGGGAACTTGTTACTTGCTTGGCCTCAAGAAAGGTCGGTGCTTGAGTTTACAGGACTTCGCTTGGGGATTTTTTTAGAAGTTGTGCTGGGTAACTATTTTGGACTGAAAACTCCAAAATTTCTCATACTTTTATATGCATTCATTTTGTGGTTTAATCAATAAGCGATTTGATCTTGAGAAAACCCCGAAGCCTTTTATTTTAAAAGCACATGCCACTTTCAACCACAAGGGGGCAGTGTAATTCTATTCTCAGCCCTTATCAGCCGGCTTCTCCAGGAGGGACCTGCTATTCTTGCTGTTGGTGCCTCTGCTGGGCATTTTTATTGTCTTCATTAGCCTAGACCATCAGCCATCCCCAATCCAGTCCAATAAGAAAGAAAAACAAAAACTGGGTGAAATGAATGAAAGTTGCAGCCCAAATCATAGCATGTGCATGCTCAGTTGTGTCCGACTCTGCGACCAGTCCATGGGACTCTCCAGGCAAGAATGCTGGAGTGGGTTGCCATTTCCTACTCCAGGGGAGCTTTCCGATCCAGGGATCGAACCCACATCTCTTGCGTCTCTTTAGCACTGTGCCACCTGAGGAGCCCAAATATCAGCTATTCATTTCTTTAGCCAAACACATTTAACAGGTAGATTCTGATACCCGCAAATTCTGTAAGTAATAACTGTGCCAAGTTGGGATGGCCCGTGAGATTAGCTACGGCTCCTCTGAAGCCGGCTGAGGTCAGTAATGACGGTCATTATCATTTTACAGCTGTCCTAGTTGACTCATAATTACACATGATGGAAACCACCTCCACGCATGACCCCTCACTGACGCTGAAATAAGGAGTTCGAGGATCCATCCCCATGGGTACACCTCCTTCCTGGTTGTCCCCAGGTGTGGGAACCATGCAGTAAAAGACACTTTACAAGCAACAGATTAATCAGACACATTTAACAAGGGCTGAGGACCGAAATTCTCTGCTGGGTTTCTGTCCCGTGAAGCAGGTGGAGGGGCACAGGTTACGGTGGCAAGAACCCCTCCACGGAATTCTCCCATCCCCTGAAAGACTCTTAAGCTAAAGTATCTGAATTCAGATCACTTTCTCCTCAGACTAAAGGGGCCCTGCTGTGGGTAAGCTGTGTACACTGAGCTCCACGTGAGAGTCAAGCAGGACTGCTGTGAACAAGGAGTCACTTCTGCCAACGTCTAGTGTCCGTGGGGGCCCTGCTAAGACCCAAGGGTCTCTGCCAAACCAGTTGCTATAAAGATCACCCCGCTTCTCTCTTTCCCTGAGTCAGGGGCAAATACACCCAAAGAGTAGAAGATAGCAAGGGTCTCCAGGGTGAGATTTTCTTGATGGTTTCCTGAATCATTTCACATCACTCTGGAGCAGTATCTTGACATTCTTCCTTCAGCAGCTTGGAGCACAAGAGAAACACTTGACATCAGCAAACTGGCCCTGCCATCAAGGTTCGCTGCTGCTGCTGCAGAAAGAGCTGGGTGTGCATCCCCAGGGCAGGTTATCTATCCTTCAGGCCATCTGTCAACCTAACCTGATTTCATCTTGTACACACCAAAACTATTGATCCCCACAGGAAATGGGAAATCTGACCCTCTGAGGGGGGTGTGTGTGTGTATGGCTCTCATTTCTAAAATACACTAAACTTACATTACAGAATATAGTTTACTGCTTATTAAAGTCCTGCCATCATTTTGGTTTTGCCTTGAGAAAAGCCGAAAGGCGAGTGACTTTGGTGGGTAAGGAATGCCTTCTAAGGTTATTGTTCCTCATATCCTGACTTGGAAACCAATTGCCAAGGTTCCTTCTTTATTTTCAAATGTACATCTCATGAGAGAACAGGAGAGGAGGAAGAGGGGAGAGGGAGAGAGAAGGATTTCGACAGGCTGGGTGAGGAGCCCAGGGAAGGGGTCTTCCTACAAGCGTGCAGTTGGACCTTTCGGCTCTGTTTCTCCCTGCCTTGCGTGTTTGCTCTGCTGATCTGAATTAAAAGGTCCCTGAGGGCAGACACATATCCATCTCACATCCCACCATATTCTCAACATCTCCATGAGCTGGAATATAGGACCCAGACCAGAAATTTTTACGTTTCTGTGAAAGGAAGATTCCCCACCTGACTCTCAAAAGGCAAGTTTAATGAATAATTGATCAGGTCAGGAAGAAAAGGAGAATTCAAAGAGATGAACACACCAAGCAAACAATTAAATAAGCCAAGGGTTTAAATGGCAAACCCTCAGCTCTGGAACGAACGCAGACACCTCCCTTCCTTGTACCCTCACTGAAGCACCCGGATGTTCTTGACAAAGGCCTTCAGAGATGGTACGAATTAGAAGAAGATTTCCTTACCTCAGCCTTCCCAAATGAAGCCGAGGGATAAGAGGAGTTCAGAAGCCGGTCGGCCTGCCTGCCCACCTGGCGGGGAATCTCCATGGTGCGGCCTCCGTCCTACATGTGAGCAACTGGCCTCTCCCCGCACGCCCCCTCAGGGCCCGGGGAGGGGGGCAGGCTTGAAACAAAAAACACAGCCATCTCCACCGTGTTCACACCCCCAAGGTGTGCACCTGGCTGGGACGAGCACAGACAGGTGAGGACGTGGAGCCCTGCCATCGTCCCGACAAGCTACCAGAGAGAAGAACACTCATTCTCTGCTGGTCTGCCCACTGCTCACTCCCAGCCTTGTCATCGTGGGCCTTCCTTCCAAGGGACCTAGAGCACTTTGCAGCCCTGGCACCATCTGCTTCGCTGGAGCCCGGTGGGGATGTGGTGTTTACACACAGGGCTGGTTTACAGAGATGAGGACTTTTATTTGTTTTTAAAATTTGTTAAAGTATAGTTGATTTACAGTGTTAATTTCTACTGTACAACGAAGTGATATAGATACACACATACATATGCATTCTTTTTCATAATTTTTTTCCATTATGGTCTATCCCAGGATATTGAATATAGTTCCTTGTACTACACACTAGGACCTCGTGGTTTATCCATTCTTTATATCATAATTTGTATCTACTAATCCCAACTTCCTAACCCACCCTTCCGCACCCCCTCCTCCCCCTTGGCAGCCGCAAGTCTGTTCTCTATATGAGGTCAGGACTTTTAGATCTCACTCTGTTAAGCCCAACGTTGCACTTTTTATTTGGTTTCAGATGCTCGGGTGATTCAGCCATTTTTTTCATAACAGTAAAAGACTTAACCAAGAAAACCTCCACAACCTCTTAGCTGAGAGGTTCAGAAATTCAGCATGTGGCATAAACACCCCTCAAACCCTCCACTTATGGATCATGGTATTTAAAAGATCAGATTCATGGTAACACTTGGACTGAGGTTGGACAGCTACTTATAGATGCTCTAGTATCTGTCACATCCCAATTAACTTCCACCAAGCCCTCACCTAACCCGGCTACCTCATGCAGACTGTACAACAAAGGATGCTTACCCTGGGAAAAGGAAAACTTCAGGATGGAAGAAGTAGAATTTCAGAGATCAGACTGCATTTAAGCCATGTCCCAGAGGAATCCTAGTTCACAGCGCTGGCTTCATTGCGAGCTAGATCAACCACACCCTCTGATGCGCCCGGATGTAAGGGTGCTGACTTAACATTATGCCCAGGCACTAGCAGGAAGACAGCTTGACTTACTCCGCAGTGCTGAACACATCAAGGCCATCTTTTACTCTCATACTTCCCACATTTAAAAAAGATAGTTTTTATTTTTGGCTGTGCTGGGGGTCTTGGTTGATGTGCGGGCTCTTCTCCAGCTGCGGAGAGTGGGGGCTACTCTCTGGTTGTGGTGTGCACGCTTCTCGCTGTGGTGCTGGCTTCTCTGATTGTGCAGCAGGGGCTCTAGGGCATTCAGGCTTCAGTGGGTGTGCGCACGGGCTCAGCAGTTGTGGCTCCCGGGCTCTAGAGCACCGGCTCGATAGCTGTGGCTCACGGGATCTTCCTGGACCAGGGATCGTGCCTGTGTCTCCTGCACTGGCGCGCAGTGAGCCGCTGAGCCGCCAGAGGAGCCCTCATCTTCCCTACGTTTCAAAAACATTAAGGATTCTTTAGATTATAAAACTGGTCAACTAAATATGCTTCACTGACTTCTAGAAAGCAAGATGTGCAAAAAAACATCCCTGCAGGTTACTTGTCAGCGTTCCCGGAAACTACTTAAGCCTGGGAGACAAAGCGACGGCTTGACCAGAATGAGTCAGAACTCGCTGCTTGAAAATGCATGTTCTCGGGGCTCATCATCAAAGCTTTCTGCTGGAAGGGTGTGGGCAGTGGGTGCAGACTACTCGAGGAGTATGGCTCCCCAAGCCCCTTGTAGAAGAAGCAACAAGGTCACGGTCTTTGCAGAGCAGAGCTTCCCAAATGGGGTCCTGGAGCAGAAGCCTCATCATCATCTGGGAACTCGTTACAAATGCAGCATTCTGGACCTTCCCTGAGGCTTATGAATCAGAAAGTCTGGGGTGAGGCTAGGCAAGCTCTGTTTTCACAAGCCCTGCAGGTGACATGATGCAAGCTGAAACTGGAGAAGACAGTTCTAGGACAGCACCAACTGCCTCTCTAGAACACCTGGGGATCTTGTTAAGCTGCAGATTCTGAATCCTGTAGGTTATTATGATTATTTTTTTTTTCAGTTTTAATATTTTTTTAATTGGTGCTTCCTAGGTGGTGCTTGGAGAAGGAAATGGCAACCCACTCCAGTATTCTTGCCTGGGAAATCCCCTGGGCTGGGAAGCCTGGAGTGCTGCAGTCCATGGAGCCGCAGAGTCGGACACGACTGAGCGACTGAACAACAACGACAGGGGGCGCTAGTGGTAAAGATCCTGGTTTTGGGGGTTGGGAAGATCCCCTGGAGGAGGGCACCCACTCCAGTCTTCTTGCCTGGAGAATCCCATGAAGAGGAGCCTGGTGGGCTACAGTCCACGGGGTCGCAAAGAGTTGGACATGACTAAAGCGGCTGAGCACACACACAGAACACACAACTGAAGTGCAGCTGATTTACGATGCTGTGCTAATTTCTGTTATACAGTAAAGTGACTCAGTTATATATATATATATATATATATACATTTTTCATATTCTTTTCCATATGGCTCGTCTTAGGATTACTGGATGTGGTTCTCTGTGCTCCACAGTAGGTCCTGTTTATCCACTCTGTGCCTAGAAGCTTGCACCTGCTAACCCCAACCTCCCACCCCACCCTCCAAGCCTCTCCCCCTTGGTAACCACCAGTCTGTTCTCTTACGTTCCTGTGAATCCTGTATTTCTACCTGGCCCACAGGCAAGGTCTAGGCTGCCAGTCTGAGGGCCATGATGCGTAATTCTAGTGCAGATTTCCTTTTCCTTAACTAGGGTTGAAGGGTCATCCAGCCAGATCCCCGTGCTGAAACTTGACCTTCATCTTACTCAGAGTTACGTGAGATGAGGTCAGAGCCCCAGTGTCTCTGGAGCCTTCTTGATTCCCACAGAAGCACCCACACACAAGGCCGCTCTCTCCAGAGTCTACCGAGATGGCAGTGAGCGGACGAGACGCTGGTGTGTGGAGTCAGACCCAGCTCCCGCTTCATTCCTTCCCACAGCATCACTGTGTGGCCCAAAATGAGCCCAAACCTCCTGTGCCTCAGTTTCTCCTTCTGAAAAGTGAGGTCACTTAAAAGGTTTCTTTCCATCTTTGAGATCCTTTTATAAGAGAAGTTGGTGATTCCTAACTTCAGAGACACAAATCCTCAGTGGGATCAATAGTTTCAACTCCCCAGGAAGCACAGTCTTAGTGATTCATGGAAAACATGATGAGGTCACACGTGTCTGGAGGGGACATCACGAGTTGGCTTTTTTTGGCTGCCCTGAGTCTTGGTTGTGGTGCGTACTTTCTCTGGTTTCAGCGTGCAGTGGCTTCTCTTATTGTGGGGGCACGGGCTCTAGAAGGGCTGATGCACAGGCTTAGTTGTCCCACAGCAGGTGAGATCTTAGTCCCCCGACCAGGGACTGAACCTGTGTCCCCTGCATTGGATGGTGGATTCTTCACCACTGGGCCACCAGGGAAGTCCCCCTCATGGGAGGGCTTTATGGTCAGTGTCCAGTGCCAGAAGTAAATTCCAAAAACCCCTGAAACATCAACAGCACTTCTGACAACACTGGGCTTCCCGGGTGGCACTGCAGGTAGAGAATCCGCCTGCCACTGCAGGAGAAGCAAGAGAGGTGGGTTCAGTTCCTCGATCAGGAAGGTCCTCTGGAGGAGGAAACGAAAACCCACTCCAGTATTCTTGCCTGGAGAACACCACAGACAGAGGAGCCTGGCCGGGTATAGTCCATGGGGTCACAAGAAGTCGGACACGACTGAGTGTGGCATGTGTGCTGGAAACACCAGCACTGCACACTGGCTGTCCGACTGACAGATAAGACATTAATTTTCTCATTAATGTCCAGTTGATATATTTACACATTTACGATGAATATTTACAAAAGACTTTCAACAAAATGCGAGGATCAAATCAAAATATGAAGATGGGCACACACAGGTACGGAAAGAGAAGATGCTGCTGCTGGAAGCTGCAGAGGCTTTTTAAGGCATTTGCCCCGAATTAGGAAAATCTTACAGAGAAAAGTTTGAAAGTGATTCATCTAATTTCCAATCTCAGTACTTGATAAGCCCGAGGTGACTCCAAAGGGGACAGAACACCCTGGAGACTTTCTCTGTCTCTACTATTACAGATGCTCAGCTCTTCAAGTTGGTTTCATTGGTCTCTTGACTAATAACTCCAATAGTTCTTACTCTTTGCCTCTAAGCACAAGCTGTATTTTACTCTTTGACACAATGTACTTCACTGAATGAATAACTGGTAAATATCTACTCTGTGACCAGCACTGCTTCATCTTCCAACCACACCTTGAATACGAGCTGACACTGGTCTGATGCAATTCAGTTGTAAAATTCAACTGGCAAGAGGTGAAAAGCCTCTAGATTTAGGTCCCTAATGCACAGGGCTTCCTTAGTGGCTCAGATGGCAAAGACTCTGCCTGCAATGCAGGATGCCCGGGTTGGATCCCCGGTTGGGAAGATTCCCTGGAGAAAGGAAGGGCTACCCACTCCAGTATTCTTGCCTGGAGAATCCCACGGACAGAGGAGCCTGGCGGGCTATGGTCTGCGGGGCTGCAAAGAGTCGGACACGACTGAGTGACTAACGCTTTCATTTTTCCTAATACAGAGCTATATATTGATCAAAGATGAAATGCCATTTACCACTGAATTCCAAGCATGGGAAGTCAGGACAAAACAGAGCCAGAAGTCCTTTCACTTCCACCATGTTGCATGGGAAGCCACATCTAGTTGCAGTCATTGTAGCGCGATTCTGTTTGGCTTGACAGCAGAGGCGCCATGGCATCGACGCAGCTGCAGTGCCCTTGGACTGATGTTGTTTCAAGCTGAGAACTGTCCTCATTGTGTCTGGTGTATTCCAAAGACAGCCTTTGCATGTTCACAGGGTGGACAGGACTGCCTCTGGGCGCCCACGCGTGCACTCATCACAATCGGGGTCAGCCAGCCACTGAGGATGGGTCAGAGTCAAGGACCCAGGAGGGCACCTGTAAAGAGTACCCCCCATTCTGCCAACCCCCCACCCAGAATGGAAGAAAACTGCTTTCACTTTACAGTTAAAGCAAAGCTTTTTTTTTTTTTTTTGAAAAAAGATGTTCAGGAAAGAAGTGGCGCATGCATTAAAAATCCCATTAAGGCATAAGTGATGGAACAGAGCAAGTCACCTGGGGAGGAATAAGAAGGGAGGAAGAAGGTGAGAGGGCTGAAGGCAGACTGCAGACACTCTGTGTGTGGAGGAAGGCAAGGGGAACAGACTCAGGACTTTTCTAGAAATTTTTTTCTGCTTTACCACTTTGTCTACAGCTGACCTTACTCCATGAGGTACTTTGGGAGTTTAAGAATGATGTGTGTATGTACATGATACTTTAGTGCATCTATTTTCTTCCCCTCCTTTGCACAATTTAGGGAAGATGACACTGTTGATGGAGGTAGGGGAGGTGAGTATAAGAGAATAGAAACCCCCGTGGAGATTCTGTTCTTACAAAGTGACTAAACATGGAAACTGTCACATTCTTTGGACGAGGTGTCTGTTCATTAAAAAACCATTAATATCATGACAGCCAAACACACTTTGAAACAGATACAAAAGGCAATATGCAGTATTTAAGAAGATGTGGTAAGAAGATTTACGATGTCACACACAACACACACACCCACACACGATGGAATATTACCCAGCCACAAACAAGAATGAGATAACGCCATTTGCAGCAACATGGATGGACCTAGATATTATCAGGCTAAGTGAAATAACTCAGAGAAAGACAAATACATGCTATCACTTACATCTGGAATCTTAAAAAAAATAGTAATAATACATGTGGAACCTATATACAGAATAGAATCAGACTAACAGACAGAGAAAGCAAACTTACAGTTAACCAAAATGGAAAGCAGGGGTTGAGGGGAAATAAATTAGGAGTTTGGGATTAACAAGGACATACTAAGTGTAAAACAGATTAGCAATGAAGATTTACTGCATAGCACAGAGAAGTAGAAAATAATCTGAAAAAAAAACATATATAATTGAATCCCTTTGCTGTGCACCTTAAACTAACACAATATTGTATATTGACTATATTTCAATGGAAAAATGTTGTTTAAAAATAAAAGGCAATATGAGGCAAACTTCCAGGTCCTGAGTAGAGAGAGACATGACAAGGAGAACAGTATCTCACTTGTGAGCACGAGAACATTTTCTCAACTTTGATGGCTGAGCGTTCTGACTAGGGCGCTACTGAACAACTAGCCTTGACTGGCATGAGAGGGTGTGGCCTCCAGGCCCCTCCATCTATCAGCCCCATTGGTCTCGGGCGGCTTCCTTCTCAGGCCACGTGGGAGCATCAACCACTGTACTGATTCCCCCCGGGACGCCTCAGTCCTGCTCACAACCCCTGGGACACACGTTACACTGCTGATGCCCAGGCCTGACCCTCAGATATTCTGACAGGTATTCGAGGCCCAAGAATCTGGATTTTTTTTTTTTTTTTTTTATAATTTAGTTATAATGTGTGAGGTACAAGTCTTTTTGGATTCATCTTTCCTGGTACTTTTTGAGCTTCCTGGATGTGGATGTCTGTTATTTCCCCAGATTAAGGAAGTTTTTAGCCGTTATTGTTTTGAATAAGCTTACTGCTCCTTTCTCTCTCTCTTCTCCCTCTGGATCCGTGTAACATGAATTTTGGTATTCTTAATGTTGTCCCATAAGGCCCTTAAGCTATCTCTTCTTTTAAAAAAATTTCTTGCTTTCTTTTTGTGCCTTGTATTGGATGAATTCCACTGTCCTGTTTGTGTTTTGTCAAAACCATTGTTTACTTCTTAATATTGCTCTCACTATAGGGCATTGCTACTGTTGACTTGTATTTGTGGTTTCTCTACTATACTGAATTTCTCGGGAATAAAGCTCACTTCTTATTTGTTTTTGAAAGCTTAGAAAAGTGTCTAGTATAATATGTATGATAGATAAATGATGTATAAGAGTGAGAGTTCACTGCAAATCATAACCATGGTTTTTGTCAATGACAGTATGACAAGACATGAAACATGGGTTTTTCCCTTAATTCAAGGGCCATTAAAATTCATTTACAAAGCTAATGTGTAAAATCATCCAATATGATAATTGACAATTAATACTGAACTAGCATTCGCTGCCACCACCAGCTCTATCTGGGGCTAGACTTTGCATCTTACTTTGCTATGTATTTCTTTTTTTTTTAATTTTTTTTATTTTTTATTATTGTTTTTGCCATACATTGTCATGATATCACCATGGGTTTACATATGCTTCCCCTCCGGGTCCCCCCTCCCTCCTCCCTCCCCCCCGGGAAATCTCGCTGCACCAGTCCCGAGCATCAATCCTGGGCTGGCGATTGATTAGACACATGACAATTAACATGCTTCAATGCCCTTCTCCCATATCATCCCACCCTTACCCTCATCCACAAAGTCCACAAGTCTATTCTATACATCTGCGTTCCTTTTGTTGTCTCCCAAGAATCTGGATTTTTAACGTGTGTCCTAAGTGATCCTGAAGTAAGCAGTTCACTGAAAACCCTGGGCTCAGAATTTGTTACAAGCCCTAGGGAAGTCCAGTGAGGTGGGAGTTACTCTTCAAGTAACTAGAATGACTCAAAACTAACATAGCATTTGGCCAGGGGAATCATCGTAGATGGAATTAGGAAAGAGTGAGAGGAACATCTGTATGAATATGGCTTCTACAAGCTGTATCATTTTCATTGGTTCATCCCAGGAAAGGAAAAATCTATTCCCGTGTGGAGTCCGAGTGCGCAGCGGCAGTGGAATTCCGAAGTCCACTGGGAAATCTCTGCAGGGCATTTTCTCCCTTACAATGCCACGTAGCTAATGTGATTATAAGACCTAATGAACTGAGACTAATGTAATTTTGAAAATCTTCATAGCTAATGAAAATCACATCTTCTCCCTTAAGATCCACCCCCCCACACTTTTTTTTTTTTCTTGTTTGTAAATCATGAATGAAATGAAGTCATGGGTTAAGGCCGTGTTTAGGAAAAGTCTTCGACAATTTGTAGACTTCGACATTTTAAATGTCACGTGGTCTCCAAGTCGAAGGGTCAAATTTGGAATTTATATTAGATGCCAATAAACTGTGAACTTTTTGGAGAGACCTAGAGTATGGATTTATAACCGTGATATTTAAAAGAAAGTTGTTTCTACCGCTAGTTCAAAGAATTTTGTACGTCATGGCGTCAGTGTTGTCACTCTGCCCCAATTTTCATTTTTTTTTTTCTTGAAAGTAGAGAGAAATAAAATGAGAGCTAGTATCAGGGTATGGCTTTGACCTCACCCCACCCCCTACTCCACACTGCTCTGTCCTATGTGTTTACCCCTTTTGGGGAGGGAACATTTCAAAGGCATAAAATTGAAAAGTAGAGGAACAGCCTATGGTGAAATGGTAGATTGCGAGAGGTACACCGTAGAGACGTATTGTGGTAAATTCAGGAAAGGTGCCAGCCACCTCTACCTAACTGACCAAGTTACTCAATTTTAACTTTTATTTGTTTATAAAAGAACCACAGATATTTATGGAGCATGCGTGCATGATAAGTTGCTTCAGTTGTGTCCAACTCTTTGCGACCCTATGGACTACAGCCCACCAGGCTCCTCTGTCCACAGGGATTCTCCAGGTAATACTGGAATGGGTTGCCATGCCCTCCTCCAGGGCATCTTCCCGACCCAGGAATCAAACCCACATCTCTTACATCTTCTGCATTAGCAGGCACGCTCTTTATCACTAGCGCCCCCTGGGAAGCCCAGGTAAAACTATTCAGAACTTAAATGGAATATGGGAACTCAAAGAAATGTCGCACCTGGAGTAAAAAATTTGCATTCACTCTTCTCGGCCACTGAGACTGTGAGTAGCTCTGATTGTGCTAACAACACAGACCTTAGCTTGTGAGTGACGTCTCCCTAGAGGTGTGGAGTGTGCACTGTGTAGCCATATTAGCAGCTCTGTAGATGCGGACTGTGGAAATAGAACAGCGGACTTTGATCCTGAGAAGGTCACTGTTTATTTCTCATGCTTCTACTATGGGACAACTTAAAGAAAAATATACTTAGAATATGGAACAATAAGGTGTGTTTTCTGGACAAAAGGAAAACTCATTTAGAAAAGCTGAAGTAGTCACACCTATTTATTGCTATTGGGAAAATAAGTTAGCAGTTATCATTTTAGTTCACTAGATAAAAAAATCTAAGCCCAGTGGCTTCATTCCAGTTCTTTTGGTAAGCAATGATTTCTAATGGTTATGTGATGTCTCAACACTAATTATAAAACAGTACTTCATTATACTTTAAATTTAAGAGAGTCTTTTTTACATTATTTTTCTTAAGCCTTTCTCCAAACTCTCTGAAATCCTGTTTCATCCAGTTTCCTAATACACTGTTATATTATATCAGGAACAAGCGAACTTTAGTGACAACTGGTCCACTGACAGCCGCTGACACACTGTGCTTCACCTTACTGAGAACAATCATATGTATGATATATATGATAATCAGATATAGAATATATTAATATTTATTAATGTATACATATATATTTGTGTATATCTAATATGGTCTTGATGTGCATTTCTTTCATGATTAGTGATGTCAAGCACTCTTTCATAGACCTGTGGTCATCTGTATGTCTTTGTTGGAGAAATGTCTGTTCAGGTCTTTTGTCCATATTTTAACTGAGTTCTTTTACTATCGAGTTATAGGAATTCCTGATATTTTCTGGAATATAATATAGCATAATATGGAATAATATAATATGGAATATCATATATTCTGGAGCTCCTTTCCAGATATAAAGTTGGTAAATATTTCCTCCCTTTCCACAAGTTGCCTTTTCACTCTGTGGATTGTTTTCTTTGTCATGCAGAAGATTTTTTTGAGTTTGATGTAATTTCACTTGTCTATTTTTACTTCTGTTGCTGTGCTTTTGGTGTCATATTCAAGAAATCATTTCCTAGACCAATGACATGATTTCTTCTGATAAATTTAGTGTTAGGTCTTACATGCTAAAGATTTCAATCCATTTTGAGTGGATGTGTGGGTATGGTGTAAGATAAGCGTGCAATTTTATTTTTTCCATTTTTCCCCAGCATTATTTGTTGAAAAGACTATCCTTTTCCTACTTTGCAGTACTGGCAGACTTGTTAAAATCAGTTAACCGTATATGTGCAGGTTAATTTGGGAGGTTTCTACTGTGTTTTATTGGTATATATGCCTGTTTTATGCCAGTACCATGCAGTTTCAATTATGTTTACTTTGTAATGTATTTTGAAATAAGAACCTGAAGCTCATCACAGGATGAACTCATAAAGAAAATTTGGTATATGTATACAGAGGAATATTATTCAGCTTTAAAAACAGAAGGAAGTAAAAAAAGCAGAAAGAAATCAGATTCTTTACCCATATAGATTATTACAAAATAGTAAGACTCTGCAAAAGAATGAATATATGTATATGTATAACTGAATCATTCTGCTGTACACCTGAAACTAATATAACATTGTTTATCAACTATACTCCAATTAAAAAACAAAAGAACAATTTTAGACGTTCTGCAACATTCACTACCACAAGTCTTTGATTCTGTAGCCAGGATCCAAGATACCAAGGGGTATGATTCCAGCAGAGTCCCCAACTAATGCTACTCTCCCAGAGTGTGTCATAGTAGCTACCACTGTAAGATTAAGCAGGGTAGGGACAGGCTAGAAAATCAAATTCCAATTTTTCACATTATTAATCAAGTTGTAATCGGATGCCTTTTCCCCTAATTTATCACTGAATATGGCTTTTAGATGAACTGAAGGCTACCTTCTTGCCAATGCAAACTGGAAGACTAATATCCTCTGTCTTGTGGCTGACATTGTCCACTGTCGTGAGCTAGTGGGTAGATTGGAAAGCAGCTGAACCCACTGACTAACTGTCATAAAAGGTGGCTACTATCAAATATTAACAGAGGGAAGTGTCATGATTTATTTGTATTTTTCTGTAAAACTATGAATTATATTGTTCTATTGTGTAGTGCATAAAGCTTTGTGTGATAAACTCAGAGATTTCAGTGCTTAGAAGGTGTTTTTTTTTTTTAAATCCTGGTAAGTTAGCTTTCTTTTTCTTATAAAAACTAATATACATATAAAAATCATATTTTCTTTTCTCTGGCTGGAAGCTAAATGCTGTAATTATCCTTCAATTATAGCAATTACCTTAGTCTAGCTCTTTCTTTCCTCTCTCTACCACCAACCCCAATTACAGGTGTTTGGTTTCACACATTTTGAAGTCTTAAGAAGTGTTTTTATTATAATAACCTCAATATTTCTTAGAAGTAGATCTTAATTTCTAAATATTGTATATATGAAGTTTTAAATTTAATTGCCATGTACTATTCCTTTATAGATTTAAAAAACTTTCAATGTCCAGATGCATTTTTAAAAAGCAAAGGATGAAAGAAGGAAAGAAGGAAGATCTTCTTACTATTAATCTTTGGGATCATAAGTTCTGATCTCTACTCTAAGAGAATAATGAAAGGAGAATTCAAATGATATATGAGATGCAGACGAAGATGATTAAAATCAAACTAACTTTATCCTAAAGGCTACAGAGAATTATTAAATTCTTGTAAATTAGACTAGAATATTCAACCCTGGCTATTCGTTAGAATCACTTGGGAAACCTTTTACAACATCCTAATGCCCAGGTCTAAGCCCAGAAATTGACTTAATTAAGTAGAGATTTGGTCTGGATATTTATAGTTGTAAATGTGTCCCCAGAACATCTGAATATAGCTTTGGCTGAGAATCACTCACCTAGACTATTCATTCATACTTCTAAACTCTTAACTGACAAATGCTACTTCATTTTATTTCCTACATTATTGGAACATAGCATAGTCAGGATATGACAATGTAAAACAGATACAGCCCATTTTTCCTCTTCCCAAACAAGTCCACACTGGGAACCATGCAAAGCAAGTTTTTTGTAGCACTTGCATAACCTCAATACCCAGCCCCAAACATAACATGTATAGTCTATTTCAGAAGGCAGAATCTGACCTTGGAACATAAAGACACAGACTCAGAAGTGCGTTGAGCTATGTTGATTGTCTGCTAGATTATGTCTACATGTTTATCTGTGCATCTCTCAAATACGGATCTAAAAGCTGTATGATTGAACACAATTCATTGGATAAATTAAAATAGCATTATTTCAAAGTATTTTCAAATGTAAAAATTTCAACAAGAAATTCTGGTCTGTTATTGGTTCTCACATGCTCTTTGTAGGTTGGATGTCAAAGTTGATCTAAACACTCATTAAAATTATCTGTCCATTTACAAAATGATCCATAATTCTCAGAGGTAAAGAATGTACTAGAAGCCAATACATTATTATGACAATACCTTTCAGCTACTTGAGTTTTTCAGTATGACAATGTTTTCAGCTACTTGAGTTTTTCTCTTGATCTTCATTACTTAAACAGATACAACACACTGTCAGGTCATTTTAACAAGCAATTTACTGAAAGATGACCAGGCCCAAGCCCTCCCAGTTTCAGCTGGTTCCTTAGTATCCTAGGCCATGACCTTGCAAACCTCTGGGCTATTTCTTTCTAGCTCTCGGACATACTGAGTAAAGTGAAAGTTGCTCAGTCGTGTCCAACTCTCGGTTGATTCTATGGATTGTAGCCTGCCAAGCTCCTCTGTCCATGGGGTTCTCGAGGCAAGAATATTAGAGTGGGCTGCCATGCCCTTCTCCAGGGGGATATTCCTGATCCAGGGATAGAACCCACATCTCTAGGTCTCCTGCGTTGGCACACAGGTTCTTGATCGCTAGCGCCACCTGGGAGGCCTTTCTTGATACTTCACCTGAAAGTATCTTAGGTACTGGTCTTTGCGTTCATGGTTGGAGGGTGTGCTCTAGAACACACCCCCCTGAGCACACTCCCTAAGTCTTGACAGCAGTAACTGCAGCACTGAAAACACTCACACGCACTCAGTAAGTGTCAGTGGAGGGAACGAATGCATGCCTTTGCAGTCTTGCCAAAAATAGTTCCCGAAACAGTCCTGAAACTACCGAACAGATACTAAGTGAGTGGGTGCAGCTGCCATTTTAACCTATAGTTCCCCTCACAATATGCATGTGTTAGGATTTTAATTGGACCCACGGTGGCAGCCACGTCTGCACAGAAGGCGATTTGTACCCTGTGGCTTCGTTGGCTCTCAGTTTCTGCCAGAGAGAGCTTCTCTTTTTGCCATCTTGGCTGTTCCCTTTCACTTCCCAGCAGAATGAGGCTAGACATTAATGCCTGAAACTGCACTTCTAATGGTCTGTAAAGATTTCTTTAGACCACTTTACTGGGGGTGACTGTGTTTACTTAGCGTAGGGTCCTCAGTCTACCACGCAAAAGTTTTGGGGTCTCTTGCTATTTTTCGTTCCCACACACGTCTGGCTTGGATGGAAGTTACATTGCAAATATCATCCACTTAATGTTGATGGGTTTGTTACAGCCTGGGATCTTTTGTCAGTAATCTTATCCTTCCATTACTACCACGTGATATGAACAGTACTGGCCAGGAAGTCAGCTGTCATGTCTCCAGGACAAATCCTCTTGACATATGGAATCGACAGTTGGAAACTGTCTCTATTTCGAGGTGCTTCTGTTTGGTCTGGGTTAGCACTTTAAGCCATATTGATACCACACTCTGCCAGCCTTCCAAATAGGCACCTAGGTTTGCATGTCAGCTCCATTCAGCATCTTCAGCATTTCTGTTTTGCATTCAGTGTAGAAAATTCTATTTGCTATCACTAACAAAGGCAGTTACATTCGTATCTTGTGAAACATGTATAGTTTGGTGCCCTTGCTCAGAAAAGGAACCCAATAAACAAATATTCCTTCCTTCTGTTGCTTTCCTAGCTATTTTAACAACTTATTTTATTCAAAGATACACTTAAAGAAGAATCTGCAACTGTTAAAAACTCAATGTATCTAAAGTATTCAAATGTACACCCAGCGTCTGGTTATTTCTCTTTGTCAGCTAACTAGAGCTATGTTAAATTCAAACAATAAGTTGTAATTATTATAAGTATCAGAATAAGCTGCTTCAGTGCAAGATGTCTGATGACAGTATAAAGTTTTAAGAGATCCTGCTTTAACCAAATCCAATGCATATAAAAATTTGTATTCATAAGAGTGGTATTATGAAATAATATGAATATTTTCCAAAAATACTATTCTAAATGATGATTGATTCAAATTTCTTTAAGATATGACATGATTTCAAATAGCTTTTCACAGAAACGTACAGGAACCTATGTAATGCTATAGAGGAGGCCAAGAACAGACAAAAAGCCAACCCAGAAACGAATGATTGCTTCTCAGCGGTGACACAAGGCCATCCAAACTACAGGGTTGGGGCTGACGGGAAACTGTAGTGAAGGAGTCGGGATGACCACACCTGAACCCCTGATGACTCTTTAAGCCATGAAAAAAGGCATGGGACATCAGGTTGTGTGATGTAAGAGGAGGTGGGAACAATGAAGCCATCCTGCCAAAAATGTGGACCTGAACTAATTAAGCCTCCTGACTTGCCACCAGGCTTTTATTTTTATTTTCACTTATTTATGTTTTTAAAAAAATTATTTATTTGTCTGTGCTGGGTCTTAGTTGTGGCACCAGAATCATTAGTTGCAGCGTATGGGATCTAGTTCCCTGACCAGGGATTGAACTCTGGCCCCCCTGCATTGGGAGCTTGGAGTCTTAAAAACTGGACCACCAGGGAAGTCCCTATTTATTTTTTAATTCTATCACTTGAATGTGCTCAGTCGCTCAGTCACGTCAGACTCTTTGTGACCCGATGAACTGTATGTAGTCAGCCAGGCTCCGCTGTCCATGGGATTTTCCAGGCAAGAATACTGGAGTGGGTTGCTATTTGCTTCTCTATTATCATTTAAGAAACCAAAGAATAATCAAGGGTTGTGTCTACTCCTGTCATTTAACTCACATTCACAGGATTGTGAGGTTTGTGCATAACCTTCTATATGTGACTATCTTTATAAAAAAAAATCAACAAATTTTATACGTGCAACTTGAGTACCCACCCATAATGACTGTCATCAATGTGTCCATTAGAATGCCATTGGAAGGAAATGAGAATGACAGTTGCGTGGTAACTACACATTTGAGAAGACACTCCCAGAGCCTCCCTCCTCTCCCTGGTTATGAAACACAGTAAGTCCCCTACACACTGAGTTCCCTTTCAAGAGCAAGTTCATAAGTTCAATTTGTTCGTAAGTTCAACAAAGCCTAGGTTCCCAACTAACACCATTGGCTATATAGCATTATACTTAGTAGGTTTACAATACTTTTCACACAAATAATACATAAAAATCAAACACAAAAAATAAAGAAAACATTTTAAGTCTTATAGTATAATACCTTGAAAATTACAGTAGTACAGTACCGCAGCTGGCATACAGGTGAACAGGCAAGAAGAGTTACTGACTGGAGGAGGGAGTGGAGGCGGAAGATGGTAGAGCTGAAGGACTGTCAACATAGGCGATGGAGGTTGCAATGTCACTCACACCTGACGTTGATGGAACACACATTTGCATCTTTGAAAGATGCAACTTGAAGGTTTGTATGTAGGAGACTTACTGTACTGTGATCCTTGTTCTTTGGAGTTCAGTCTTAGGCTTTATTCCTTATTTTGCCTCATATTTTCTTCTTGACATTTTAGCCACACCCAATTCCCTTCATGTTTCCTTGATTCCCTATTTGTTGTTCTGTTGTTTAGTTGCTAAGTCATGTCTGACTTTTTCGTACCTCCAACCGAAACCTCCACTCTGAGCTCCGGAGTCCAGACCCAGCTGCCATGGGCCCACCCCACCAGCCTGTCTTCAGGCCCCCACCTTCTGCACGTGTGCCTGCTGGACCCCCTGTCCCCGCCATCCCTCTGTGAATGGTGCTACCTTCAGCTCACTGTGCAAGCTCGCCTTCCAGGGTCCTCCCTTTTACCACCCTCTCAGTTTTCCCCCATGTCCAATCCAACACAGCAAGCCCTCTTGGGTTCATCTCTGAGATGACTTTCAAATCCATCTCTTCAACTGGTCCTTGTCTCTGCAGCCCCAGGGTCAGCCCCCTCCTCAAGTTACAGCATCTCTTGTCTTGGCTACACGATTCACCCTGCTGCCTTCCAGTTCCTTCTTCAAACCTCAGCCGGGGGAATCTTTCCAAAAAGAAAATCTGATCACATCTCTGCTTAAAACCCTTTAATAGTTTTCCACTGATCAAAGCATACAGGAAATGAAATCACATCAAGTAGCTGCAAGTTCTGGATGTGGCCTCCCTCCTCCTTCTCACTCTACTGTCTAACTGTCTGCATCTCACTCACTTAGTCCTTATCTGGAACCTCTTCAACCCCACCCAAGCCCTTCTCCTAGTTAAGTTTCACTCCCCATCAGACGCCAGGAAGGCCCTCCCATGCACAAGGGCACTGTTCATTTCTATATGCGTTTCTCTTTCACAATGCCTTTTTCCTATGCCCATGTATTTGTGCCACAGGTTTGACTAATGCTTGCCATACCTTCCAGACTGTATGGGAACCCTATTATGAAATTGCACCTGAACTATTAGTCAGTAGATACTGTACTTCGTCATCGAGTAGTACTTGGCAATCTCTCCTCCAGTCATGCTTGAGTAATCTTGCTGAATCCGGAGTTTCTAGTCTGTATTGGTTTTTGTTTGCTTTTGTTTCCATAGTTAGTTGTGATGTATGAGGTCAGATTTAAAGAGGCCCCATGTGCACAGGGCCTGGCAGGTAATGTAAACAGAGGCAGGCCAGGTTAACCATGTGGAGATATTTTTCTCTTTCTCAAGGAAGCACGGTGTTTCTCATTTTTCTTTAAAGATACGATCGGCTCATTCTAACTTTCATGTTTTCTTTAACTTAAGAAAACCACAGGACAAAACTAATGGGAAATGGTGATCAACACTCAGTTTGATGGCTGGGGAATAACAAAGCAGGGTGGGGCTGGGGCAAATTATTATTCTACACCCTCCAATTTGGGTGTGGGTTGCCATTCTTTCAAGAGACAAAAGGAACAAAGTTCTATAGTTTTAAAATACAGAATGTATATATATGTGTGCTAAGTCACTTCAGTCTTGTCCAACTCTTTGTAACCCCATGGACTGTAGCCCGATAGGCTCCTGTATCCCTGTGTCCATGGGATTCTCCAGGCAAAGATACCGGAGTGGGTTGCTACTTCCTCCTCCAGGGGATCTTCCTGACCCAGGGCTCGAACCTGTGTCTCATAACTCTTGCATTGGCAGGCAGGTTCTTCTGGGAAGCCCATATAGATATGTAAAATAGAACTAGTATTCATGTTTTATTAATCATCTTCTAAAATCTGAAGGATTAAATAGATTCTTTACTAAATTTGTGGATGGCTTTCAATTAAATAGGGGTTCCAACAACTATTTAGGCATATACTTAATATAAAATGTTTAACATATTATAAATCCTTTACAGTAATAATATTGAAAACCCAAGACTGTCCACAGATCTTTGAGATTGAGTCCAATATATCTGCATTATATTTTAATTTGTAAAAAATAAAGTTTCAGGAATTTAAGATACTTGCAGGGTTTGCAAGGGTAAATTTTTCTTATCCTGGATTTAGGAAGCTTTCTACAACTTCTAGTTTTTCAAACAAATGTCAAAAATAGGGAATTCCCTTTAAAGATATTATATATAAATAAAGTTATCAAATTTAGAATAGCAAGCCCCAGATGGTCTACCAACGAAACCACTTTCCTTGCCAACATGAATTTCAGAAAGCAGAAATCATTCTCAGGCATACAGAGACAGACATAAAGTCCACAAATACTTGTGGCCATATGCTCAGTTCCAGGTTAGGTACCTTATTACACAGCCCATAAAACATTACTTTAAAAACAAACTGTGAGTGTTCAGAATGAACACTGTTTAATTGTTATGGAATGAGAGACCCATGCTCTTGTGTCTTAGAGGGAGAGATGGTGGTGAGTACACACACGAGGGGTGGAATTTAAAAGCACAGTCAAGGCTATCAGTAAAGCTGTCTGGATTGGGTAGCTTTGGACTTTTTACCTTCTAATGCATTTTTCTTTCTGATAATCTGTTTAACCTACAGACTTCCCTAGTAGCTCAGGTGGGCAAGAATCTACCTGCAATGCAGGAGACCTGGGTTCGACCCCTGGATTGGAAAGATCCCCTGGAGAAGGGAATGGAAACCCACTCCAGTATTCTTGTCTGGAGAATTCCATGGACAGAGGAGCCTGGCAGGCTATGGTCCACGGGATCGCAAAGAGTCGGACACGACTGAGTGACTAATACTTTCACTTCACTTTTAACCTGCATTTCTGGGATTCAGTATTTGGAACTATGAATGTGACAGAACCACCACTTCATAGGATCATGGTTGATGGAGTAAGAACTGAGGCTTATAGAGTTTGCCATCATCCCCATCCCCACCCTTGACTCCCCATCACTCAGAGAGAAAGTGTGAGAGATGAGGATGAAAGCCATGGGTCTCAATCACTCCACCATCAGGACTTTCTAAAATCATAAAAGGAACTGCAAAAAGGTGGAAACTCAGTGCTTGAAAGCTAAGTGTAAGCAGACAGATGGTTTTTTGAAGGTCTTCAGGCTCCTGGAGAGTTGGGGGCTGGGTGATGCAAGCTGGGCTCAGGCTGTAGGGCCCAATGATCATGTGACATACCTCTGTTGTTGCTGCTGAGTTGCTAAGTTGTGTCTGACTCTTTCGCTACTCCATGGACTGTAGCCTGCCAGGCTCCTCTGTCCATGGGATTCTCCAGGCAAGAATATGGAAGTAGGCTGCCATTTTCTTCTCTAGGGGATCTTCCCGACCCAGAGATCAAACCTGTGTCTCCTGCATCAGCAGGCAGATTCTTTACCTTAACGAGCTTCAAGTTCCACAGTTATAAAAAGCAGACACCATCCTCAATGAACATTTGCTCTATTTCTATACTGTACATTCCTGAATAACCTTTGATGCTCTATTTATTTCAAAGGAGATAGTTTGGGTTTTTTTTTTTTGACCTAGTTCATATCACTGATTATGGATATTCCAGATAAATAAATCTCCATTGAGTCCAATTTGTGGGATCCAAGAGCAATTTGTGGATCAATCTGTAATTATATGGGGCTTGGCTGGTTTTGTGAAATAGTTATAACACAACAGTGAAAGAAATCAATAAAGATTTATTAAGGTTTTGCTTCTTTTGCATAGGTTTAAAAATGAGTTCTGATCCATTAAAAAGGCTTTTAATATTTTTGGAGGTGAAATATAACACTTTACTGTCTCTGATTCTTTTCCTGAGTTGACCCTTCACATCGATTAAATATGTCTTTCTCCTGAATAGCTGTGACTTTGTCTGGCTTCAGCTGCCAGGCTTTGTTCGCTTCTTCAGGTGATGACACCTGAATTCTGTGCCAAGGTAGACATGCCCTCCTAGACAATGTGCTTTCCCCTACTTATATTATCTTTCTGAAACAGAGAAAAAAAATATAACATTTAAGCTTTGCAAATACCATTTGGAGGCTCATCTGATACCCTTTACAAGTAGGCAATTAAAGAACTTGCCTGAAAAATCTGATTTTTAATATATGTAAGGAAAAATGAACAGCTTCTACATTCAACATCCACTGCTTGCCAGATTCTTTTTAACTTGGAGCCTCACCTAGACAGCCAAAGAATTGATGCTTTCAAACTGTGGTGCTGAGAAGACTCTTTGAGAGTCCCTTGGACTACAAGGAGATCAAACCAGTCAATCCCAAAGGAAATTCAATCCTGAATATTCATTGGAAGGAATGATGCTGAAGCTGAATCTCTAAAACTCTGGCCACCTGATGTGAAGAGCTGACTCATTTGAAAAGACCTTGATGCTGGGAAAAACTGAAAGCAAAAGGAGAAGGGGGCAGCAGAGGATGAGATAGTATCATTGACTCAGTGGACATGAATCTTTGAAAACTCTGGGAGCTAGTGAAGGACAGGACAACTAACAATTGTCCAATTGTTAGTTGGACAATTCTACATAGAAAGATTGTTACATTTCACTTAATCTGCAAAGGATTGTTGTGAGCTACAGGTACATGTAGAAGGTTGTACCAGTGGCCACAAGTCTACCCCTCCCAGTATCTTCACTCCTTGCACTGTGACTTTGTAGTCCTTTCCAGGGATGAAAAAACATGTATTTCTAAACCCTTAATTTCTGGCAAGCCTTTGGGTTAGGTTTGGGCTCGCCCTTGTCTCAAGGAATACAGTGCAAGCAACAGAGTATCAGTTCTGATCCAAGACTACAGCTTTGCATGTTTCGGCTCCCACTCTTGGAACTTTGCTGATCCTCCCTGTGAATAAGCCCAGACCAGGCTGTTGAATGAAAGACACGTGGCCCAGATGTCCTCATTGTCCCCCAGTAGTCAGTCAATTGCCAGAAGCTGAGATTGGAAGCTGACGGTAGACACATACGTGAACCCAACTGAAACCAAAAGAACTGAGTCAGCCCAAACATAAACCCAGAGAGTTCAGGAGCTAAGTAAATGGTTGTCATTTTAAGCTGCTAAACTGGGGGTGCTTTGTTATGCAGCAAAGCTAACTGATACAAAAGGCAGTATTCTCATCATTATACTAAAGAGAGGTACAGAAAGGTTAGTAGCTTGTGCAAGGTCACTTAACCAGTAAAGTGGTAAAGCTATCAAGTATTACATCTGTCTCATGGGCCTACACTCTCAGTTCCATTGTGCTGACTCTTTTTGATTCAAATGAAAAAGTCTACTTTAAGTGCCTCCTACATGCTCTGTGTTGGGCTAGATATATTTCCTACATTTAGGAAACTTACAATCTCCATTTTGTTTTTCACTAAGGAAACTGCAATGTGATAGTTTTGTCCATTCTAGTGCTTTCATCTCAAATATATTTCAAATTTATTTTTCACCTTTTAAACCAGATCAAATGTAACCACCTCTCAGAAACCTTCCTTGGGTCCCAAGACAGAATTAGAGTTTCCCACCTATGGTTGATTGCAAAAATAACCACAATTACTCACTCCTTCCTTTAGCCTCACCCTTTGTAATATGACTTTTCAGTACTATCCATTAGGAGATAAAATCTACTTCCCTACCCCTTGAATCTAGAGTAGACTCGTAACTAACTCTGGGCAAGAAATGTGGCCGCCGTGATAGGGTGCTAGTTCTGAGATGAAGCCTGAGAGGCCTTGCTTACTTGCAGTCATTTTATAGGTGACCCTAACTACATCATGTGAATAAGGCTAGGCTAGCCCTGCTGAAGGGTGAGAAACCACACTGACCGGCACTCCATCAGCTAGGTTGTCCCACTGAGGCCCCTAGACATGTGAGGACCCAGCAAAGATCAGCAAAGCCTAACCACAGTGAACACTGCTGTATGTGGTGGCTAGCTGAGGTCAGAGGAGCTGCTCAGCTGAGTCCAGCCTAAATTGGCAGTGGCAGAATCCAAAGCTAAATAAAAGAGCATATTAAGCCACTAAATTTATTATGAAGAAAAAAGATGATAGACACAGATCCCTTTGTACTTTTCTAGCATTTTTAACCTTATTTTTAGAAGAGCACACCTATTCGATAAAAGTTCAATCAATTAATGAATAAATGATTAAATATTCAATTACACTGAGATAAGATTTTTCTAACAAAACAGAAGTTTATTTTTAATTCCTATCTCTCCTGGTTGTGAGACAGAGCCACATTTACAGGGCTTGATACTTACCAGGGGTGCTCAATAAATGTTAGCTCTCACTGATCCCGATGTGAACTGAAACGCCAAACAAAACAGAAGCCAAAGCAAACGCTGCAGCGCTGAGGCACGCAGCAGAGTTTTTCCCCGAAACCTTTCAAAATCAGGACAAACTCTCCTGGTGGTTGTGAGGCGGAGATCTAGGGCAAGGGACATTCTTGTTTCCCCTGAATATTGGCGAGCTTCTTTCTCTTTGAAAGTAGACATTTTAGAAATGATCCATAGCTTCTCAAGTCACCCAGTTTCAAAGAGTGGGAGAATTATGCGCTAGAAAGACCATCACTAGAGGCATTCCCCACTCCCTAAGGCTAATGGTTCTTCACTTTGGTTGCACAGTGGAAACATCTGGGAAATTCTTAAAAATGCCTCTAGACAATAGGTTTAATTAGTTTGGGGTACATTCTGCACATAGGGACTTTTAAAAGTCCTGGATTGACTTCACTGAATTAGTCAAAGTTGAGAACCACTATTCAATCCCTCCCCAGAGTGCTTCTACTGGTCAAGCGGTTATTACTGGATTTTTTAAAAACTAATTTGTTTGTTTTAATTGGAGGCTAATTACAACATTGTGATGGTTTTTGCCATACGTCAACATGAATCAGCCACAGGTACACATGTACCCCCCCTCTGAACTTTTCTTTCTTTCTTTATGGCTGCACTGGGGCTTTGCTGATGCACATACGATTTTTCTAGTTACACTGAGTGGGGGCTACTCTTCAGCTGCAGTGCTCAGGCTTCTCACTGCAGCGGCTTCTCCTGTTGTGCAGCATGGTCTCTAGTGCATAAGGGCTCAGTAGTTGTGGTGCACGGTTCAGCTGCCCCGTGGCATGTGGGATCTTTCTGGAGCAGGGATTGAACCAGTGTCCCTGCATAGGCAAGTCTCTGGATTTAACTTCCAAGGACTTTCTTTTTCAAGTAAACTTTCTTTTCTATATGCCTCTAATCAAAATACAGCATTGAGACCCTTAGCGAGAAAATAATAATTTCTTATAATTGTCAATCACTGACTCAAAAGGAATTAAGGAATAATTATCGGATGAGTAACTTCCTGATGATGAACTCAACAAGCATAATATGAACACTTGGCATGGTCTTAAATGTCTCCAAGGCCTTAAGTATAATTGGGTATTCAAAATTTTATTGCCCTAAATTAAAGCACTGCGTAACACTATAAATTATATTAAATAAAAAATTCAAACTAAATTACATTGAAGCATGAATGCATGTTCAGTAGCTCAGTCATGTCTGACTCTTTTCAACCCCAGGGACTGCAGCCCACCAGCCTCCTCTGTCCATGGGATTCTCCAGGCAAGAATACTGGAGTGGGTTGCCGTCTCCTCCTCCAGGAGATCTTCCTGACCCAAGGGATCACACCTGCATCTCCTGTGTCTCCTGCACTGGCAGGCAGATTCTTTACCACTAGTGCCACCTGGGAAGCAAGCACATTAGCCTAAAATCTTTGTTTGAAAATGTTCCTTATATAAATAACAATACATCACAAATTAAGGTATAATTTAATGTTTAATATGATTTCAAGTTCAGATTCAATTTAGTATTTAAAAAAACTGTGGTCTTATCTTCTAAGTGGCTCTCACATGGCAACAGCATTATTTTTAAGGACTTTTTGAGGGTGGGGTGCAGGGCACAAAGTGCTAGAAAATGACAGAAAAATAATAACTTATGCTATAAACTATACAATGCATGCAAACTGCTTCAGTACCAAAATTTTATCCTCAATAAATTCTATAGTTGTAATTACAAATAAACCTCTAGCACGTATTCAGAGAGTCAGAATTTTTCTAAGCCATGGTTTTCAGGAGAGAAAAATCCAGCTTGACTCTCTGATTTCCCAGAAATGGAAAATGAGGTCCAGAAAGGTTAACAGGTCAAGCAAAGCCCCCAATACCCAATGGCTGGAACTCGAGCCCAGGAAGTCTGAGCTACCAACCTCTCATGTCTCCGGAGATGGTAAGAGGGAAGATAATAGCCCCATGGTCACTGTGGCTGGCTGGGATTGACCTCTGTTAACAGGTGGCTATGTTGCTAGAGGACCTTGGCAACAGGAGAATTAGTTATCACCTTTCTATCCCTTTTCCTCTTATGACAAAAAAGCTAGGGTCAACTCTAGCCATTTACTACATTAAGTATAAATATAGTTAATGTACTTTTTCTATTCTATTATTAAATTCTTACATTATCATGGTACATGTACTATAATTAATAAGCCAATGTTGGTACGCTGTTATTAACTAAAGTCCATATTTGATTCTCAGAAAGATCCCCTGGAGAAGGAAATGCCAACCCACTCTAGTATCCTTGCCTGAGAAATCCCATGGGCAGAGGAGTCTGGCAGGCTACAGTCCATGGGGTCACAAAAGAGTCAGACATGACTTAGCTAAACAACAACAATACTTAGTTCAGATTTCCTTAGTTTTTTACCTAATGTCCCTTTTTTGGGTTTGTTTCAGGATCCAATGGATTATCGAAAAAGCAAGACAGTTCCAGAAAAACAACTATTTTTGCTTTATTGACTATGCCAAATCCTTTGACTGTGAGGATCACCACAAACTCTTGAAAATTCTTGAACAAAAAACTATTGAAAATTCTTCAAGAGATGGGAATATCAGACCACCTAACCTGCCTGTTGAGAAATCTGTATGCAGGTCAGGAAGCAACAGTTAGAACTGGACATGGAACAACAGACTGGCTCCAGATAGGGAAAGGAGTATGTCAAGGCTGTATATTGTCACCCTGCTTATTTAACTTATATGCAGAGTACATCATGCGAAGTGCTGGGCTGGATTAAGCACAAGCTGGAATCAAGATTGCTGGGAGAAATATCAATAACCTCAGATATGCAGATGACACCACCCTTATGGCAGAAAGTGAAGAAGAACTGAAGAGCCTCTTGATGAAAGTGCAAGAGGAGAGTGAAAAGTTGGCTTAAAGTTCAACATTCAGAAAACTAAGATCATGGCATCTGGTCCCATCACTTCATGGCAGATAGATGGGGAAACAGTGGAAACAGTGAGAGACTTTTTTTTTTTGGCTCCAAAATCACGACAGATGATGACTGCAGTCATGAAATTAAAAAGACACTTACACCTTGGAAGGAAAGTTACGACCAACAGCATATTAAAAAGCAGAGACATCGCCAACAAAGGTCTGCCTAGTCAAGGCTATGGTTTTTCCAGTAGTCATGTATGGATGTGAGAGTTGGACTATAAAGAAAGCTGAGTGCCAAGGAATTGATGCTTTTGAACTGTGGTGTTGGAGAAGACTCTTGAGAGTCCCTTGGACTGCAAGGAGATCCAACCAGTTCATCCTAAAAGAAATCAGTCCTGAATATTCATTGGAAGGACTAATGTTGAAGCCGAAACTCCAGTACTTTGGCTACCTGATGTGAAGAGCTGACTTATTTGAAAAGACCCTGATGCTGGGAAAGATTGAAGGTGGGAGGAGAAGGGGACGATGGAGGATGAAATGGTTGGATGGCATCACCGACTCAATGGACATGAGTCTGAGTAAACTCTAGGAGCTAGTGATGGACAGGGAAGCCTGATGTGCTGCAGTCCATGGGGTCCCAAAGAACTGGACATGACTGAGTGACTGAACTGAACAGATTTGATCCGGGATTCCACATTACATTTAGCTTCTTCTATTTATTAGTTCAACTGTGTGTTGGGATATGTGTATGTATGGGGATAGAATATCTCTCCTAGTTAGCCAATTAAGAGCAAAATCCTACAAATTACTGTTCTCAAATGCCTTAATCTAAAAGAAAAGGGCATATGTTAATGAAGTAATCTTGAGTTTTAACTATGAGAAAAATACTACAGTTAATAGGAAGTTTAGGTTAAAAAATTTTTGACACTTGGAGAGACCTAGAAACATGATCTCTGACTTCAATACGGATTAAAAGAGTCTAAAAAGTAAGGAATGGGGCAGAGGAGTGTGAGAGTTCAGAGTAATAAAAGACAGTTCATATAGAATTATAGTAATGCAGAAGAGAGGGATATTGTGAAATATACTATCCTTTACTTTAGGTAAGTCTGCAACTGTAAAATCCATAGAAACGCAGCCACAATCTTCTTGCCAATATTTGTATGAAACATTTTCCAAACAAGACTGATTCATCTCACCCTGACATGAATTGTTAGATCACAACAGAGCATGTTAAAGAGCTTGCATCCCTTATAGAAACACCGAACATTCACTCTGCCTGATGCTGTACTATAAATAGGGAAATCCAAATGCTAAAGATGTTCTTCAAGTTTCCAAACATAGATCTGTAGCATCGACTTCCTACTACAAATGACTCATCCTTCCAAAGTTTGAAAATGAAAGCTAGTCACAATTCACAGAGAAATGGTGTAGCATACATTGATAAAAAGACAAAGATACTTCATTTATGTGTATCTCTTTTTCCTTAGATCATATCCATTGAAATCTTTCTTCAGAATTTTAACAGGTTTCATTAAAGAGTAGTTACTCCCATGAGAACTGGATTTTTAAATTAACAATTAGAATAGCCAAATAATATGAATATCATTAGAAAGTAATAATGCTGATTTAAATCATTTTGAAATTCATTAGCTTCATTTGAATATAATGGATGTAAAATATATTAACTGAAATAAAATAATAATGAAGTCATAACATGAAAAATAATAAGTTCACCAAACAAGATGATACAAATGAAGCCCTGATGTCCAAGAATACAAGGAAATTAAGAAATTTTACATGAAAAAGAAAAATAGGACTCGGGTCAAGAAAGCATCATTTGTTGTAAAGAAAATAATAAATCAGGAAAGTGCCACTGATTTATGATGGGTATTTCAAGATAGTGTATGTCTCTCTATATATCTTACAATAAGTAAAGAGAACATAAATACTATAGGGATTTGTGTAACACACTTGAGGTTAGGTTGAAGAGGTAACTGCTGATTTTTAGCGAGAGCTGGGACAAGAAACTATAGGAGATGCTCATTTGGTGTGGGTGGAGTAAGGCAGGCCAAGAGTGGATCCACACTTTCTTCTAATCAACTGACTGTACCACTGGACTTTAATCTTCCTTCTTCATCTCAATAGACCTCATATTATCCAATTACCAGTCATTTACTGGAGGATGGCGAGGTTCCCTTTAAACTGAATACAAATAATTACTGCAACCTCTTTTCCTGGCTTTATTAAAGGCTTTTGCACCTGTTTTGACTTGTACAGTGACACTTTAGCAAAGCTCTCTGGGAGATATCTTAATTATTTAAACATTTTATGGTACACAAGAAAGAAGTGACTTAAATACAATTACTCAATTTTAGGTAAGTTATTATTCAAGACTATATGTCATATTCATTTAAATACAAACTTTAAAAATCCTATTTTGATTTTTCATATTTGATAAGTGATTCACATTCAGTATCTAATAAAATACATGACTTGAAGACAAATATTTGAGAAAGCATACTGGTGTATAACTGATTTAGAACCAAATATATGAGCTTAAAACTGTAATATATTCTTATATCTAACTAGAAAATAATTCTTTTCATTAACATATATCTGGGTATCTTACATCTTGAACAAAAACAATCAAGCTATGGTAACTTTTGTATTTACTTATAAAACAATGAGATAAGACAAAATGCCTTAGGTGGCAGCTTGTAAGCATTTCTCTGCAATTGATACATATTTTGACTTGTCTGTGTCGTCACCTTACTAGGAGGAGTGTGAGAATATATAAAAGGAGATAAATAATGATTGTTTCTAATAAATAAAATGCCAAATTGTATGTGATTGTCAACACTGAACTTTATACCAGACAGATATCCTAATAGGCTTAACATAAAACTTACCAAATACATTAAGATATTTAAGATTTACAAGAAGTATAATTCAACAAATGGGCTTCCCAGGTGGCTCAGTGGGTAAAGAATCCACCTGAAATGCAGGAGACTGCCTGCAATGCAAGAGATGCAGGTTCGATCCCTGGGTCGGAAAGATCCCTCGGGGAAGGAAATGGCAACCCACTCCAGTATTCTTGCCCAGGAAACCCCATGGAGAGAGGAGCCTGGTGGGCTACAATCCACGGGGTCACAAAAGAGTGAGACATGACTTACCGACTAAACCACTACCCCCTCCCCCTCGAGAATGCAACAAACACCCATGTAACCATTACCCAGTTGAAAATAAAACATGGCCAACACTGTGAGAAGCATGTAAGAATTTTGACCGGATGACTACGGCTTTTAACGTCACATCAATGCTTCGTATGCTTCTTATCTCACTAATCAGCCACCCATGAGACGTGTAAGAGCCACCATCTGTCAAGGTACAGGATCCACCCAGTGAAGAAGCGCAGAGGAGGAAGGACCGCAACCACGTCTGGTCTTTCTCCCGGTGCCGCTGGGTGATGCTGTGCAGGACACCTCATCCGACAGCCTCTGGACGCGGGGCCTGGAAGCCTGGGCTTACTGTGCAGCATCAATCACACCCACTTTGAATTCTGCAAGGACAGACCTTACAAATTCTTCTTCCCCAGACATAAACACCAAGAGACAGAGGGTGGACAGTTCCCAAACCAACAGCGTCACACGCACTGTGTGTAGTTCTGCTGGTTGGCCTGCATGTTCAGAGACCCCAAAGGGATGGGACAGTCCCTGACGGTCCTTGCCACAGCAAGCTCTGCTGTGACACAGAAGCCACCTGGGGAGGTGCGCACGGAGCTCTGGGGCCTAGACTCCTGCAGGCGGCCCTCCCTCCGGTGCTGCCAGCCCTCGCTGCCTGTGGGACCTTGACGTTACTCACCCTCTCTGAGCTTCAGTTTCCTCTTTAGTAACATGGGAATCATCCTAACAGTAGTAGTAGACAGTCAGGCAGATTAAATGATTTAATATCTGCAAAGAGCTATAAGACCCGCAACCTGCCTCACTATACATACAATATAGTGCTTGTTAAATAGAATCATGAAGCGTTTACTTCAGCTTCCTTCTACTGGTATATGTCTCCTTTTGTAATAGACAAAGATGACACACAATGTTGGTGAGAACAAGACTCCTGTGTGCCTTGTGAGATGCCAGGCCTGACTCCCTGTGAGGATACAGACGAGGCCAGGCCGGGCGGTGCTCTTTCGGAGGTGCAGGCACCGACTTCCTGGTGAGCTGGGGTCACCTGTGATGGAAGCCTGGCTGTCACTCACACACGCTTATGATCAGGCCTCGTGTACCGTTACCAGGGATTCCAGCAGAAAATGAACAAGGAGGCAGAACGAGAGGCAGGCCTGTCAGAATCACAGGTGAGCCAGCAACTGCTCTACAAACTGCATCTTTTGCATCTTTCAGGGTTTGCCCAGCCCTCCCAGCTAGCAGTGCCTCCCAGGAGCCCCTGTGGGAGCAAGTAGGAAATAATCCTGTCTCTGCCTTACTTCCCTTCAGAGTCCTTAACTCATCTGTTAAAATAAAATAATAAAACAGGATTTTGCTGGGGGTTCACTAGATAGGAATCCACCTGCCAACACAGGACACATGGGTTTGATCCCTGGTCTGGGACGATCCCACATGATTTGGGACAGCCGAGCCTGTGCTCACAACTACTGACCTGTGCTCTACAATCAGAGAAGCCACCTCAATGGGAAGCCTGCACACCACCACCATGAAGAGCAGTCCCCACTCGCTGCAACTAGAGCAAGCCTGAGCGCAGCCATGAAGACCAGGGCAACCAAAAAATAAACAAACAGATAAAATAAAAACTACTTTTAAAACTGACAAAATAAAAGTACCCTTGATGCAATGGAGGGAAATGGTTTAGTAACACCCTGATTAATTTTTCTTGATGTCTCTGGCATCTTCTCGGAAACAGCATCATATAAATACATTTTACATATTTCAATTCATCTTTATGAAGATTGTCAAATATGTTTTAAGGGAATGTATATTTCTTTAGAAAAAAACCAAAGCAGATAATGTACATGAATGATGTCCCAAGTGGTAGAATAAAAGAGTTCCATGAGGTGTGTAAGACTAATCCTTATATAAGTTGCATAAAAAGCTGAGATGGGTGTGTCATTTAATAGACATTAGATGACAGTCATCTAATAGCTGACTGTATACTGATGTCATCATAACTATAATTTTAGAAATGTCATAATTTATATCATGAAGGAAATGGCAACCCATTCCAGTATTTCTTGCCTGGAAAATCCCATGTACAGAGGAGCCTGGTGGGCTACAGTTTGTGGAGTCTCAAAGAGTCAGACACAACTGAGCATGCACACACACACACACACACAGTTCTTATCTAAAAAGATGCACGGAGTTCTTCTTACAGATACCAGCCGAGACTGGAGGATATGACAAATCTCTCTCTGAGCATAAGAACAAGGAGCCACGAATATGGCTGGGGGTGGCCACGCACACCTGCTCTTAGGGCTACCCTGGACCAGCTCTTGTGCTGTGTGTTTGTGAACACACAGCCTGCAGCCTGGCAACACCTTTCTCTGCTCTGGTAAGAAACACACACGCACACACATACACACCCTGAGTCCCCAGACACCTGGGGCTGTGTTCAGGGAGTGGGGGGAGCGGGGTGAAGGCAGAGCCTTTAAGAAGCACAAACCCCAAGCCTAGGTCTGGGTTTACATTTCTGCCAGCTCGGTTTCCAATGCAACTTTTTCGTACTGCTTTGAACCTTGGCTTTTACAGTTGTTGCCTCTAAAGTTCTGGAGCATTCTGAGCATGGCATCTTCTCACACTGTCTCTGGCAGGGCATGTCTTACCTCAAGGCACATCTCTGAATTTGTCTTTTTTTCTTTTATCTCAGGCAGCCCCCACTTGTCTCTGTGAGTCATCCCATGACACGCACGGGTTATTTTCCATTGATTCCTACATCTGAATGCTAACATGCAGGGAGCAATCTCAAAGCAGGTCTAGTGTGTTTAGAAAGTAATTCTCACCTTTCATGATTTTAATTTGTTACTACAGTATCTAGAAAGGCAGGCTGCTATCTTAATGACTTCTTCCATGTGAGATGCGAAATGCAATGTGAAGAAAGCAGTCACTTTGAGGAAAACTATCTCCCCACATTATGACTTGCATCTACAGTTATGGAGGCTATTAGAATATATATATTTTAAAAAGGTCTGAGCTGATATACTGCTCAGGATTTTGAGATTTCCCACTGCTCTGCTCTGTTCCATTCTGTATGCACAGCACAGATTCCTGGCAACCCTATTACAGTGAATAAACAATGTCTTGTCTGTCAGATCAGAGAATGAATAGTATCACACAACTCTCCTCTAATGTACAGCCTCCATTTCTTCAGTCCAGCCCCTTCAGAAGAGAACAGGCAGAATGAGGACTGGGGAGGAAAGCATTCTTCTCACCCTGTCAATCTGGAACAGCATTCTAGCTGGCTCGGGATGAAGTAATGTCAACTCTCTATCAACTGCTAAACAGAGAAAGTTGACAAGTTTATTTTCTTTTAAATTGGATTGTAGATTTTTACATTTCTGTGTGTGCGGGCCCATGAACATCTTTCTTGAAGGAAGGAGGCAGTTCATCAGCTATAATCTCAGGGCTTGGCCAAAACAGCTTTTAGCTACAGACTCAGCAGCAACAGGGGATCTTCAGAGAAATGACACAGCAATTTGTGTTAAAATATTGGCAGCTAATTCATGAATGCTGGAGCTAACTAGGAAATTCAGCTACCTCTGTGAAGATCTTTATTCCCACTAAGCTCATGATTCACAAAGAAAATGCCTAGTTACTTTCCTGAAATATACTGTATGATGCTAACAGATTTGTCTTTAGTGTGTCTGTCTCAAATTCACTCTCTCTATTTCTCTCTCTCTCTCACACACACACATACACACAAACACCCCTTCCCCTCCCCCAAAAGAGGCATTAAGAATATAATCTTCCCAACAAGAACACTCATTCGTGAGGCATTTATCAGCAGCCAACGATTTATGTAGTAGGTATTTTCATAAAAGAAGAATATGGATTTCTTTAAAATCTTCCATATTCATAAGTCTTAGTTGGTTAAAAATACCATGATTCAGGTTTTTCCCCACCTCGTGATGTGAAACAGCATAGATCTTATTTTAACCCCTAAAAGGAATTACCCAACTCTTCCCTCTTAAAAGAAGAAATGCTATTTTTACAATCAGACCACACTGTCTTCTGCTTTCATGAATATCTGAGAGACACTGAAAAGAAGAAAAAAAATACAGCTTCCCCTTTCTCCCACACATTCTGAGTCCGGCTCAATGGGCTCCCAGCCTCTGCTGGCATTCTCCTGGAAACACATTCAGAAGAGACTGCAGGAGATCCCAACAGCACAGCTCTCTTTCCTCTGCCCCCCTCTCCTCCTCTCTCCTATCACTCTAGGTTTGTACTAGACTAAACAATTAAGCCTTTGTGCACTCCCCCTTCAATCTGCAAATTCTAATGATGTGCCTGCATCACTGGTACAATGGTAATATTTACCTTGGAGAAATGTCTGTCCAAATAAGTATTCAAAATTCTGGCAAAATGTATTCCTTTTGAAATGTGGTGTTGAATGTTCTCTCTTCCTTCTTGGCCTATAACTGAAGAGAAAGAAAGTTAGGGGAAAAAAAAAAAAAGATGGATAAAGACTGTGACAGATACTGGTCTAGTTCACTGTAAAAATCCAAACATAGAACTTTATATTCCTTCTTGAATAAAGCAAACTACAAAGAAGAGGCAAAACGACAGACAGTAGTGAATGAATAAAAAAAAAAAGTCTCAAAATAGCAGCCAAGACAATGTGTAATCAAATACACACCAATTTGCTTGCTCTTTCCTGATGTGTCCCTGTTTTACAACAAAGCCATCTATGTGTTATTGGAGTGATATTAAAATTCAAATAACTGTTGTCTGAATTTGAGATAAAACAGGTGATTTATTTGAAGAAAGTATTTATGCTTTGAGGTAAGGTAAGCTGTGATTTAATTGTGAAAATGTCTTATTAAAAAGCAGAATCTTTGGGGCAGCATGAACAGGGCAGGCTGAATGGCATGCAGACCTAATCCTGAGTGTTCTTTCATCTGTTCCCCTGTGAAAATGGGGAGGATGTGTAGGGATGGAGGAGACCACAGGGACGCCTTCAGTTCGTCTCACATCCAGGGCTCGGCCCTATGGCCAGTGCTCTACCTTCCCTTCACCCCACTTTCCTCTCCAGTTCTCTTCCCACCCTCTCATAAACATCTCCTGCACCGAACCTCTATTTTTACATAAGACACCATGATAAATGTAGTAAGAGAGGGAGGAGGGGAGAAGGATGAAATGAATGAATAAATGAATCTCCAAGGAGAATATCCTGGAAGTTGACTAAGATTTAGAATGGCTTGATTATTTAACAGACTAAGGTAGAATTCCTGATTTAAAATCTAAAAATATGAATACAACACGAGTCTTCTAGATTTACATCCAGTGATGTTCTTTCATTAGAACCACACATGATCGCTTAGATTGTTTCTATTTTCCATAGCAGAATCAGCAGATTATTTATACTATCTTTAGGTACATCTATTGTTTCCCTGATAGTTACCAAGTAAGAAGCGGCTGACTTTAGTTTGCTGCTGCAGTTAGCTACATTATTTTTTTCCTTAAAAAAAAAAAAGAAAGAAAGAAAGTCTAAAAAGATTAGAATAAGTCACACAGTCAAGGGCTGTTGTTCTCCGACTCAACTCCAGGTCTTTCCACTGTCAATCAAGCAAACAGAGAAGGCAGGGCTTCACTGGGTGAATGGCTTGATAGATGAGAGCCATCTTTCAATCTTTCATTAGATTTCAGATCAAACTCTCCTCCTGAGCTTCTGCCATACAGATATATTTAGATACAGATTCCAACTGCAAACCTCTCAACTCTCCCATGTTGTCACTGTCAATCCCAGAGAACTCTATTGAGTTCATTAGCAATATGAGCAAAATTTATTATCCAAAGCAAACTGCCACATTAAAAAAATAAAATGAAAAGAATAAACATGCTTCTTAAAAAGCCAAATCTTACTAATATGTATGGGAATTAACTTGCTTGCATATGCCATCTCTATTATTAGACAGGAGTAAGGAGTCTGATTTTAAAACTGAACACATTATTTGATCACTAATTTAATAACATAAAAGTGGTACATAATTTTGCATTTTCAGAACATGCATTTCACCAGTTAGAAACGTTCCAAGGAAACAAGGTAATCAAGACAGTGTGGTACTGGCACAGGATAGATATCTAGATCAATGGAGCAGAATTCAGCATCCAGAAATAAACTGCATATCTATGGCCAATTGATTTTTGACAAAGATGCTAAGGTATTCAATGCAGAAAGAATAGTCTTTCCAATGAAAGATTCTGGGGCAACTGGATAGCTCCATGCCAAAGAATGAAGTTGGATCCTCAACTCAGACTGCATAGAAAAGTTAACTCAAAATGGATTAAATGCCTAAATTTAACAGCTAAAACTACAAAATCCTTAGGAGAAGATAAAAACGTAAGTCTTTATGAGCTCAGATTTGGCACTGGTATTTTAGACGTAAAGCAAAAGCACAAGTAATTAGAGAAAAATAGATAATTTAAGCTTCATCTAAATTAAAAACATTTTTTATGTTTTAAAGGATACTATCAAGAAAGTGAAAAGACGACCCAAAGAATGAAAAAATATATGTGTAAATCATGTCTGATAAAGCAACGGTCCCCAACCTCTTTTTGGCACCATGGACAGGTTTTATGAAAGACAGTATTTCCACAGATGCGGGAGGGGATGGTTCAAGCTGTAACATGAGTGATGGTGAGCAGCAGATGACACTTCATCCATCCCATCGCTCACCTCCTGCTGTGTGGCCTAGTTCCTAACCTGCGAAGGAATGGTCTGGGGCCCAGAGGTTGGAGACTTTTTATCTAGAATATACAAAGAACGCTTATAACTCAATGATGAAAAGACAAATAACCCAACCAAAAACAGGCAAAGGATTTGAGTAGACATTTCTCCAAATGGGGCTTCCCTGGTGGCTCACTGGTAAAGAATCCGCCTGCCGATACAAGAAACGCAGGTCAGGTCCCAGGGTCAGGAAGATCCCCTGAAGGAGGAAATGGCACCCTGCTCCAATATTCTTGCCTGCAAAATCCCTTGATCAGAGTAGCCTGAGAGGCTACAGTCCATGGGACTGCAAAGAGTCAGACACGACTGAAGTGACTGAACATAGCACATGGCAAATCCAAGTGTAATTTTTGCTGGAATCACTGGAGTTGCTGCAATAAAGCAGGATCACCCAGCTCCATTGAAAACTCTCACAGTCTGACTGAGATAACCTGAATATAATTCTGTGTTGACCAAGTTTTCCTTCAGGTCCCATCTCAGACTGTGACTATCTCTGAGTGTGGACAGCAGCTAATTACCGCAAGCGATGACTGATCTAGTCAAACAGAAATCCGATGTGTTCCATTTTGATTTTGTTTTTTCCCTGCTACATAGAATTTCAGGACTTCTGAAACCAAGTATCCACTCAACTGTGACTGCCCCTCACCCATCCCACCACCACATACTCTAAATCAGCAGAAGCCAAGCTCAGCACTGCTTCTGCTCCACCAGCTTCTCTGACAGATAGTTCTCATGGGGACTCTAACCAGGTTCTTAATACAGATGAGGTCATACAGAACAGGCTCCAACAAACGGACTCCGGGAATTCATGTTGGGTTTTTATTCCTTTTTTTTAAATTGGAGGATAACTGCTTTACAATATTGTGTTGGCCTCTACCACACATCAACATGAATCAGCCACAGGTATACATATGCTCCCTCGCTCCTGAAACCCCTCCCACCTCCCACCCTATCCGACCCCTCTAGGTTGCCACAGAGCACTGGGTTGAGCTCCCTGTGTCACACAGCAAATTCCTACTTGCAATCAATTTTACATATGGTAATGTACACATTTCCATGTTCTTCTCTCAGCTTGTCCCACCCTCTCTTTTCCCCACTGTGTCCACAAGTCTGTTCTCTAGGTCTGCATCTCCACTGCTGCCCTGCAAATAGGTTGATCAGTACCATCTTTCTAGATTACATATGCATGCATTAATACACAATATTTGTCTTTCTCTCTCTGACTTACTTCACTCTGTATAACAGGCTCTAGGTTCACCCACCTCATTAGGACTGTCTTGAACTTTGGTGACTAACCTGAAGGCTCACTCTAGCTAAAGCCTCTTGCTGCTGCTGCTAAGTCACTTCAGTCGGGTCCGACTCTGTGTGACCCCAAGGACAGCAGCCCACGAGGCTCCTCCATCCGTGGGATTTTCCAGGCAAGAGGACTGGAGTGGGGTGCCATTGCCTTCTCCGAGCTAAAGCCTCTTGGAGGAGCTAAAATAGAATTTGAGTTCTGGGCCACTGGGACCCAGAGGGGTTGGTTACACACCTGACAGAGGCCTGGCCCAGCTGCCGTTGCTGAAGGGAAGTTTAGGGAGAGGAGCACTTCTTGAAAACTACGCCCTATGGCCCCTCCTAGGGCAGCAGTGATGACGCTGTTAGCAAAGCTCCTTGCGATCTGGGTAGGTATATACTGGGATCTGGTAGTACAGATTTGAGCACCTCGACTCCAAATTCATGCTGGAGAGGCCAGACATCTAGTCAATATGAGACTAGACTCAAGGAGCTCATTTATAAGGAGACATTTACTCAAGGAGTTCAATGAATAATTCTCAAATTTAAAAGAAATTTAAAGGTGACCTGTAAATCCAACCTCACTTGATACTTGAACCCTTTCTCCAGTGTCTGTAACTTCTAGCTCGTGAGTGCAATGTCAAAAATACTCGGCTAAAAATAGCAGTTAAATGCTTTAAGCAATGAATCACAGTGCCTAAGTTACAATAATCACTCAATATTTATTCACTGTTTGAGTGAATTTTTAAAAATCAGAGCAGACTCCAGGATATTGTAATAATGAAGCTGCTCTCACTTGCAGTCCCTGAAGACAGAAAAAGGAGTAGGCCTGTAGGTCGCTCATGATGGACGTATTGCCATGGCAATGTATCTCATGTGCAAATGCCAGCTAAGTAAACACTACCCTATTCATGTTGTAGTGGAAATAAGGGCTTTCCCGTGTCTCAATGGTAAAGAATCTGCCTGCCAATTAAGGAGATGTGGATTTGATCCCTGGGTCAGTAAGATCCCCTGGTGAAGGAAATGGCAACCCACTCCAGTATTCTTACCTAGGAAATCCCATAGACAAAGGAGTCTGGTAGGCTATAGTCTGTGGGGTCCCAAAGAGTTGGACACACCTTACCAATTAAACATCACAGAAAAATGGAAATAAACCAATAAACAAAACTTCAACAGTTGAACACAACTGAGCGACTGAACTGAACAACATGCTATTCCAGCTTATCATGGATTCCCTCTCATAATGAAAGGTGTCTAAGGGTTTCCCTGGTGGCTCAGTGGTGAAGCATCCATCTGCTAATGCAGGAGACATGGGTTCGATCCCTAGTCTGGGAAGATCCCACATGCCCTGGAGCAACTAAACCCTTGCACCTCAACTACTGAGCTCACACAATCTAGAGCCCATGCCCCTCAACAAGAGAAACCACTGCAATGAGAAGCCCACACATTACAATGAAGAGTAGCCCCCATTTGCTACAACTAGAGAAAATCCTGCAGAGCAACTAAGACACAGCACAGCCAAAAGATAAATTAATTTTAAAAAATTTAAAAAAGGAAGGCTTTGAGAAGGAATCCCTTTCTATCTCTGGGAAGCATTGTTAGGTTTGAGCTAGGGGTAAGGAAGGCCTGTGGCCGTAGACTAGTTTGAGTCCTGGTTCTAACTTCTAGGGTTATGCAGGACAAGTTCAATATATTCTACAGGGCAACATCTAAAATACTTAAAGCCACATATTTAAAGAGATTCCTGTACCCCTGCCTCTGAGTATCCCCTTCTCCATTTCAAAGAGTGTAGTTTTGAGTACCATCTAGCATGACTCACTCCCTTGGTTCACTCCCTGGAGAAAGGAATGGCTACCCACTCCAGGATTCTTGCCTAGAGAATTCCATGGAGAGAGGAGCCTGGTGGGTTACAGTCCACAGGGTCGAAAAGAGGCGGCTATGACTGAGTGACTAACATGTTCATTTTTAGCATGACTCACTCCCTTGGTGGCTCAGACAGTAAAGAATCTGCTGACAATACAGGGAACCTGGGCTTGATCCCTGGGTTGGGAAGATCCTCTGGAGGAGGGCATGGCAACCCACTCTAGTACTCTTGCGCAGAGTATCCCATGGACAGAGGAGCCTGGTTGGTTACAGTCCATGGGATCGCAAGAGTCTGACATGAGACTGAGTGACTAACCCTTTCACCCGTTAGCATGACTCAGAAAACAAAGGCTGCAAGGAGAAAGGAGCTGAGTCCTGGCCAGGCCTGCTCACGAGAGCAGAGTAGGCAGAGAGTCCAATCCAGCTGCAAAACCCAACCCAGGAACCAAACACAACATCTGATGGATAAGGTAACCTCGATCTCATTTAGGAAATCGTCCTCATCTGGGTTTCAGGAATGGTGGGAGGGGAATTCTCCGGGCCCAGCTATCACAGGGAAGGCAGAGCTCTCAGCAAGGAGCAACAAGCTGGTGAATCAGGAAGGTGCCCGCTACTGTCCTTGAGGTCCAGTCATTGCTACAGAATCTTGCCACTGGGCAAGGAGGCAGGGTAAGAGGCACAGTTCTGGGCAAGATCATGATAGATCATGGTACCCAAAGTAGATTATGAGTTCCAGACACTGAGACAGATGAGAAGAGAAAGAGTTAAACTTAGAAGGTCCAGCAGTCAGTCTCCTGGGAAACTGGAGTCATGCGTGGGACACCAGATCTTACATCCGGATGATAAGGAAGGCTACTTGGAATGCAGCAGTGATCATCCCAGTGGTCAGCATTGAGAAAATAGCATTCTCAGCCCGGGAGATCAAAATTCAACCAACACTCGGTCAGCACTGAGCAGGATGACTGGGCAAGACTTAGAACATGATGGGTGGATGCCCTACACACTGTGGGTAGGCTTAAACATCTTAAGTAGTTCCTGCTTTACAGAGGACAATTAAAAGCATCAATTCTTTGGCACTCAGCCTCTTTTATGGGCCAACTTTCACATCTGTACAAGACTACTAGAAAAACCATAGCTTTGACAGATTCGGTTTTCTAAATAAAAGTGTAGAATCTGGACTGACAAATATAACAGTCCTGTGCTCCTCTTCACGGGTGCAGTGTTAATTCATCTGGAGAACTGCCTTCGAATAAGAGAATGTCAAAAAATGAAAGATTCAGCCCCCAGCATGTCTCCTCCTACCTTCTCTGTTTCCTCCCAACTTGGTTCTCTTCATGTATCATCTTCCCCGCCCCAGGGGAACTAAACATCTCTCTTTACTGCCTTTTTGCAGTTTAATTGGTGGCAGTAGTAGTGAGGTGCTCTTGACATCCTTGTACTATATCTGCCTTAGATTTGGGTCACTGTGTTAAATGTTGAGATGTTCTCCAATTCTGTTTCCTTCATTTGTTATTATATTAGCCATCATTTCTAGTGTTTTACCCAAGTGAGTCCTCATGTTTACTAGAACAGGATTAGGTTCAAATTGCTGTTGTTATTTAGCTGCTAAGTCGTATCTGACTCTTTGCAACCCCATGGACTCTAGTCTGCCAGGCAAGAATACTGGAGTGGGTTGCCATTCCCTTCTCCAGGGGATCTTCCTGACCCAGGGAATGAACCTGTGTCTCCTGCTTTGCAGGCAGGCTCTTTACTGCGGAGCCATCAGGGAAGCCCTAGGTTCAAATAACAGAAACCTTTTTCCAGGAAGAGAGAGATTTACTAATGCTTCCTCTCGACAGACTTACAAAACCAGTTATTAATCAAGCTCATTATACACACCTTCTCTTTGTCCAAATATTAAATGTTAGCAATGTGATACTCTTTTGGTTAAAAAATCAAACATATCTCGAAACAAGTATGTGCTATTTGTTATTAATCCTGCTGAATTCTATAATAGGTTTAAAAAACTGTTGGTATAATCGATATCAACCTCAAAACAAAGACATATTCTTCTGTTAAAATTTCAGTATTGGGCCTTTCACTGTAGTCATTCAAGAAAACTACATCGTACTCAATGGTATGTACACACAGTACTCAAAACTACATATGCTTAATGGTACAGCAATTATATGGGCTAAGGTATACTGTGAATCCTGGAGAAGGAAATGGCAACCCACTCCAGTGTTCTTGCCTGGAGAATCCCATGGACAGGGGAGCCTTGTGAGTTATAGTCCATGGGGTCGCAAAGAGTCAGACACGACTGAGCACGCACGCATACTGTGAATATTGGAAAAACATAACTTATGAGGCTTCCTTCTTCTGCTTTCTTGTTTTCCTTGGGCTGCACTTCTTTTGTTAAGCTCCCTCATGTTTTCTGGCCGTTTTTCTTGCTGGTTCTCCCAGCTGTCTCATCTTTTCCACCCCGCCCCCCTTTGCCCCCCCAGACTGCTTTAGCTCACACTTCCAGCCTTCCTGGTGTTTACCATGTTAACACTTCTAGTCGTCACACCATCTGATGCCTCTTGCTTCATCTTCACACAATCTAACAGCTGAAATCCCTAGTGTATGCAAAGCAATAGTCCATTAAGAAAAGAGTGTTTTCTGGGATTTTGTTTTCCTTATTGAGAGCAAAAAAAATGGAAAAGGCAAGACAGAGTGGTTCATAGAGGTTCACAGAGAGAGACCACTCTGAAGGTAAGACGAAGGGGAAAAAAAGGATATTTCTTTTAAGCATCAAAAAGATTATGACACTGGGAAAATAATTCCTTCTGAAAATCCCCTTCACTGGTGTGGTTTAATGAAAATAATCCCCTTTTCAAGAAGACTATATTTGAGGGAACGGAAGATGAAAATCCTTCAACACAGATCCTTTTACTATCTACAATATATGGAACCCAGGGAAGCATAGATACAGTAATAATACATATAATGAGTCATTAATAAATGACATTTTATTAGACATTAATAAATGACATTATTATTAACAAAAACTTCTTTTTCATTAGTACTGTCAGTTGGAAAGAGGCTTAAAATGACACCTTTTACTATAAGCCTTATCTGTAAGCCTGCATCCCAAGTGAGTAAGGCTTGGGCATGAATTTCTTGCGGTTTCAATATTAACAGAGAAAAAATAAAAATGACCAAAGCACTAAACACTGAAAAAAATCCTTTCTTGATGGCAAAAAATCCAAATACTTTGTTATGCAAATTTAATGTATTTAAGGAAAGCTGCATGCCTTTCAGATATCTGAACAAAAAGCAAGGTAGCATAAATACTAACATTAAAAAGTTTAGTTTCAGAACTTAAATCTTGCTTCAGCAAACAGAAAATAAACTGACTCCTCTAAAGGAGTCAGTTAGTTTATGAATGGGAAGTTAAAAAAAAATTTAAAGACATCCTAGCCAATGTAAATAAACAGGGAATAATAACCCAGGCAACCAAAGAGGTCATTCATTCATTCATTTCCTTATTTACCTTTCAATGATATTTTTTTGCTAAAAAAAAAAAACAAAAACAAAAAGTAAATATTACTTCATTCCCTCCCACTCTGTGTATCTGGGAAGCTGTCTTTTGGACTGGGACTTAGGCTGCCTTATATTTAGCCTATAGCTTTGGCTAGGTTCTGCCTAATGATGGATACTTAACTGGAGAGCCAGCAGGCCCACTACTGTTGTTTATCCTAGAGCCCAAGATCAGCCTCTGAACATGTCCTGATGAGGAATAACCACTGTTTTATCTCATCCTAGGACCACTCAAGGGGTGGCGAAAGTGGAGGGTTGCTGATCACTGATCTTTTCTGGAAGAAGTTGTACAAATGGGTGTATATGTGTTTGATGGTTGCAGGAGTGAGGTGGCGGGGTGGGGATGTAAGACTTCTTGCATAGGAAGCTGAGGAAGGAGACATGAGGTTTGCCTGTGTGTACATTCAAGATTCAAAGATTCACAGAAAAATACTTACTGCTAGGAATCCCAGCCTCAGAGTAATTCAAGACAGAAAGGGCCCTTCCCTCTCTTCTTAAGGTTCTGAAGAGCTGGCTGTGTGGTCTGTGTTGACCTGAAACAACAGCTCTGTGGGGTCAGAGCACAGGTCACACTTGAGCTCTGGCTATTTACCCCATTATTGAAAAACTGTCTATAAAGTCTCTGAGTTTCAAAGAAGTGTACAGGGGTGTGACTTAGTCCTTATAAGGGGGAAATTTGAGAGATGTATACAGCAAGAATACCCTGGGAAGCTTGGAGGTAGGCTGCCACCATCCAAGGATGTACTAAGAGCTGGCGAGAGGTCTGCAAGAGGTCCTGTCCTAGTACCTTCAGGAGAGAAATGGAACTGCTGACACCCTGATCTAGGATACATTTCTAGATCTAGAATACATTTCTGATGTTTAAGCTACCCAGGCTTCCCAGGTGGCTCAGTGGTAAAGAATCCACATGCCAATGAAGGAGATGGAGGAGAATCAGGTTCCATCTGGCTGGGGAAGATCCCCTGGAGAAGGGAATGGCAACCAGCTCCAATATTCTTGCCTGGAAAATTCCATGGACAGAAGAGCATGGTGGGCTACAGCCCATGGGGTCGAAGAGAGTCAGACATGATTGGGCAACCGAGCACATATGCATGAAGCTATGCAGTCTGTGACACTTTATTATGGTGATTCTAGGGAAATAGAACTAGTACATGAAAAAACGGTTTCCAAATATATATATATATATATATATATATATATATGGACTTCTCAGGTGGTACTAGTGGCAAAGAACTATGAAGATATGAGACATGGGTTTGATCCCTGGGTCGGGAAGATCCCCTGGAGAAGGAAATGGCAACCCATTCCAGTATTCTTGCCCGGAGAATCCCATTGACAGAGGAGCCTGGCAGGCTACAGTCTATGGGGTCGCAAAGAGTCAGATGTGACTGAAGCAACTTGGCACACACACACACACATATATATACATATATACACACACGTATATACACATATGAATCACTTTGCTGTATACCTGAGACTAATATAACAGTGTAAATCAACTACACTCCAATAAATTTGAACAAAATAATAAACAGGACTAGAGATGAGTGTTTAGCAAAGCAGCATCCATCACTTTGGCTTCTTGTATCAAGAAGTTTACACAGCAACCCAGCAGCTACACTGGAGTTATTTCTTCATTGTGTATGTATGTTAGTTGCTCAGTTGAGTCTGATTTTTTGCAATCCCATGGACTGTAGCTTGCCAGGCTCTTCTGTCCATGGAATTCCCCAGGTACGAATACTGGAGTGGATTGCCATTCCCTTCTCCAGGGGATCTTCCCCACCCAGGGATCGAATCCAGGTATCCCACATTGTGGGCAGATTCTTTACCATCTGAGCCACCAGGGTAGCCCATTTCTTCATTATATGGATTTAGGCAAACATTGAAATAACAAGCAGGTTCACATAATTCATGATACAACTTCAAAGGAGGAATCTGTATTTTTTAGACAGTCTTGTCAATAATAGGTTGAGAGACTGATGACTCAAACATCATGAAGCAGAGTTAAAGAAAAGTTTGAGTCATTTCTTTAATCTTGAGGAAAGTTCTGAGGGAATTCTCTAAGAATCTCACTTAACAAACCTCCTAGGGAATTTTTTTTTCTTTTGTTTTACTGGGACATCTTTTTAGATTGATGTCATAGCTCAGTTTATTTCCTTTGACTCTTGGGTCATTCATGTTTTTCCTTGAATTCATCCTTAAGTCTTCCCTGCTTTATTGTTTAGCACTTGTGCATATTTTAGAGTTAGATTCACATAGTTTTAGAGGGAAAAGAAACTCTGCAATATTTCAGCTCAACTAATTTCAGCCACAAGGAAGCTGATGCCCAGCTGTGATCACGCAGCTGGCTAAGGTAGAGGCTGAACCAGAACCACATTTCCTCACCTCCAGATCTGTGGCCCTGGCCTCACCATGTTCCACAGACGCTATCTGTGCATGCCTCCCTCATCATATAAATCTGGCTCCAGTGTTGGTGCCTTTTATGTTTTTTATGTCTCATCCAAAGATTCTCCTGCTATGATGCATTCAGAACAGGCATACCAAAATGCCCATTTAAATATGAGCTACTGATGATATAGGTAAGTTTCTGCATGAAGATACTAGCAACTGATCATACATGACTGCTCTTCAGTATACTGTTATTTTTTAATGAGAGAGTGCTAAGTCGCTTCAGTCATGTCTGACTCTTTGAAACCATATGGACTGTAGCCTGCTAGGCTCCTCTGTTCATGGGATTATCTTGGCAAGAATACTGGAGTCAGTTGCCATTCCCTTCTCCAGGGGATCTTCCCAACCCAGGGATGGAACCCATGTCTCTCATACCTCCTGCACTGGCAGGCAGGTTCTTTACCACTAGTGCCACCTATTTATTTATTTTTTAAAAGTTTCTTCAATTTATTTACTATCTAGAATATATTTCCTTTAATCTGACCATGGAGCTAATTGGCATTATATATAACCCAGGTTTTCTTTTCTTCTCTGTTTTGATCTCTAGGCTAATGGCATTTTAAGTGAGATGTAAAATCTGGGCTTTACTTACTGTGGCCCTTTGTCTGGGTGTCTGGTCAAAGAAGGAATGTAAGTTCATCTACTTGGTTAAGTAAGGCGGGAAGGGGAAAGAGAAGAAGGAAATAAGAGAAAAGGAGATTAGGTTTGACATAAATACACTACTAGGTGTAAAACAGATTGCTAGTGGGTACCTGCAGTATAGCACTGGGAGCTCAGCTCAGGGCTCTGTGATGACCTAGATGGGTAGGAGGGGGGGTGGGAGAGGTCCAAGAGGGAGGGGATATGTAAACATATAGCTGATTCACAATGTTGTACAGCAGAAACTATAAAATTAGCTTTTATAATTATACGCTAATAAACAAACAACAGAAAAAAGAGAAAGGAAAAGTAAGCTTTAAAGATTTGGAAAAAGTAAAGATTTTGAACTCCCTTAGACAAATACACGATTTCTATCACAGTTAGTAAAAATCATTAGACAACAAACACTCAAGGAGCTAACACGGCTGCATCTTCCCATGGAAACGGCCGAGAGCAGTTTCCACATCAATCTGTCCAAATGGAGAAAACTAGGGTCACTCACAAGCCTGGAAAGAAGAAGAAACAAAGACGTCCCCCAAATCCAACTGTGAGAGAGGAAAACAGGCATACAGTAGCAGCTTTCTCACTGCAGAATTACATTCTTTTCTTTTTTGTCTGCCATCAACAGGTGTTGCCATGGTAACTATCCTGTAGTTAAGAAGTAGTGGAGGTAAGAAAATCTATACAGACCCACATAAAGGGGAGAAGAAGAAAGGTGTGTTGTAGACACACTAACCTCAGATCTTGCAGGATGAGCAACTAGAGGCTCGCTCTCCTGTTCACCAGGTCCCTGTGTTGCTGGAATGGGGCTCAGCCCAAGAGTGTGGTCCCTGAAAAGCCAGGGGACTCTTGGGGCAGCTTTGTGGCTCTCAATTTACCTTAGGTACTAATTTACATCCCCACACCCACGTGTACACTTTATAGCTCTGTGATGGCTTTGAGGGGAAGGTAACAGTTTTGTAATGTCATGTGTGGAAACTTGTAAAAAGGGAACATGTATCACTGAACAACTTCCTTATTGTCCTCCTACTTCTCTCAGGTAGTGTGTTTAGTGACAATTCCTTGGCTTTCTCCCTCCAAATGGAGAAGCAAGGGTTTGCATGCAATGAATTAGTGAGATAATAACAGCTATTTCTTCCTGTGAACAACTATAGCCAACATTTGTAGCCCTGGTATCAGGGTGATACCTCAGAGGCTGCCTGGGATTCAAAGCCCATTTCTACAGTCCTTCCTCCATGGAGTGCATGCGTGCTCAGTCATTTCTGAGGTGTACGACTCTTTGTGACTCTATAGACTGCAGCCCACCAGGCTCCTCTGTCCATGGGATTTTCCAGGCAAGAGTACTGGAGTGGGTTGCCATGGCCCTTCTCCAGGGTATTTTCCTGACCCAAGGATTGAACCTGCATCTCCAGCATTGCAGACAGATTCTTTAAAGCTGAGCCACTGGGGAAGCCCCTTTTTTTATTACTCACAGCTAACGATAGTATTTCATACCTTTAGCATCCCAAATACATTAGTATCACAAGTGATAAAATACTATTATTTCTGAAATTAAATACTGCGTTTTTATTTTGTAAGTTATTGCTGGTGACCCCCTGAAAAAGCGCAACCTATCTCTTTCTTTACCCAGCTTTTTGTTGTTGCTCAAAGGACCACTCCATTTTATAAATAAACAACATAGATAAATACAGTTTGCTGAATTCTGTGATCCTTTAAAATTAGTTAGGACAGCTGATGAAACAAGTCTGTTAACATCTGAAAGGTTTAGCTTGAGAGACAAATCAGTGTAGTATCAGGGACACTCTGCTAAGGCCAAGCAAGCATCAGGGTGCTGGGCAAAATAACAGCAGCTGAGGACCTGAGGTGTGAGACCTGCCTTTTCTTCTCTTACCCATTTCTGGGACTCAGCGTCCTGCTCCAGAAAGAGACAGAAGCTCCTGCAAAGGGTTGACGTGAGGCTCAAATGAAACAACGCGTATCTACGAAAGCATCATGTTGTTCATAAACATTAACCACTAGGCAAATTAAAAGCTGACATTGTTGCTTTGTTTTTCAAGCTATCTGCAATGCTGGTGTTACCTGGTTCACATTTTTGAAGATAAAGCAGGCCACAAAATTTTCACGTGATGTTTTTGGCAGAAAAGCTCTTTCCTTGCAATCAGTTGGAGGTGCTTATCTCTCTGGATATCACGGTCTTCTACTAGTTCCTGTCCTTTTTTGTTCCCAGGCTGGGAGATGTGTATCTCGGGGTGCATGTGTGCGTGTGCGTGTGTAAAAGAGGAAGACGGGGCAAGGCAGGGAAAAGAGAAAGGAATGAAACATGAGAGGAACAAATGAGTTACCAAGTGAGAAAGAGCTTTCATTCCAGTTCCTCAGATACATAGCCATCCCTGATGGCATTTGTTACTTTATGTACTACCTGCGGATCCCTAAGCATACGTTCCTGAGGGCCTTACCCAGTCTTCAGCAGAAGCATTTCTACTCTGTTGATGACACGGATGTCTGCCACTGACTCTCCTCTCACGATGCTCTATTTCTTCATTTTTATGCCAAACGGCTTTGCGGATTGTAGTTCAAGATGCATGAATCCTTCTGTCTCTCAACTAAAACCCTAGATCTCTTTTACAGTAAGATACACAACTTCTGTCTTTTTCGTGTGCTTGTTTTACTAAAAAACAAACAAAAAAGCAGTTCCCTCTTTAAAATGTCCTTTTACTTCTGAGTGTTTTGAATTCTTGGCCCCCACCTTCCATTCTGTCTCCATTTTCCACTCTCCTTAAAGCCTGCTGTTCATGGCATTCAACTGCTCACTGAGTCACCCAGGAATTCGACCTCTTTACATTTGTGTTAGAGTCCAAGGAAAAACACTTAAAAAAGGCCTTAAAAGATAAACAAATCTAAAGGTATTTTTTCTTTGTTACATATTTGTTATGGTTTTCTGTTTCTTCATGTTCAGTTATTATACCTTAGAGAACTTTCTGTGTTAGTCAACACTGAGTTAGCTCATTTCTTTGAACTACAGAGCATTCAATGGTATTACAGATACACTATATTTAGACATTTCCAGGCCAATGGATATTTAGGTTATTTCTGGTTTTCCTAAGTTAGAAATAATGTTACAAAAATTATTCTTGCAGATATACCTCAGTTTAAGAGTGGGGGCACGTGGATGGGACTGACTCCCAGACATGGAACTGATGGCCATAGGGCCTGTACACTTCTTGTTCAATTCCCTCTCTCCTCCTTGACCTAAAGCTAATGTTGCATTAATATACCACTTATTTAACTGTAAAACAGAGTGTACTTCTCAGTTTGGTTGGGCTTCACCACCAATCATATTCATTTCTCTTAACAACTTCTGGGATTCTTGGATATCCTTGTCTGCTGATGGTGTTTCTTTCAGGCTTTTCAGTGCAGCTGTGGATTTGTGATTTTCTTCATTTCTCCTCCTTTTTTAAAATCTGGTGAATGAAGGATAGAGCAGCACCCCACATATGTGGTCAGCTGTGCAAGTGCCGTTAAGACCTCTTGCCAGCCTTGTGTATACCCCTTGTGTATTCCTCTTCACAGCTGTCCAAGTCACCCTCTGAAATGCAAAAATAATCACCTGACTCTCCTTCTTAAACTTGGTCAATAACACCCCGATCCTTGGTTTATGGATTGGATTTTGTCCCCTAAAAATATACATTGAAATCCTGGCCCCCAGTATCTCAGAATGTGACCATGTGTGGAAACAGGACCGTTACAGAGGTATTTACTTAAGAAGAAGCCATGAGGGGGGACCTTAATCCAATAGGACTGTTTGTGTTAGTGCTCAGTTGTATCCAACTCTTGGTGACCCTGTGGTCTATCGCCTGCCAGGCACCTCTGTCCATGGAATTCTCCAGGCAAGAGTACTGGAGTACTGCCAGTACTGCCATTTCCTTCTCTAAGGATCTTCCTGACCCAGGGATTGAACCCTAGTCTCTCACTTTGCAGGCAGATTCTTTACCGTCTGAGCCACCAGGGAAGCCAGTAGTACTGGTGTCCTTATAAAAAGGGGGAAGTTGGACAGAGAGACAGACATACATGGAAGGAAGATGAAGGCAAGAAACACATGGAGAACACCAAGCGAAGATGGGGGCAGAAGTTGGGTAATAATTGCTGCCCCAAGTCAAGGAACTTTGGGGGCTACCAGAAGCTGAAAGACACGAGGAATGATCTGACCCTGCGGGTTTTAGAGGAAGTATGGCCCTGCAGGGTTGCCCTGGTAGCTCAGGGGTAAAGAATCTTCCCACCAGTGCAGGAGACACAGGTTTGAACCCTGGGTGGGGAAGATCCCCTGTAAGAGGAAATGGCAACCCACTCCAGTATTCTGGTCTGTAAATCCCATGGACAGAAGAGCCTGTGAGGCTACAGTCCACGGGGTCGCAAAAGAGTCAGACATGACCGAGCAACTAACCAGCAACAACAACGTGGCCCTGCAGACGCTATGATCTGGAATCCCAGCCTCCAGAACTGTGAGAAAATGAATCTCAGTGGTTCTAAGCCACCCAGTGTGCAGTACCTACGTTATAGCAGCCACAGGAAATTAATTCAGGGAGTAAAGTCCAACCTCTCAGGCAACTCACACAGTACCTTTCCTGCAGTGGCTCAGTGCCCTCAGCAACCCCCTCACTGCTTTTCCTACCAATGTCCTATTTCCTTATCTGCTCACGTCCCAAAGTTCCAGGATGCTTCCCAGAGCCATGCTTTTGAACACCCTGCTCCTTCTACATAAATTCCCTTCCCCACTCCGCAAGAATTACAACTGTGCCTTAGCTAATCTCCAGGGTCACCTCTGTTCTGAGCTGTTTCTGACATTTCCCTTATCCACCAGAGTCCCCAGATACAACTACCTGTTCTCCTGAGTCCCCTCTGGGCTGGCTCTGGAGTATTCTGACATTATTTTGCACTTTCTTGTTTATAAACGTCCATCCTCCTCTTCTATGCTATTGAGTTTCTTGAAGGAAGAGCCATTCAATGCATTCTAGCAAAATTCCGTTCATATAACATGCTGAAATGGGATTTGGCTCAGTGAACAATGCTATGAAAATATAAAAGTTATATGCAACTTTTTTTTTTTAAGTTTCTATTTTGGAGAAGGCAATGGCAACCCACTCCAGTATTCCTGCCTGGAAAATCCCATGGACAGAGGAGCCTGGTGGGCTGCCGTCTATGGGGTTGCACAGAGTTGAACACGACTGAAGCGACTTAGTAGCAGCAGCAGTTTCTATTTTACATTGGAGTATAGTTGATTTACAATGCTGTGTTAGTTTCAGGTATATAGCAAAGTGAATAAGTTATACATATAGCTATTATTTTTCAGATTCTTTTCCCACATAGCTACAGAGTACTGAGTAGAGTTCCCTGTGCTATATAGCTGTTGTTCAGTCACTAAGTCATATCCAACCCTTTGTGACCCCATGGACTGCAGCATGCCAGGTTTTCCGTCCTTCACTATCACCCAGAGTTTGCTCAAACACATGTCCATTGAGTCAGTGATCAGTGATGCCATCCAATCACCCCATCCTCTGTCGCCCCCTTCTCCTCCTTCAATCTTTCCTAGTATCAGGGTCTTTTCCAGTGAGTCAGTTCTTTGCATCAGGTGGCCAAACTATTAGAGCTTCAGTTTTAGCATCAGCCCTTCCAATGAATATTCAGGATTGATTTCATTTAGGATTGACTGGTTTCATCTCTATGCAACCCAAGGGACTCTCAAGAGTCTTCTCCAGCACCACAATTCAAAAGACTCAGTTCTTTGGTGCTCACTCTTCTTTATGGTCCAAGTCTCACATCTGTCCATGACTACTAGAAACATCATAACTTTGACTATATGGACCTTTGTTGGCAAAGTGATGGCTCTGCTTTTTAATTCACTGTCTTGTTAGTATGTGCTATCCAGTAGGTCCTTGTTAATTATCTATTTTATATATAGTAGTGTGTACCTATTGACTTTATTCTGTTAAATGTCTCTCATGCACAGAGGTGAAGTAAAGTAGGTCTGGGACGATGACAAATGATTGATGCACACAGGTGACACTAGCTGAAAAGTACTTTTCTACACATGGAATTTATGGCTACTTTCAGCTTATTATTATTTTTGATGAGACTCATTCTTCTAACCAGTCACACTTAGGAACATCACACTATTCCTTCAGATATTATAAAGCAGCAGTTCCAATCATCAACGATAAGTCCATCACCTGGACCCTGAGGTCCTTTGACTGCTTTCTTCATTAGAATGGTTTATTAGAGGCATAAAGTTTGACCTGTGGTTGCCTAGGGCTAGGGACAGTGCAGGAGATGGGGAAATCGAAGTGGGTGGTGACAGCTAAGGGGTGAGGGACTTCCCGTTAGAATTGTAAGAATATTCTAAAATGGATTGTGATGATGGTTGCAAAACTCTGTGAATATGCTGAAAACCACTGATACATTAATTAATTAGATGAATTGCATGCACATTCCATTGTATCCAACTCTGTGACACTATGAACTGTAGCCTGCCAGGCTCCTCTGTTCATAGAATTTTCCAGGCAAGAACACTGGAGTGGGTTGCCATTTCCTTCTTCAGGAATTCTTTCTGACCCAGGGATCAAACCTATATCCCCTGTGTCTCCTGCACTACAGGCAGATTCCTTACTGCTTGAGCCACTGGGGAAGCCACTGAACTGTCCACTTTAAATGAGTGAATTGCATGATATGAGAATTATAGTTCGATAAAGCTGTTTCTTTTAAAGGCAGAGTTCATTTAATCCAATCTAAACCACAAGAATTGCTGTTACAAGTCATCTCCTTAGAAGCCAAACAGCCATAGAGATAAAATAAAATATACCTTCTGCACTAATAAAAAAGAAAACAAACACACACAAAACCACAGTCTGGAATGTATACAGCATCTCACAGAAAACGCGATGGACCCCAGGGCATTTCCCATCTGGCTCATTCACTCAGACCATCCTACCGTCTAGTTGTAGCAGCGTAACTAGATCTCAAAACTTTCCTTTTGTCATGAAGTATACAATTTTCTCTTCTTTCTATGTCAACTAGAGATACAATTTTCTATGTTACTAGAGATACACTGAGTTGGATAAACATAACAGTTAGAAGGGAAGTGAGATAAAATGATAAACGATAGTCAAAAAACAAACTCTTAAAAACTACCAAGCTTTAGACAGTGGAGGGAATATCAGCTTTGTGGTAATGCCCTCTGTGCTAAGTCAAGACAGTAGCATTTGTCAGGTGTCAGGCAAAGGAACACGACTTCTTTAACACTTGCCAGACCACTCAGTAAGTCTTCTGAAGAGACTAGGCAATGAATGACTAACAGCAGACATTCTGGTCCTTATTCATACACTGTTTTGTATTCATATTTATCATCTGCCATGCAATTGCTTGTCATATCTCCCCAGTGAAATCCCAAACACCCGAAAGACAGAGAAAGAATCCCATGGGTTTTCTCTCCTCTCACCATTCCATAATACTCAAAGTATTCAGCAAAGAGTTAAAACTGCTTTATGGGGTACAGGATACACTCATCTTAGAGTCTTACAACACCAAAGACTTTTTTTTCCTTTTTAATAATGCTGTTTTGGAGCAAGCATAATTTAATGAATGGAATATCCACAAAATCTATGTAATAAATAATTTCATAATCGATTGTTACTGTTCCTTGAAGCCTCATTTCTAAGGACTTTATTTTGGAGAAATGTTTACTATGATCCATAAACAACAGACAAAGTCTTCAAATATCAACAGGCTGCTGGCTCCTGAATGTATCAGAGCATGTCTTTGAAAGCTGGATTCTACTGGGTCCACCCAGACTGACACATACTACAAACTTCAGTTTTAAAAACTATCTTCAGAACTAAATCTTTTTTAAAGGTACCTTTCAAAAAAATGTACTAGAGTATAGTTGATTTACAATATTGTGTTAATTTAGGGCTTTCCAGGTGGTGCTAGTGGTAAAGAGCCTGCCTGCCAATGCAGGAGACGCAGGAGACACAGGTTTGATCCCTGGGTTGGAAAGATCCTCCGGAGGAGGGCATGGCAATCCACTCCAGTATTCTTGCCTGGAGAATCCCATGGACAGATGAGCCTGGCAGGCTACTGTCCACAGGGTCACAAAGAGTCGCGCATGACTGAGCAACTAAGCAGGCACACACGTTGTGTTAATTTCAGATGTACAGAAAGTGATTCAGTCACACATATATTCATCCTTTCTCAGATTCTTTTCCCATATAGATTATTACAGAATATTGAGTAGAGTTCCCTGTGCCATATAGTAAGGTGATCTATTTTATTTATCATTGATCCCGATGCTGGGAAAGACTGATGGCAAAAGGAGAAGGGGGAGGCAGAGGATAAGATGGTTAGATGGCATCACCAACTCAATGGATGTGAATTTGAGCAAACGTTGAGAGACAGTGAGGACAGAGGAGCCTGGAGTGCTGCAGTCCATGGGGTTGCAAAGAGTCAGAAGGGCCTTGGTGACTGAACACCAACCATGTGTTAAAGGTAGCTTTTAATGCAACCACAGACCAGATTTTTATCACGGAAAGAGAGGGAATCATTTCTATTTGCAACATATCCTTACATAGGTCATATAACTCCAAAAAATTACAGACTCTTTGCTATTGAAATCTAATGATTAGTCACTGAGTTCAATATATACTTAAACACCTATAGTTAAATGTAATTCAGTTCAGTCAATTCAGTCGCTCAGTCGTGTCCAACTCGTTGCGACCCCATGAACCGCAGCACGCCAGGCCTCCCTGTCCATCACCAACTCCCGGAGTCCACCCAAACCCACGTCCATCGAGGCCGTGATGTCATCCAGCCATCTCATCCTTTGTCGTCCCCTTCTCCTGCCCCCAATCCTTCCCAGCATCAGGGTCTTTTCCAATGAGTCAACTCTTCGCATGAGATGGCCAAAGTATTGAAGTCTTAGCTAAATGTAATTAGCCAGGATAAATTACAGAAAGGACCATACAAACAACTGAAAACATTCTCGGAGTTCAATGTGTTAGGAAGCAACAAAGGAAAAAAAAAACAAAATCACTCTTTCTTAACGTACATTCAGAAAGAAATACTCCAGTGTTGCACTTCTGAAAGCTTATTGGTTAAGGAGAGAGCTTCCAAATTCCTGTGGTAGGGACACGAAGACCTCTCTGTGACTTCACTGGCCAGCCCAGCTCCCTTCCAGAACAAACTCACCTTTCCCTGTCTTTGCTGCTATTATTCTTGTCTGGAATGTTCCACTCCTCCTCCCCTCATATCCAACTCCTGATCATCCCTCTTGGTAAGGTTTTTCTCTTTTCCTTCTGTCCTTACTTTCTGCCCAGTTCATTTGATATCAAATATTCTTTCCTGTCCTGTACTGGGGTTAAATCCCTTTTTCCCTGACCAAGCGGGTCAAGCAGATAACACTTTTGGCTCTTTCTACTTCTTCATTTAAGCGGAGGGAGGTGGATCAGTGTGTGATTCTAGGAAGCATAAATTAGGTACCCTGGGCTTTGTTGTTTAGTCACTAAAGTCGTGTCCAACTCTTTTGTGACCCCATGGACTGTAGCCCACCAGGCTCCTCTGTCTATGGGACTCTCCAGGCAAGAATACTGGAGTGGGTTGCCATTCCCTCTTTCAAAAGATCTTTCCAACACAGGGATTGAATCCGTTTCTCTCACATCTCCTGCACTGGCAGGCGGGTTCTTTACCAGTAATGCCACCTGGGAAGCCCGGTGGCTATTGTAGCTCCTCTCTCTCTTCTTTAGAGATGGAGCTGCCCCCTGGGATTGGCCTCTGACCCTCCATGCCATAATCTGACCCTCTGGCCCACAGGCTTGTCCCAGCTACTGTGACTTGTGCTGATCTCTCAGGTTCTGCATCACTACAATAAATAAACTCCATCCTCCCTTCTTGCCTATACCAGTAATAATGACGACAATTGAACCTCATCTGCCAATTATTTTATCCTCGTTCTTAATTTTTTTTCCTAGAACTTGGGAGGGTCACAAGGGTGACTGTGGTTTTTCTCAAAGACTCCAGAATCATTTGTGTATGTAAGTTTACATATATTGATTAGCTGGCTTTCAAAATTGATGTGAGATCATGTCCCATCTCCCTGCCTGGACATAATTGGGGGTCATAAATCTTTGCTACCCAGGGCTTCATCACAATGCCCAATGTACAGCAGAAACAAACTCGGATATATTCAATCATGAATACATCATCTAATTAAAGATATATAGAGAAAAGATTAAAAACAAAACTCAGGACTACAGTACTTGTGATTCCAGCTCACAGTTATAAGTTTATTAATGCCTTTTTGGTGTCCCTTATCAGCAAGTGCTAGCATAAAGTTAATATAGGCTGGGTGAGTATAAAATTAATATATGTGACACACTGTGGTCCTGCAGAGTCAGTGTAATTGCACACTGAGCAGCTAGAAGAGAGAATAAAAGATAAGGCATATCCTGATTGATTTTCTTCATCAAAACCCACAAGATCTCATTTCAACAAAACCCTGTCATTAAATTTCCAGCATATCTAACAGTGAATTTTATGTGATATATATCTGAACCCAATTTCCAAAGCAGTGGTGGCAATCTATCATAAACCAAGTTTTCAGTTATCTACATTTTAAACCTTCATATTATGGGTTCCATTATCCTTCTCTTGCTCTTACATAAGACGCTTCTCATATATTTAAAAACCTATTAATGGGCAATGCTGCTGAGAAATAATGGTTTAGATGTCCAAGTATATGCTTTTGAGTTTCCTTCCCCAAAGAAACAACAAAAGTAGATTAAATACACAAAGGATTTACAATTATGTCAAAATACAGTGTTTAAAAAAAAACTTTAGAGGTCAATTAAAGTGATTAAACCACTAATTTACCTTCAATTTCAGTTTTAGTACATTTTTTTTGTTTCCAAGTCTGTTTATTTACTTGTAATCAAAGTACAGTCAACAATATTATATTAGTTTCAGATATACAACAGTGATTCAATATTTTTATAGATTATACTCTATATAAAGTGAAAGTGAAAGTCTCTCCATCCTGTCTGACTCTTTTCAATCCCATAGACTGTATAGCCTGCCAGGCTCCTCTGTCCATGGAATTCTCCATGCAAGAATACTGTGGGTTACCATTTCCTTCTCCAGGGGATCTTCCTGATGCAGGGATCAAATCAGGGTCTCCCACATTGCAGGTGGATTCTTTACTGTCTGAGCCACCAGGGAAAATATTCACTATATTCACTATGTTGTCTATTACATCCTTGTATCTTATTTATTTTATACCTGCGAGTTTAAATGCAACCTTTTTTTCTTTTTTTACTTAAGTATGCATTTATTGAATGCTAACAGGACACTAGTACTAACTAGTAAATGGTACTAATAAGCAGTACCTAGCAACACGATAGTTCTCAAAATGATTGCCTATCTAAAGCACCTTCCAGTTTTCAAAGAGGTCACGCACTTTTCCTAGACAATCAGAGTCTCCTGTTATAGCACCAGAGCAAACACTGTCATGCCCACTTTTCCAATGGGGAAACTGAGGCTTAGAGAGGTCTTGAGCACCGGCAGGTTGGTACTTACAGTCTAGACTGCTGATGCTCAGTAGTTAATCAGTTGTTTGGAGATTCAATAAATAGTTATTCAGCACCTACTGAGCAGCAAATCCTGTGCTGCAGCTGGGGAAAGAGGAGGTGCCTGCCCTCCCAGTCTCTTCCTGGGTCATCCTATTTGAGACAAGACCAGTCTCACCATTCATCAAATCAACATGCACATTATACAGTCAGCATAAGATTTTTATTTTATGCATGGACAAAAACAAAAATAAATTTGTTAATATTTCTCCCGTAAAAACAAAACTTTGGAAGACTTCCTTAAAGTTAATACAGCTTTATCATTTACTTTAGAAAATTAAGAATATACTTCATTGTTACTCCTCAAGGTTCCAATTAGATAGTGTTTCCATGAAAACTGGGACTCCAAATTAAAAATACCCTTTGACATTTTTCAAAGAAGCATTTAATCTTCTATCAAATGAACAAGAATTTAATCACATAAATTAGTCTACCTCATTCATATACCAAAATGTCAGAATTTACTAAGGAGACAATCTTAGATGCAAACATTCTCAGGAACAGTGCTGAGAATACTGCTGGAGAAGACCCTTCTTGAAATCCAGTTTTGGGGTTCACATATTTCAAATCACAGGGATCTGCATTCTCAGTACCACTGCACAGTTCTCAAGCCATGATTTTAATATGACATTGCCCCTTACTTAAGTGCAGTTGTCATAACATGTCATAAAACACGAGAGAGATGATCCATGTTGAGCCCTGAAATGAAAAGGCATGGCACCCACATCGCTTTTTCTCTACTTCTGCCCATGAATTAATTCATCTGCAGTAATGGCATTTACATTTAAGGCAGGCTTCCTTTCAGGTAGGAAGGCAGATCGACAGACAAGACAAACAGATACGACTCAGAGAAACCAGCAGTCCTGATGTCAGGAAACCCAACGAGGCACGGAAAGAAGAAGTGCATCACTAGGGAGCAGATTCAGTCAGTCAGGGAGCTGATTTCACAACCGCAGCCTCACACTCTTGCTGATAAGCGAGTGGAACATAGTAGAATGTGTGCTCATTACAAATGAAACCCAAACCCACCACTTCACACCTCCAAGAGACACCAATCTTTTGGAACTGAGCAAGTAGAGAAGAGTGCAAAAGTGTGTTTCAGTTTTCTGTCTCCTTCCTCCACTCTTTCCGTCTCTAAAGGATTGTGACTTGATAGTTATCTCATATTTTTCTTTTTTTGAGATAAGTCTCTCTATATATTTTTAAAAAGTCTTAATCAATGTAGCATTATTTCTTATGTACATATATTTCTGTGTCAGTCTGTCGGCTACCTTAGGGTAGATAACTGTGATGTCAACTGTATCACATGCCCAAGTCCAGTATCATCCACAGTGGCTGGAAGCGCTGCTCTCATGTAAAACTAGCCCTACCTTATTAGAGTCCTGTTAGATGTGATAAGAGGAAATAGAAAAATGAGATACAGGCTCTAATTTATACAAATCACTTGTCAGATGCCTTTTAAAAAAGACTTAGGCTTTTTTAAACCCTCAGGTCCCAAATTGCCACATAAATTTCTATAGAATGATACACTGACTCATGCATTTCTTTATTGGTATGGGATTAACAAAAAATCTAAATCCCTGTTCAAACTTCCTACTTTCTCTGATTTATTGAACATACCTAAGATTTTGGCAACCTGGTAAGAAAACAGAGGTAGCTAAAGAGGCCTAATTTACAAAAAAATTATATTTCAAAAGTTCATCTTAACCTGCCATTAGGAATGCCAAATACATTGTTCCATTAGAATGAGTAAATGAGAGTTACTACATTATTAAGACAAATAGGTAATAGCAATTTTTATCATGTAAAACAACTTTGTGTAAAGCAATCAATGAACATTAAAACCCTATTTATTGTATTCTGAAGTTTCCTTGATCTTTGATTTTATAGAAACATTTACCAAGTTGACAGCAAAGAAATACTGTTATGTATCAATTTCTGTTAGTAGGTCAAATATGTACTTCCACATTTCAAAATAGTCTGAATATATCATTTAAAAATTACAAAATATTGTATACTTTTCATATCCTGAGTCACTTCCTCATTGTTAAGGCAACTAGTTCTTTTAAAAAAACATGCCATTATAAATGGCTACACAGTGACTTCTGCACATTTTTCTCCATGAAATGAAGTTATGATCTCATATGATAGAAACACAGCATCAGAGAAGAGCCATCTATTTATTGAGATTAAACTTCTTTCAGTCCTGTAACTGTAGCACCGGTGAGTGACAAGGACAACATCAGAAAACCGAATGGAGATGTTGAATAATTAACGAGCATAATGCCTCAAACACACTGCTGATTATTATTAGTGTAACATCATCAAGCAGATTCCTAAGCAGCTACCACCTGCTAGGTGCTTTGCAAGCATCATTCCCATCTTTTATAATGTAGGGATTATTATGGCCGGTTTAAACATGGAGAGGAGTTAGGGGACTCATCTAAGGCTACAAAATCTCCATGACAGCTGTGCTTCTAACAGAAGTCTCCCTTTGTTCTGTCCCAAACTGCCTGTTCTTAGAAAAAGGTCATTGAAAGGGACTATCAACCTGCTAATACCCATTCACTAAAGGGTCGAAAGTGATTTTTATGTGAGACTTTCAGTGAGACTTCATGTGTCAGCTCTGAGGTTTAGGTGGGACGTCTGCTGGGAGGACCAGTCAGCAGCAGACCAGCCACCAGCAGCAGCCACCTCCCCAGAAGAGGTGACGTGACCAACAGGGCTCTAGGACCATACTGCAGCTTGATGCCCTCAACCACTTACTCTCTTCTCTAAGTATTTCAGCTATTTTGAAGTCTGATGATAGATGGCATTTCTCTCCAAATCGTAATGTAAAAATCATCCTTAATTTGACAGTAATTGAGCTACATCATTTCTTCACATGTCTGATCAAAATACAGCTTTGAAAGTCTACAGACAATTGAAATTTTAGCGAGTATTTAGAGACACCTATTAATGTATTACATCATCATCAACCGAAGAAAGATATTAATCTTTAAGATCCCCGTTGAGCATGGGGAACTATTATTCTTAGGATTATTTTGTGTAAACAAGTCCAAATCCTTATGTTACACAAAAGCTAACGTCTTTGCTCAGAAGATCTGAATTAATTTACAATCTCTGCTTTTGACTTAAATGCTATAAACATCTCTGTTGTTCCTGAAAACAAAGGCTGTTCCTGCATAATTTTTCAAACAGAGTAACTGAAATTAAAGTACTATGAAAATATTTACTGGATAAAACAAATGCCAAGATCAAAAATGTTAAGACACTGAGTGGATATTTATTATCCCCACTAATCCTTTTGTATTTCAAAGTTTATTTATTTTCACTCAGCTCTTCTATGATCTTTCATCAGTTATTATAGCATAGTAATTTTAAATTCATAAAAGATGATGCAGAGTTAATAATATCATGAGCTTTACAATAATATTCAAGTAATACTAAAAAGGATGGAAATCCATTTGTTATCTGAATATGCTCTTTGGATGAACCAGTAAAAAGGATAATCTAATGTTGGAGTTTTGACTCCTCATGATCTGGCCAATGAGGCTTGGCATACAGAACAGAGATTTAATTTTAAAATGCCAGTGATGAATAGTTTTAAAATAACAACTTAGTAAGTCAAATAGTCATGCTCTCTTCAGTGTATTTTAATAACAAATGTACAAATTTTATAATATTCTGACTTCCTAGCACTGCTAAATTCTTGTGAGGCAGTATCTGAAGTTAAGACATGGACCAACGTCTCCATGGCTTATTTGATGAAGACATCCTAATAGTTATTTGTCAGTGAATGTAGTTCATGACGATTTCTAGGGGACTGTTAACAGGAATTTCTGATTGAATGCAGCTGGGACCTGAGAATACCAAAATGAGAAAGTACTAAAAGACTAGATTATTGTCTTTATGGTGTTCATTTTTGTTTTTAATCTGTAAATTTATATTTGGAGTTCATGTTGTATTAGTTTCAGGTATACAGCAAAGTGATTCAGTTCTACATATACATGTATCTATTCTTATTGAAATTATTTTCCCATATAGGTTGTTACATAATATTGAGCAGAGTTCTCTGTGCTATATAGCATATCCTTGTTGGTTATCCATTTTATGTATTTATTTTTAGTTACCCATTTTAAATATAGCACTGTGTGCCTGTCAATCTCAAACTCCTAACTACCCCCTCCCTGTAACCTTTTCCCGCTGGTAAATTCTCTAGTCTCTAAGTCTGTTTCTGTTTTGAAAGTAAGCTCATCTGTAACTTTTTTTTTGGGGGGGTAACATTTTTTGACAGATTAGGCATGAGAAATATAAAGAAGGGAAGCCCCTTGGGCATATGGTGGTGCCCTCAGCTGGTTGAGGAAACGAGGAGGAACTGATAAAGAGAGAGAAATAAATACAGAAAGAATTTAGTTTGGTAAAGGTTGATTTTGGGCCATAGGCTCGCAAAGAGTTGGACACGACTGAGTGATTGAACTGACTGATTTGGGGGCTTCCCAGGTGGCACCAGTGGTAAAGAATCCACCTACCAATGCAGAAGACATAAGGGAGACTTGGGTTTGATCACTGGGTTGGGAAGATCCTCTGGAGCAGGAAGTGATAAGCCACTCCAATATTCTTGCCTGGAAAATTCCATGGACAAAGGAGCCTGGCGGACTACAGTCCATTGGGTCACAGAGTTGGATACAACTGATCGAATGACTGAAAGGTTGATTTTAAGGTGGATACGGGCATGGAGGTAGGGAAATCTGGTGGTGGTTAAACTTAGGAATTAACATCTTAAGAGAAAGGTTGAAAGTAGTGAGCAAGATCAGGATATGTAAAGATGCTCAACATCACTCATTATCAGAGAAATGCAAATCAAAACCACAATGAGATATCACTTTACACCACTCAGAATGGCTGCAATCCAAAAATCCACAAGTAATAAATGCTGGAGAGGATGTGGAGAAAAGGGAACTCTCTTACACTGTTGGTGGGATTGCAAACTAGTACAGCCTCTATGGAAAACAGTGTGGAGGTTCCTTAAAAAACTGCAAATAGTCCTGCCATATGACCCAGCAATCCCACTGCTGGGCATATACACCGAGGAAACCAGAATTGAAAGAGCCACGTGTACCCCAATGTTCATCGCTGCATTGTTTACAATAGCCAGGACATGGAAGCAACCTAGATGCCCATCAACTGACGAATGGATAAGAAAGCTGTGGTACATATACACAATGGAATATTACTCAGCATTAAGGAAAAATTCATTTGAATCAGTTCTACTCAGATGGACGAAACTGGAGCCCATTATCCAGAGTGAAGTAAGCCAGAAGCAAAAACAACAATACAGTATATTAACGCATATATATGGAATTTAGAAAGACGGTAACGAGAACCCAGCATGCGAGACAGCAAAAGGAACGCAGATGTATAGAATAGACTCAGGGCCTCTGTGGATGAGGGAAAGGGTGGGATGATATGGGAGAATGGCATTGAAACATGTTAATTATCATATGTCTAAGCAATAGCCGGCCCAGGATTGATGCTTGGGACTGGTGCAACGAGATTTCCCGGGGGGAGGGAGGAGGGAGGGGGGTTCTGGAGGGGGAGCATATGTAAACCCATGGTGATATCATGTCATTGTTTGGCAAAACTAATAAAAAAAAAAAAGATCAGGATATGTAAACATTTTCTGTAACAGGCCAGAGAATAAATATTTCAGGCTTTGAGGGCCTCATGAGCTATCCCAACTACTCGCTTGTGACTGGAGCAGAAAAGCAACCATAGGCAATAGCTAAAGAATGAGTGTGCCTATGTTCCAATAAAACTTTATTTATAAAAGCAGGTGCCAGATGTATTTGGCTGCAGGACACAGTTCACCAGGCCCTGAGTTTGAAGACCAATAAAGTCCTAGAAAGGGATAAGCTCACTCAGAAAGAACATAAGTAAGGCAAAGCAGTATGACATGAAATCTGAAAACACGGAACTATTCATTTCTGTTGAGTCCAGTAAAGACACAGACAAGGCTTGTAATCAAATGAAAGTGAAAGTGTCATTCGGTCAGTTGAGTCTGACTCTTTGTGATCCTTCGGATTGTAGCCTGCCAGGCTCCTCTGTCCATAAGATTTCCCAGGTAAGAATACTAGTTTGGGTTGTCATTTCCTACTCCAGGAGACCTTCCTGACCCAGGAATCGAACCCAGGAATCCCACACTGTGGGCAGATTCTTTACCATCTGAGCCACAAGAGGAGCCGAGTACTGTTCCCGTTCAAACTAACTGTATGTGAAATTGGGCAAGTTATTAAACCTTTGAGTTAAGTCGCCTTGATGGCAAAATGAAGACAACGATAATGATAATAACAGCTAATACCAGGCACCGTGCTAAAGAATACCTTAATATTTATAAACAATCCTTAGAATTAAGTACTGGGTTGGCCAAAAAGCTTGTTTGGGTTTTCCTGTAAGGTGTTATCTCTCCCTTTAATGTGGGTACTGAAATACAGGAAGACTCAACAACACACCTACGTGACTCAGTGTGTAAGTGGTGGAAGAGGTCTGGTTCCAGCCCAAGCAGCTGGCCCTGGACTCCCACTCTTAATCTTACACAAATCACAAAAAGTCATGATGAGGATCAGATAAAACTGAAGCCTTTTATCACTGTGCTTGGTGTGTAGAAAGAACCTAGTAGGTGGTGGTCATTATTATTATTATAATCCAGAGTGAGGTAAATAGACTAAGGACACAAAGATGACTTAGATAAGGTCAGTCTTGTCTATGACACTTTCACTAAATTTCTAACACCAACTTGAAAAAGGCCCTCAAATCAACTCCATCACCGATTTTCAGGCTGCCTTTCCCTTTAGGAAAAGACGTTAGGAAAAAAAAATCATATCATCCTTTATTACCACTTGCCTGGCATCTTTGTTTTCGATTTTTACCAAGTGTTTCTGGTCAAGTTTGGTTTATTCTTAGTGTTCATACACAGAAAGTTCCAGAAGGATAGTTTCTTTTCCTTGTGTTCCAACCTGCTATAAGGATCTACAGGTCCCTATTTAGGGTCCATGGTAGATTATGTTTTAACAAGCATTTAATTTTTGCAGGAACTAATGAGACCACACAAAGACACTTTTGACCAACGAACTCTTATTTATACACTAAGGTCCAGCTCAAATTCTCCCTCCTCTGCAGAATTCCCTGTTCCCTTATGCTCCATTTCTCTTGGCAAGTTTCTGACATCTCTCTTAGGGCAGTAACCACTGTTAACAGTTTACTTAGTACCTTCTGCTGGAAGAGGAATCCCTTGACTGATGGTACTAGTTACTTTTACTTCTTTTCTTGATATGTGGGATAAAGGCTCGCATAGGAATTTATATATATAAAAGTAAGGAGTACAAGAAAAGCCATTAACCCCCAAAGAAAAAGGAATGTAAGTCATAAGTAAAAATAATGAACTTTCCATATTCTAATTTAACAGGGATACTATCTTTCCAAACATTTTTCAAAAGTTTAAGCATCACAGGAAACACATCCAATTATTATTTAAATTTATTTAACTATCAATTGTTGCTGAAATAGAATTAATATCAGTTTTTAACTTTTCCAGGGGGTTCCCTGATAGCTCAGTTGGTTAAGAATCCGCCTGCAATGTAGGAGATCCCGGTTTGATTCCTGGGTCATAAAGATCCGCTAGAGAAGGGACAGGCTACCCACTCCAGCTTTCTTGGGCTTCCCTTGTGGCTCAGCTGATAAAGAATCCGTCTGCAATGTGCAAGACCTGGATTCGATCCCAGGTTTGGGAGGACCCCCTAGAGAAGGGAAAGGCTACCCACTCCAGTATTCTGGCCTGGGGAATTCCATGGACTATATAGCCCATGGGGTCACAGAGAGTCAGACACAACTAAGCCACTTTCACTTTCACTTTTCCGAAAACACCTTGGGATGAATTACCCCTACCCATGAAGTGGATGAAGATTTTACATAATAAAGAGAAACCAAGGAAGGTAGAGCGAAAGAAAATAAAATAATGTTATATAAGGGCAAACAGCAATTGTAACATTTAAAAATGCATCTGCTTATTTCTATAATAAATTGATATATGGTTATATATTAAGTATTTAATAACTGTCAACATTTTATATATATACTTTATTGCAAAAAAAATAGTTTCTGTTTAAGTACAACCCAGCAAAAAATTCAAATATGTCTTGGGTGATATGTTAAAACCAGGGATTAAAGAACAAATATTTATAGGACAAAAAATTAAGCATGGCCCCTACTTGGAAGGTATGAGTCAGGTTTGATTTGTTTTAACCTGGGCCCCTGAGGATAGATCCCAAAAGGTCCTGGACCAACTTCAGAGGTTCCAAACACAACTTGCAATTATGTGCAAAGCTCTCCGTGCCTGTGTCCTTCTTCAGAGAACTCGTCTAGAACTATCATGAAATTCCTGAATAAGTCTACTACCTCCCTTGTCAGGATTCACAGATAAGACTCCCTGAAGCACAGTTATCTTACTTAAAAAGTCCTTTTTTGTTAACCTCCTACTTTTGAAAAGAACAGAAGACTAGATTATTGGTCAAATTAAGTGAGTCAGTGTGTGTTTCTGCCCCAACTCACCGACATTAGACCCAAACTCAAAATTTTGTTCATTAGTGAGAAGCCAAGGTTCTCTCCATTAACCCACGGAAACTTAACCTTAACTTAAAAATTTTAAATAGTTCAGTGTTTTCAGGGATCTCAGGTGTCTGTTTATAAAGCTTGCAGATAAAAATCAATAAATACTCCAAGACCTGAGCAGTTCTAAAATGCTTGAGTATTAATTGGCATGCTTTATTTTCTAACCAATCTGTGGCGTTCACTCTATTTAATGGGCTTCACAGGTGGCACTAATGGTAAACAATCTGCCTGCCAATGCAGGAGACACGGGTTCAATCCTTGGGTTGGGAAGACCCCCTGGAGGAGGGGCTGGCATGGCAACGCACTCCAGTGTTCTCGCCTGGAGAATCCCATGGGCAGAGGAGCCTAGGCTACAGTCCATAGGATGGTAAAGAGTCAGACGTGACTGAAGAACTTAGCATGCACACACCATTCCATCCATAGGCTATAATCCATCTCTTAGAAACGAAAGATGTTTCAGCATCTCTTGGGAGAGAAACCTCTTCTTTCCAGAATAAAATAAATTTCTCTCAAGGATTAGATTCGAGAGATTCTATTGCATTTACAAAAGGCTTTTTGCAATATCCTCCTGCTAATTTAATTTTCTGCCTTTTTCCTTGTTGATAGCTGGGACCAATTTGGAATACCTTTTCCATATTATTGAAAATCAGTGGGCAGTAATGTCATTAATGCTTTCAGGCCACTAATGTACAAGAGGTTATTACTTCAAAGTACAAAAGATGATCGAAAATGAGGTGACCTTCCTAAAGAATAAAGTAGCCAAGGCCTGAAATTCAAAAGCTGTTTTCTGTTTTTCTGAAACTGTCCAATAAGCTTATCCTTACTAACCACAGAACCAACATTTCTTTGCTTAACTTGACATAAGGGGACCATAACATTATATTCAGGCTCTACAGTAGCTTCGCTGCTCCCTGATTCATACCCATTTCAATTTCTATCTGTTTTGCATAAATGAAGCAGGCTTGTAGAAGAGACTGATTCATTATCATGTAAAATACAGCCATTAGGAGAAAATGTAGTAACCACATTCTGAGACATAACAAGATCAGACTCTCAGGCTTTTGGGCTGAGCTGGGGAATGAGATGTGGAGTGTTTCTAAAAAAAGAAAGTCTTCCTTCTTTCTGTGAAAGAGGTATTCACAGTAGTAAATTTAAGGAATTTTACAGTTCCTTAAAAAATGGAAGCCACTAACAGGCCATTCCTTGAGTTTACCATTAAAGTGGAACATCCTGTCCAACTGACCCTTAATGTTAATACTGGTGAGGAGCTAAGTCATAAAACTTGCATCTGTTTTATCTGTTTTGTTTCTCTTCCAGAATCTTCTTTTTTTCTTTTTCCATATTCACCAACTTATTAAAGGATATGTCAAAGGATGGGCTTCCCCAGTGGCTCCACGGTAAAGAATCCTTCTGCAATGCTGGAGCCGTGGGTTCGATCCCTGGGTCAGCAAGATCCCCTGGAGGAGGGCATGGCAACCCACTCCAGTATTCTTGCCTGGAGAATCCATGGGCAGCACAGCCTGGCAGGCTGACAGACCATGGGGTTGCAAGGAGTTGGACACGACTGAAGAGACTTAGCACACACACACACACTTTAAAGGGTACATATAAACAGCCAGACAAAAAGGTACATAAGGTGAGACCTGGGAGAGGCCCACATGCAGGAATTTCTGTGCTCAATCTGAAAGCTCTCCTTACCCTCTATTATTGGTATTTTTTTATTCAGGCCACAGCTGTTATATAGCGTTGTGTTAGTTTCACATGTACAGCAAAGTGATTCAATTATACATACACACATATATACTTTTTCAGATTCCTTTCCATTATAGGTTATTACAAGATATAGATAATCATTCCCTGTGCTTTACAGTCCTTGCTGTTTATCTGTTTTATATGTAACTATCTTGTGGTTGGAAAATTTAACAGGAACCACTTGACTCAAGTGCCTATCAAGGTAAGTAGACATGCTATCGTTGTCCCTGCCTATCAGATGCTACCACCAGGAAGGAACTGTTGGATAATGACAGAAATGTGAAGTGTTAAGTGCCACAGACTCCGCAGCAAGGGGAAGAGACAGGATGGCCTGATTCCTGCAGTGATAAAGAAACAGCCTCAGGGATGGAAAGAGGAGATGATCCATAGGAGAAAACAGGCGAATGGGAAGAACATTTGAGTACTTATACAGTGCGGGGCACTGCTCTAGGCACTGAGGCTACAAGGTGAACAAAACAGACGGTGTCTCAGCTGACCTCCCCTTCGGTGAAGACCCGTGAAAGACCAATTAGCACTAGAGTACCAGGTAGGGAAAGTAACTTTTTTTTTTAATTTTTAATTTTTTTTCAAGGTTTTCATTTAAAATTTTTTTAATTAATTAATTTATTTTAATTGGAGGCTAATTACTTTTAAAAGGTAAAGGAGGGAGGAAGGACAGAGTGTTATGCGGAATTCCTGAGCCCTGGTTGCCTGAGGAAGCCCTTTTTGAGGAAGAAACATTTAAGTTGAGATCTGAATACAAGAAGGCACCATCCTCTCTATTCCTGCAACCTATACAAACTGTCTTTGATGGGAAAAGGGTGTCAAATGGCAAACTGAAGAGCTGTGATCCTGTCTTGTAATTCAGCGGTTTTCACCACTTTTCTGTGCATGTTCGAGGCACATTTCCAAATATCATAATATGTATTAGATTATATGAAGGGATTATAAAACAAAGCAATCTGAAATCAGTCAACAGGAATTCAGTCCTGTCACTCAGAGCAGTTCCACTAACAGCGCCTCAGGTGTCTATGAAAACACCCCTTATCCCCACGGTCATCCTGAGGAGGCAATTCTGAGCTGGTATTTGCAGCCCATACCACACTCTTATTCACCCAGGAGGCAAACTCGTCTCCAGTGAAAAGGAGATCCTTCTATAGCAGACAGTCAAGAATACACTCAACTAAAAATTAAACTTTCCTTATCCTCTGTGAAGATACCTGTTGAGCTTCATAACTGCCTAATAATCATTGTATATACACATTTTATAAACTATACATACTCAAATGTGGAAAAATAAATTTTATTAAAAAAATTTTTAAAACTCTTTATTGAATTTGTTACAATATTGCTTCTGTTTTATGCTTTGGTTTTATGGTCATGAGGCATGTAGGATCTTAGCTCCCACTCTAACTAGGGATCAAACCCATACCCTTTATACTGGAAGGTAAAGTCTTAACCACTGGACCACCTGGGAAATCCCTGGAAAAATAAATTTTATATACTAACATTGGACAGCATGCCTTTATGCTGTGGGTCATTTGCTGGACAATGGCGGATGACCGTGGTCATGAAATGGCAAAGCCTGGCTTGCCACTCTTGAGTGTCTACATTTTCTGGCTGTCCCATAGGAAATATTATTCATTTTCACAGAATCCTCCATTTTTTGGTTCTTCCCCTACATGATGTTATAGGAAAAGTTTTATTTACTTTATCCCCCCTCCTACCTTGTTCTGTGACTCTTCACACTTAAAACCATCAGAAAATGGCCAGCAGAACAGCTTGCCTGAAGCCTGCAGAGAATGAATGAAGCACATGTAGAGAAGGAGGGACCCTAGCACTACCCAGTGACACAGCAAAATTATGAGAAACTATGCTTGACCTCAGAATCCCACCATTCAAAATTACCATGTGCCAACTACTTGGATGTAGGGCCATCTTGTGATGCTGTCCCTCCATTAATGATTGGGGTTGGTCTGGTGAGACGTGTGTTAGTCGCTCAGTTGTGTCTGACTCTTTGCGACCCTATGAAATGTAGCCCACCAGGCTCCTCTGTCAATGGAATTCTCCAGGCAAGAATACTGGAGTGGGTAGCCATCCCTTCTCCAGGGGATCTTCCCAACCCAGGGATCAAACCCGGGTCTCCTGCATTGCAGGCAGATTCTTTACCATCTGAGCCATCAGAGAAGCCCTTGTGGGGAGCTGGGGTCCCAGGGAACCATAGGTCTGGCCAGAGCCCCTATCTGCTCTAGGGAGCAGGTGCTAGGGATTTCAGATTCTGAGCTCAAGGTACATCCTTGATGGCTCAGAAGTTTCTAAGGAAATCGTGACTACTGATGACAGCTCAGCATGTGAAATCTTTTCACAGAAAATCACAGTATTTTCACACTGGAAGAAACTTTATTCTTCACTTCACCCATCCCTTTTTTGCTCTTTCATTTCCTCTTTCCTTCTTTTTGTTTTTTTGATATCAAGTAGTTACTTTAAAAGGAAAAAAAAAGTCCTGATATACAGAAAACTATGGAAGTAAAAATGAATGCCTGCCAATTTCATGCACCTTCACTCACCTTTATTTAAATGAAAAGTTCAAAACAAAATAAACAAAAACAGTCCTAGAGAAGTTCTGGAACTTACCTGGGGTTACACAGAAGCCAGGAGTAAATAATGAAAACAGTGTCTAGGTCATCTGACTTCCCAACCAAGATCTACCTTGTTGAGGTCACATTCCTAATAGAAAACTGATATTTACAACTCTAGATGGGGACATTCTAGTGATTGGATGCAATTTTAACCATTAGAAAAATCAGTTAGGGTTGGGGAAACCATTTGAGACATATTTTAAGTTAAAAAATTCTAATAGTAATTTTTATATATTAAAAACTTCTAAAAAGAAAATAGAACACACACAAAAAGTGAATACTGTCAGGATATATTCACATTCTGAAAAGAAAATATAGTGACAAAAAGCGAATACTCTTAGAATGTATTCTACACTATGAAGCCAAATGACAGTGTTATGATCAGTAGGGCTAGCATAGCTTTTGAGAGTAAGTCAACAGATTGGCGTCAAAAAGGGACCAATGCTGAAGCTTGGTTCTATCCAGTCTGATGGTATACAGTTGACCCTTGAACAATGTAGGGGTAGGGGTGCCAACCCTCCAGACAGTAGCAAATCTGTGTATAATTTATCGTGGGCACTATGTAACCACAGTTGCTCTACCCATGGTCCTTCTTCCCTGGATTCAACCGACCATGAATCATTTATTACTTACTATATATAGTATTCACTATTGGAAAAAATCCACATATAAGTGAACCTGCACAGTTCAAACCCATGTTATTGAAGAGTTAACTGAACTTCATTTGAATAGCGGCCTAGAAAACAGAAGAATGAAACTTAACTAGAGGCTGAAATTCTCCTTTTACACTTGGAAGCACAGCAAATGCACTCTCTCTAGCTTATGAAGTAACCCTCCAGCATCATTGATTTTTGAGTCTTACAAAAGCTCTTCGTATTGTGCCTGCATCACAGATTTACACTGCCATAACTCCTGTCAGACATCATCTTGGCTTTATGAATAAATAAAACTATGCTCTAGGGAAACATTGATTTAAGAAGAAAAATCAATACCCATCTAGCATGTGACAGACCTGAGCATTAAGGCTACTTATCCCCCAAGTACAATACTAAATGGAAAACCATACTTTTTGCTTCCTAAGTAAAAGCTGGGTGAAGGTGTATGAAATTGGCAGGCAAATGATTGCCTTCCACAGCCCTCTTTCAGAAATCAGGATTCCTCTTTCCTTTTCAAGGTAGTTAGCCAATACCTCCAAAAGAAAAGAGGAAGGGAATGATTAAAAAGAGGTTGACAAACCAATACTGGCAAAATCTTGGTAATCTGTGAACTTATATAGTGAGTATACGAGAACTCACTGTATTATTCATTCTCTCATGGATGTAAAATTTTTCATAATAAGAATTTGAAAAGTATGCATCCTTGCCTAGAAGAAACTATTTAAGGCTAATATCAACCAAGATGTTGACAATGGTTCTTTTTAGGGTACAGCCTCATAGGAAAGCTTTTTTCTTTCTTTGGAATTTCATATTTTCCAACTTTCTATAGTGAATATGTATATTGCTTTTATAGTTCAGAAAATACATAATAAATGCAAGGCAGGATAGCAAAAAAGAGAAAAAACAGGATTAATTAATTGACTGCAAAGTATTTTGTTGACTACTAACCTAGAGACAGCTAAGATATACATTGTAATGCTTATTTATATCAACTTTTTTTTAACTGCTCTCAGACACTTTTTCAGAGCGCAAGGAAGTTGCTATTAAAATTGGTTTGAAAAATAAAGCAAACACTGTACTCTGAAATTAACCTCATCTTTGCAAGTCAGAGTTCACATGGGAGACAAAACCTAGCTAAAGTCATCATTTCTTCCGTTCTGAAATCACCTACAACCTAAGCCTATTTTCACAGTGGAGACAGCTGTTTAGAGTTCTGACAGGCCTGTGGTAACCTTTGATTACAAAGCCACTCCAGAGGCCAGGGCTTTTGCTTTGTTTCTTGAATTGGTTGGAATTAAAAATGAATCCCATTATGTTTCCCGAGCTCCTCAAAGACACAATCCACTGCTAACTGTGTTACCTGCAGCCTTGCTGTTTTGGGATTAGGGCTCCTGTCCCAGCGGACAGTTACTGAGGCTGTTCTCATAGCTTGTCTTTCTCATGAGTGGGAAGAACAATTCTGGTGATCTGAAACACACTTCCAAGAAAATGGGTTAGGGTAATTTAATTTTTGAATCCCAAATTCAAACATTGTACAAGTAACTACTATCCTCACCCAGACTGGTGAATGCACTGACTAAATCTACTCTCTAGGTGGCAATGACTATGCAGTTGCAAGTTCCAAGGGTACGCAGCCATCATTTTAGTTCTGACAGCCACGCCCCCTCTTCTCGCCTGGTTGCTCAGTCGTGTCTGACTCTTTGTGACCCCATGAACTGTAGCCCCCCAGGCTCCTCTGTCCATGGGATGTCCCAGGCAAGAATACTGGAGTGAGTTGCCTTTTCCTTCTCCAGGGGATCTTCCTGACTCAGGGATTAAACCCGGGTCTCCTGCATGGCAGGTGGATTCTTTACTGTCTGAGCCACCAGGGAAGCCCATAGAAGAGGGAAAGGGGCTGTAAATTGGTTTTGGCAGCAGCCCTTCTTTAATTCATAGATACTAAAAGGAAACACAGGAAACATGGGTTCAATTCCTGGGTTGGGAAGATCCCCTGGAGAAGGGAATGGCAACTCACTGCAGCATTCTTGCCTGGAGAATCCCATGGACAAAGGAACCTACCGGGCTATAGTCCAGAGGGTCGCAAAGGGTCAGACACGACTGAGTAACTACACATATACCTTCCTTTTTATTACAGTGTCAGAGATATACTCATTTAAATTAGAGTGTCCACTCTGTGTTACTATGTGCAAGGCATCTATTAAATGCTGTAGATACAAAAATAATAATATTTGAATCTTACCCTCAAGCTTAGTGTCCATAGGAGGGTCAGATATATTAATGGATAATTAAGTATAATCTGACCAGAGATACAGCTTAAGAATCATGGGAACCCAGTTCACAGGAGGGAAACGAGGGGGGTGGGAGTGGCTTCTCAGAGGAGATGGAAACTGACATGGACTTTGAAGGATTCCTAGGTATTTCTCAAGAAAAACTGAACAAGGGCATTATCAGGAGTGAGACCAGCATGTGCAAAGCCTGAAAGGACATGATGTGTTGAAACAGTCCAAGAAACTCAGTCCTAACAAAGCACAGACAGCAAAGCTGGGGAAGGCAGGCAGTGTGCTAGAGGGATGCACACGACTGGCGGTGGAGGGATACACCAAGATGTCTGGGTCTATTCTCAAGGTTGCAAGGGCCAATAGAAGTCACTGAACAAGAAATCACACTATAAAGTGGGGAGCAGGGTACCTAGAGTGGGGACAATCTGTTGAAAGACAGCTATACTAAGTGAGCTCCAGCAATAGACTGGCATGGAGTTGATGAGAACCAGAACTGGTGTAGTGACAGTGGGAGGCAGAGGATAGCTGGACCGGAAGGATGTTTACAATTAACATTTGTGACAGCCAGCAATTAATATTTGACCTCACCAAGCACCACTGTTTGGGGAACTTTCATATGTTCTCTCAAATCCGGGATCCAGTGTGGACTTAATGCCAAGACTGAAGCAGTGTCAGGATGGAGATTTCTGGCTTGAGTTACGAGGTCGACAGTGATGCCTTTAATTAAAATATTGATTCCAGGAGAAGGTATCAGTTGTGAGTAGCAGACAAGTGAGGAGGGGTGGGGAAGAAGGTTTCACTGTATACAGATTAGTTTTGAAAACTGCTTGAGATATACAAATGATGATAACCAAAAGCTGGGGTCAGGAATTAGGCAGAGAGCAAACTGAAAATTCCAGATGAATTAAAAAAAAAAAAAAGGCAGAAAAATATCCCCATAGTAAAACTGAAGCAATCTACCACCTACCAAAAAATAAAAAAATAAAAAAGCACACAATACAATACTTTCTAGAAACTTAAGAGCCCCGTGTGATGCCTCCACAGAAACACCTGAGCTCAATTTTAAAATATATAGATTCTTGAGTTAAATCTTAATGCCCCCTAACTAGAAAATGTTCTATAATTCAGGCCCACAAATAAAATGTGTAAGGCAAGCAGCTCTAGTGAAAATGGAAGTGCATTAGAGAAAACAATATTTAATCCCTGATTCGAGATTGTCAATGCTAGGAGATCAGAGGAAAGCATTTTTGGAGCTTGGATAATCGAAGCTCCTAATGCACTGACTCTTAAGTTGAACTAACTAATAAAAGGCAGGCTGTTTTCCAGGATCTGCAATTATATTTAGAAAGACCTCTGAGGGGAACCCCAATGACCCTGAAATAGCACCCTGCTATCCAAAGAGGAAATGGTTCCTCTAGTAAAAGAAAGAGCTTCTCAACAAGTTAAAGGAAAGATATGACTGAAAGACAGTGCCTATTTTACAAGATTGCTTCTGTGAAGAGATTCAGACCAGATGTACTCCTTCCTTTCTGGCCCATAAGAGGAATTGGATAATGATGTATAATGGACAGAGGTCAGTCATGTCACAGTGCTTGAGGTTTGTAAATCTTTTAAATGGGTGGGCAGAGCACTTCAAAGTCCAGGATTCGTTAAAAAAGCAGATAACCATGTAGCGAACTAATTGCTAACATCAAATAAAGAATGTCTTTGTGTTAACTTGTTCGTTTGGGCTGGCTCATTTTTTTTCTGGTTTCAGTTCTGTTCACAGATGACCTAAAATCATTAAAGAATTTTTATCTCAGCACTAAATGAGATGACCAATACTGCTGATAATAATAACAGTAAAACACAGTCTAATATATATTTTGTTGCTGGTATTGGTGGTGGTGGCGGTGGTGAGCACTGTTTGGAACTGGAAACCCACCAAGCTATCCAATTATAGTCTCCATCTTAAAGATGAACACAGAGCTTGAATGAGGTTAGGCACTTTGCCTAATTTCACATAGGCATTAAAAGGGAGAACCAAGCTCATGACCATCACTGACCAAAGGGAAACACCATGTCGTAGGAAGCATGGTGGGTGGTGTCTTAGAGGCTGGGGCAAAGCCCCGTGGTGCTAACTTCAAAACTGAATTAGCAAATACCCTTGAAATTTTTTAGCTTCAAAACTGTGTGTCTCCAGTCCCACATCTCAGAGTCCCCAAATATACCCTTGATGCCTGTACAAAGTTAAGCAGTAAGCAAGCATGGATAAACAATGTAGAATAAACCAGAAAAACGAATACCTCACAATCACTCTCTCCCAGCTCTGAAGCTGCACTCAACTGTTGACATAAGAGAATGACCTCGGGGTTTTCTGGAAAGGAAACACAAGAGGAAACAATTTCAAAACTCTGAACTGGATTAAACTGCAGTAATAAAGGGCTCCTCAGATGACTCCAGGGGTAAAGAACCTGCCTGCCAATGCAGGAGACACAAGAGATGTTGGTTCTACCCCTGGGCCGGGAAGGACCCTGGGGGAGGGCATGGCAACCCACTATAGTATCCTTGCCTAGAGAATCCCATGAATATGCATGCAAGCTATTCGTATGTTCACTGCTCAAATCAGGCTGTCTTCTCATTGTTTTCTGTCATATTCACTCTTTGGGCTTCCCTCGTGGCTCAGATATTAAAGAATCCGTGGGTTGGGAAGATCCCCTGGAGGAGGGCATGGCTAACCCACTCCAGTATTCTTGTCTGCAGAGTCCGCATAGACAGAGGAGCCTGGCAGGCTATATCATCCATGGAGTTGCAAAGAGTCAGAAAGTGTCAGACTCAGTGTCACAAAGAGACACTACTAAGCAACTAAGCACATCACAATGAAAGGTAAGATGAAGATCTTTCCATTTACTTATTAAAGTTCTAAGCGATAAAGAAAGTAACTAAGAAATAATTACTTAATTAACCTCTAGTAAGGTAAAAAATAATGCTGAAAAAACAAAAGCTAAAACTTGCTCTGCCAATATTCATAGATCTATGTATTATCACAAATTTTATGCCAGTAGGAAAGTAAAAATGATTGCATTAATAGAATGTGCTGTCAGTGATTACTAATTACACCCATGCTTTATGTCTTACTCTTAACTTCACTCCATCTCTTCTCACAGGCACTAATGGTAACTATGGGTTAGCACTTCGCATCACAAACACATGTACCTTCCAGGATGCAAGGTACTTAGAGATTAAAACAAAAACAAAAATGGTTTCATGTCTCAAGAAGATGACAGTCTTATCAGATTAAAGATATATTTTATCTGGAACAGACTGGAACTAAAGTCTGTCTGTGTGCTCAGTCGTGCAGTGGTGTCTGACTCTTTGTGACCCTATGGACTGTAACCCGTTAGACTCTTCTGTCCATGAGATTTCCCAGGCAAAAATACCAGAGTGGGTTGCCATTTCCTTCTCCAGAGGACCTTCCCCAACTGCACAGAACTGTGTGGCAATTGTTATAATAGATTTAGCCATACTATTTTATGTCTTCATCTTGAAACACACCATATTTTTGTTAGCATGGTTTCCTATGGTTAAGATAAAACTGTATCACTTACAAAGATCACTTCCTTCAAGAGGATGCATGACTCAAGTTTGAAGAATGCAATCACAAATCTAATATTCTGTTTTTGTAGGCTGCGGATCTAAGAAAGTGTCTTAAACTACTAGGCGAAAGTAAAAGGCATTGGGAGTGGAAAAGAATGATCCAATAACTAGATTGAATAGTCTCAAAAAAAGTACCCACTGAGGTAAATCAATGCAATTTTTTTTTCCTTTTTGATAAGAGTTTAAAGGAGATAAGAAAGACCTATTTTTTAGAAAGAAATGAAATGCAAAGCAATTCAAGAAAGAGCAAAGGGAAATAGTGAGCAAGGTGGTGGTCCCTCCATGGCCTGCCAGCTCAGACTGTCCAGAGGTCAGCAAGACAGGAGATCCCCAGTCCCCATTCCATATCCTGGGGCCCCTGACCATGTGAGCTAAGAGCTTCCTGGCTGGAGCTGCAAGAGAAAGGTGCAGCAGAAGATGAAGGAGAGTGTCAGGTTAGGAGGAAAAGCGTAAAAGGTCACACTGGCAAAGGGTTTGCTTTCAACACAGAAAAGCAATGGAAATTCTCTCCTCTTTGCCCTTCTGTGGGGAATTCCCCATTCTCAAATACTAAGCAAGACAGCTCAGCAATGCTGTGAGCTCTGGAAGGTTTCCACACCAGCCACACCATTGTTTATGAAACCATGAAGCTGCGTTTCAAGCTCTAAACAACTGCAACAGAAACAAGTTGTGGGCAAAAGCACTTGTTCCTAAGTAGAGCAATAACTATTTTGAGTTAAATATCTACTGATAGTTGTTGTTCAGTTGCTCAGTCATGTCCAACTCTTTGCGACCCCATGGACTGTAGCACACCAGGCTTCCCTGTCCTTCACCATCTCCAGGTGCTTGCTCAAACTCATGTCCATTGAGTCAGTGATGCCACGCGACCATTTCGTCCTCTGTCATCTCCTTCTCCTCCTGTCTTCAATCTTTCCCACCATCAGGGTCTTTTCTAATGAATCCAACACTGATAGACCTCAATGTTATACAAAAGCAAAGAGGCCCAGTTCAGGAAACCAAGCTACCAACATATAAGATACAGAGAGACACAAGTAATAAAAGTATGTACAGGCTGAAGTATGTAAAAGCATCAAAGTGTCAGTTGCTCAGCCGTGTTTGACTCTTTGCGACCCTATGGACTATAGGGTCTATATGGACTATAAGCCCACCAGGCTTCTGAGTTCATGGGATTCTCCAGACAAGAATACTGGAGTGGGTTGCCATTCCCTTCTCCAAGGAGATCTTCCTGACCTAGGGATGGAACTCGGATATCCTGTACTGCATGCAGATTCTTCACCATCAGCCCTAAGGGAAGTGGGCATTTGGCCTGAGGAACTGTTGTTAAGTGCTAACAGGTTACAGCTCTTTGTCCATGTCCCATATGAAGATAAGAAGCCCCACAGCCCCGAGCAAGTGGTGGGTTAAATCCTGACTTAACTACTGAAGTCCCTCAAAGCAATTAAAGAGAAAAGGAAGGAGAGGAATTTCTGGAAAGAATTTAATGTTAGTCATTTCCCCTCCTGATCCCCCAAGGGCTTGGGAGGCTCAGTGATTTCTATTACATTCAGCACAGCCAGGTGAAAAAGAGTCCCAAAACAGGTAGCCATGCCAATTCAAATGATCCAGACTAAGTGGATGGCATCACTGACTCAATGAACATGAACTTGAGCAAACTCCTGGAGATAGTGAAGGACAGGGAAATCTTGTGTGCTGCAGTCCATGAGGTCACAAAGAGTCAGACACAACTGAGCAACTGAACAACAACAGAGTGGCTTTATGAATCCACATGTTGGTATGTAGTTTTTACTAACTGGCCTTTTCTGATTCTGTTCTAGTTTAACCACATGCTCCTGGTGGCTGAGATGGTAAAGAAGCTGCCTGCAGTGTGGGAGACCTGGGTTGGATCCCTGGGTCGTGAAGATCCCCTGGAGGAGGGCATGGCAATCCACTCCAGTATTCTTGCCTGGAGAATTCCATAGGCAGAGGAGCCTGGCGGGCTACAGTCCATGGGGTCGCGAAGAGTCGGACACGACTGAGCAACTCACACTGTCACTTCCACTCTAGCATCTGTTCAGATATTCAAGGGGAGTTGTCATGTGCTGGCCACTATTCCAGGTGGAGGTTCAATACTGATGGAGACACACAATTCCCAGCCCTCTGCGGGAGACAAACCAGCCTTCTGATGAAACAGTTATAATAATCACTGAGGAAAAGGAGAGAAGCCAGTTTGGGGCTGAGGGCTGCCCTGGGGTAGGCACTACTTTAAGGAGGGAGTTGGGAAAGACCTCAGAGGGTAAAATATAGGCACCCTATAAAAAGTGTTACTAAATGGGTTTCTGAGCTGAGGGACTTCCCTGGGGCTCTGCTTCCCCTCCTCCACCTTAAACGGCTCATTTTAGCTTCGTGGGTTTCCATTCAGCTGCCACCTGCCCTTGCTTGGTCCTGCCTTTCAGTCTTATACAGTTGGCAGGTTTTGGATTCCATTTATGGAAGCATGGGGCCCTTGGAGCGCCTCGCCTGCATTCCCACCCTGTCTGCAGCAAATGGCATCGCCTCACTTCCTGAGACCAAGTTCCAGATACCCCTCTCCCTCTGTTCTCAATTAGCTTTGAGGGGCAACCAGCTATCAGTGCCCTCGATCTGGCCTGCACAGCTCCTGGTGCCCACAGAGGTCTATTACCAGGCACCAATGCAAAATACACAGTGTTGCCACCGCGGCTTCATAAAGGTTTGGCTTCTGGCTCTAATAATTACTCAGGGTTTTTATGTCTTCTTTAATCTGAGCAGACTACCTTCACTCTTTCTAGTTAATTTTACAAAACGAGAGAAACAACAGCTGTATGTGACATAACTGAATGAAAGATGAAGTTGAGCCTAATTAATGCAGGCTTTCCTTTAATAACAGCTTTATTCCTAATAAACAGAGTGTGACATTCTCATTAACCTAGATACAAACTCCCACACTAATACTCACTCATGAAATAATATGAAAATGCTGAATTTAGAATCTCTGCTCTTTCAAGACTCAAATGATTTCAGATGCTGTCCTTTGTAATAGCTTTATTAGGATTACTAAAAATTACCAGTTACAAGGCTTCCTATTAATATCTGCAGGCCCTGTGCTACACATTCCATACACCCTCATCTCACAGGATCTCCTGGGAATTCCATGGAATCTGTTCTATTGTTATGCTGATTCTACAGATGGGGAAACGGAGGCTTGGAAAAGGTAAGTGAGTGGTGAAGCCAAGTTTCAAATGCAAGGGTACCTGACTCCAGAGGAACACCTCACTCAAATCATTTTGGATAACCCACAGCTGTCACCTAGTGATGTGGCCAGATATGGCTTCTCTGCACCTCTGCATTCCTAAGCATATACACGCATGCATGAGTGCTAAGTCGCATCCAACTCTTTGCGATCCTATTGATGGTAGCAGCCTGCCAGGTTTCTCTGTCCATGGGACTGTACTCTAGTGGATTGCCATGCCTTCCTCCAGGGGATCCTCCCGACCCAGGATCGAACCCACATCTCTTCTGTCTCCTGCATTGGCAAGCGGGTTCTTTACCACTAGTGCCACCTGGGAAGCCCAAGCACGTACATAGTCACTGTTAAATATTATATTACTTGAATCAAGAAAGTATAAACCAATAAACCAACCGCCTCTAATCCCATGATGACTAATATCTGACACAGGCATCCTTGGTGAGATGTGACCATTTTCTACCTCTGTGATAATTCTTTCAGCTGTTTCTCAGCTAGAAGAAATCAATGAAAGGGATGACTCTGAAATCACTCTGTTAAACTGGGGTAAGTTATAACAAACCTGCTCAGCACCATGGGGACCTGAAGGCAATCTGCAGTGGGTGGGCGGCCCATCAGGAATAAAATTTGTTCTGCTGTCAGGAGAGAATGCTGGCAGTGGCACTCATTGGATCCCTTTCTCCACCAAGGCAGCCAAGACCTTGGGTGAGTTTAGCACATGTACAGAAGAAACAATGGAATCTAAGCCTTTCCGTGTGAGCTAATTACCACGAGACTCTGGACACACTAGCTTCCTTTCCTGTATCACTGGAGCACCCATGGTTCAAAGATAACAATGTCTGGTGCTGCCTCTTTTGCTTCCCAAGGACTGTGTGAGAATGACTTGACAGGCTTAAGGCCCTTAGGTAGAAAGAGCTGAGGTTAATGAAACTGTGTCCACACACTGAGTGTTGAGCAACATAAAATCAGGCCAAGACACACATACACGGTAATCAGGGTTAGGCACATGGGGCTCATAGAATATTTCTTTTGGTGTTAGTGAAGCTAAAAATAAATAAATCAACAATAACAAGAAATCTTACAAAGGGACCCTCCCCTTCGCCAGCCACCATCTGTAAAACAGAAACTCTTTTTCGTTAAATAAAAATTACAGTCAGCATTTTTAGTTTCTCAGATTTTGAAAAGGTACACTGTATGAAAAATAAATATCCTAAGGCCCATGCTAAATACATAACCTTTTTTATTTTGATGTTTTATATTAATATATGGATGAATATTTATCACTCCATATTTATTACTGCCTCAATATTTATTACTGTCTCTACGCATATTTCTCCAGCTGTCTTAGGCTGTCAAGTCTGATAATGCAGGGGCCAAATCGAGTTAGTTCTCTTTGTAAAGCACGTGAAATTGTCATGCATAATTAGGCACATAAAGGGTTTTTGATGAAGTTGATTATGAAGAATGAGAACAGTGACTGCCACGGCAGGCATGTTTCCTGCCACCTTCCTGTCTCTCTGAAATGCCAGATGATCACACACTCACAGACATGCAGAGCTCATGGAAGCCTGGGCTGAGAGATCAGGCAGAGCGAACTGCACGCCATGTGGTCAGTGGCCTAGCAGCGGCGCCGGAAGCCCGTCAGAAAGGCAAACCTCGGCCCCACCCAAGACTTAGGAACGGAGAAGGTGCGATGTCACAGGGTGCCCGGGCATCTGCATGCACATTCAAGTCTGAGAACCACAGTCTAGAGAACGATCTAGTTCAGCAGCTTCCTTCTCCAGACGAGGAAAGACTGTGATGTCCGCGGGTGCAGACACCTAAGCAGGCCTCATACCTTCCAACCCCTCCTGCTCCTTCAGGACTCTTCCTCTCTAAATTACTCTTCTCTGTGTCTCCAGCTTGCTGCCGAGGACACCAGTTGTCTGTGTTGGTCACTGAGTCCTTTTATCTTTCAATATTGTGAATACACTTAGAGATGCTGGAAACGGAAATCTAGAACACTGTCTCAGAGCAGAGGGCTGGCTGGTTACACGCTGCCCACATCGTGATGGTGTGTGGAACTGGCCACCAGGCTCCTTGGTCGAGATCTGGATCCCACATCTGTGGTACCTTTTGGGTCCGGTGTTTCACCTTCGACCTCTGGTCCCTACTTCACTAACTCCTCCTAAGACCCAGCTACACGTGGCCCTGGCTTGGAGTTCTGGAGACCAACCAAGTGAATATTATTCAAACCCTCAAGGCTATGCCTTCCCAGAAAAGCAAAACAAAGCTAGAACCATGTGAAAACTTGTAAAAACTCTGAGTTGCTCTTGATCTGCTGATCTGTCACTCCATCTTTTAAACCGGTTTTCTCCACACTTTCTCTGCCCAGCCGTATTTCATTCTTCCTGTTTCAGTTGGGAGCCATTCATTTCTATTCAATTGTTCAGTCGCTATGTCTTGTCTGACTCTTTGTGACTCCACAGACAGTAGCAAGCCAGGCTCCTCTGTCCTCAATCATCTCCTAGACTTCGCTCAAATTCACGTCCATTGAGAAGGTGATGCTATCTAACCATCTCACCCTTTGCCACCCCCTTCTCCTTTTGCCTTCGATCTTTCCCAGCATCTGGGAAACTTTACTGTGAGTTTTTCCTCAGAATTCCAGCTACAAAAAGTAGTTAGTGAGGAATATTGAATAATATTCAAATCCCATCCCTTTTGGGCCACTATTTTCCAAAAGGTAAATAAGGACTGGCATGCACTTTCATCATTGTATGTGGCAAACATCTGTCCTGACTCACATGTGAATACCAACTGGCACCCTCTCAGTGCAGTGACTTTTCTGGAAAAAAATTTCTCCAGGTATTAGCTGTACTTTTGGCTAATAAAGATTGGCTGTACTTTCCCCCACAAGTTTCAGTTTCTTTCTATGCATTTAGAAATCAGGAACAATTTGTTGGATATAAAAGAAAAGCACTGCCTTGAAGAAGGCATGTTATAAAAACACAAAAGATTAACTGAATCAAAATTCAAAGTTTGGTGTCGAAGTCTGGAAACAATGTGGACACCCTGCTGAAAGTCAAACATTAGATTGGTGGGAGACCAGGACGGGCTGACATTGTTGTGGGCGGCAACTCCTAAATAAACCTTGAGAGGGTCTGCCAATCAAAGAGAGCCAGAAGTACCCAGTTCTACCTTGGAAGCACTCTCCTCTCTCTCAAGGCAACATCCGTCATAAGAGAATATCATTCTGTCATCTGGGGTGCAAAGCATTCCAGGAAATACTAGTACGTGAAGGGGGAAAAGTACAAAGAGAAGATACTGCTGAACTGCACATCATAGGAAGTCTGTCATGAACTGGTTGAGGCAACAGGTTTGGGGAAACCCACACTACACTTTTGGAGATGTGTTAAATGAGTACATTAAGCATTCAGAACAGGGTCTGGGCTTTCTTGGTGGCTCACCGGTAAAGAATTCACCTGCAATGCAGGAGCCACAGAAGACACGGGTTTGATTCCTGGGTCAGGAAGATCTCTTGGAGGAGGAAATGGCAACTCACTCCAGTATTCCTGCCTGGAGAATCCCATGGACAGAGGAGCCTAGCGGGCTACAGTCCAGAGAGTTGCAAAGAGTCAGACAGGACTGAAGCGACTTAGCACACACAGAACAGGGCCTAGCGTACATCATGTGGAATATAAAATCTCTCAGCATTGAACTTGTATTCCCAAATTCCCCCAAGGCAGCAACTGAGTGAAGCTCTTGAAATGCTGCCCTTTAGATAAGGCATGTGCTCTGTGTTGGCCACAGTCCTCACCACTCCCTATTGTCCCCCAGATACTGCAGCCAAGCACCAGCTGCTTTTGAACACTGCATGTAGTGCTGTTGCTAAAGTAGAATAAAAGGAAAGAGATGAAGTTTTACCCATCTCTGTACCATCTGCTGCCCTTCTGAGAGGGCTTTGAGACCCTCTGGATCACTCATTTCTGGTACCCATCTGAATTACTTGCCCTAGCTAATGTTATTACCTGCATAAAGCTGCTACCTCTGCCAGGAACATGCTCTGCTCCTTGGCCCCCTTTTCCCATCTGCCCAATTAAAACTCACTTTTCAAGTCTTTTGCAGCCTTTTTGACCCAGTCAGTTCAAATCTTCTGCTTTATTATTGGCTTCCCTGGTGGCTCACATGGTAAAGAATCTGCCTGCGATGCAGGAGACCCAGGTTCAATCCCTGGGTTGTGAAGATTCCCTGGAGAAGGAAATGGCAACCCACTCCAGTATTCTTGCCTAGAAGATCCCATGGACAGAGGAACCTGGTGAGCTACAGTCCATAGGGTTGAAAAGAGTTGGACACAACTGAACGACTAACATTTTCACTAAAATTTTAGAACTCGGTCTCTGGACACCATTTTTAGGCCAATAGCTGAATCATCTGATCTTTCCCCTCACAATTTTAAGGGCTTGTTTTGCTCACAACATCCAACCATATATTCTTAAACCTCTTTTTATTGGAGCCCTAATTACCCCCGTCCTACACACACATGCACACCTCAGGATGGACCTACAGTGTAAGTGTGCATGTATGTGACTGTGTTTCTGTGTGGCAAGGGGTAACCGCTGGCATCGAGGCCAGGAGGAAGAGGGGGGATAAAAAGGACAGAGGAGGCATTCTTATGCTTCCTCATTTGGGTGTCCCATTCCCACGAGACCTAGAAAGAACTGGAAGTGGTAAAGGAGACCAGAAGAGACGAAGAAAACAAAGTTGCTTCACTTTCTTCTGGAACTCCCTTCCTAGGCTTCCACTTTGCAACCCAGTGGGGATGTCAGTTCTATGTGACAAGGTGGGACCAAGACTGAGGAGGAGGAGGGGGCGGCAAGAGACAGGGAAAGGAACATCCTCACTTTTACTCCTCACGACTTCATAACCCACTCTCCATAATCCCCCACATCAGAGGTAAAGTCTGCAGCTGCCGAAAGAACAGGAACGAGAGAAGATATTGGATAATAAAGGGCAGTCAGAGCTCAAGTCACCCTTCCCCGCCATCTCAAGTCTTTCAACCTCCTTCACTCCTATGTCCACTTCTCGGTCCCAACTGTCTCCATGGCAACATGAATACCTCTTCCCATAATTCTCTCTGCTCCTTCTCCTCCATCCCTAAGTCTACTCTAAGGAGCCACACCAGCGGCTGGAAGAGCAGCTCCTTGATGACAGGACTCCCACCTTGTCAACCTGGAGAGAACCGTGCCTACTTGTCTGGCCCACAGGAATCAAGCCCAGTGCATGGAACTGGGTTTATGAAATCCCTGAACTCAAGCATAGTTGTCCTTACAGGAGCACTGTTATAAATGTATTCAGCAAAACTCCTGACACATAGGACTAGGAAAAATACAGGAGTGTCTGGGAGTTTATTTCTTTCAATGTCAGAGTTTTTGGATTCAAATTACATACTCAGTTGCATATTATTTATTATGTACTTGTTTCTTGAGACAGGGCTTCCTAAGTGGCACTACTGGAAAAACAACAACAACAACAACAACAACAACGATCTGTCTGCCAATACAGGAGACAGACCCAGGTTTGATCCCTGGGTTGGGAAGATCCCCTGGAGAAGGGAATGGCAACCCATTCCAGTATTCTTGCCTAGAGAATTCCATGGACAGAGTCTGGTGGGCTACATACAGTCCATGGGGTAGGGAAGAGTCAGACACAACTGAACGACTAACGCTTTCACTTTCATTTCTTGAGATAAAGTGATAAACTTTTAATCTGTTTAATAAAATCAACTTAAAAAGTGATTTGAATCTAGTATGAAAAATATCTTTAAAAAAAAGTATCTTGAAAAGAAATGGGGACAATGAATTCTATTATAATATGAAGGTTTTTCTTCTCTAGTCCTTAATGAAGTAGAGATAAGAACTAAGGCCTTTTCCAACAGAGCCAAAGATTTCTATATTTTATAAGTCATGGATGGACATATTTCGGAAATGAGAAGATATTTGGGTTTAGTGCAAAGACCAAGCCTGAGAAAACACGTAAAGCTGGAAATAGGTTTTCCAAAGAGACATCTGAAAACATACACTGATAAGCGTTCCAAAAGCATGCAGAGCTTTGACTTGCCATTCTTTATCCTGCCTTATTTTATCTAAGTTATTTTCTAGGCTCCTGACTTTAAAAGACAGGCTGTTTCAGATGACCTTGCAGGTACAGAATAAAAAGAGCAATTGACAAAGAAGGGGAAAAAAATTGTACAGTGAAGATATGTTGCTACTTATGAAAGGAAACACTGACTGTCTGGTGCAGGACATAACAAGCCTGCCTTCTGGTCCCGGCTCTGTGAGCCTCCCCTTCTATAACAGAAACACTGACAGTGGCTGACATCTTATGCCAGGCGTGTTCTATGCACCTTTCATATGACAACAGCCTCATGAGGGAAATACAATTATTATCCCCATTTTACAGACCTAGAAACTGACCTTGAGAGAAGTTAATTATTTGCTTGAGCTGATAGCGGGAGGGGCAGGGAGGCAGACACTTTGCAACAAATGGTCTGGCTCCACAGTACAAGCTCTTATCCTCTCAAACTTTACTCTGTTCCACACCCTTTCACTCACTTCATCACCTTCCTTCTCTCCTGGAAATGCTCGAGTTTCTCCCACAGTGGCATTATGAGTTAAGAAGTCACTGATGTCTGGGTCTGGTGAAAACCAAGCTGCATCTCAGCCTCCTTAGACCTTCCCTTCAAATAAAGATAACAGGGGTTGGCAGCAAGATGGGCATAGAGCCCACAGCGTAGATCCCAAGCAGCCTTTCCATTCCTGCAATCCCCCACCCACCCCCATCTTCTATCAGCACTAGTCACATGCCCAGCTTGAAAGGTTATCATCTTCCTGGAACTTTCCACCATCCTTCAATCCTAACACAATGGCTACAAACAAGGCAGCCTCTTGTCATTCATTTTGGACAGGGAAAAAAAAAACACTTCTAAGCGTAATACAGTAGTGAATTACTTAGGAGTTCCATATGGAATATTATTAGCTCCTTCTGAATGTCTGTTCTATAACAACAATCTGCTAAGTACCACAAGGTATATGAATATGAATAACTGATTAACCCTTCCCTTGTGGTAAATTCCCCTTCTCTGAAACTCTTTACTTACATTTCCTAATAGATCAACTATTTCAGATTGAATATCTAAGAACTGTGCTTCCCTGGTGGCTCAGTGGTAAACTACCTGCTTGCCAATGCAGGAGACCCGGGTTCAAACCCTGGATTGAGAAGATCCTCTGGAGAAGAAAATGGGACCCTACTCCAGTGTGCTTGCCTGAGAAATCCCACAGTCAGAGTAACCTGGTGGGCTTCAGTCCATGGGATCATGAGAGTCAGACATGACTTAGTGACTAAACAACAACAAATCTGAGAATCAGTAGAGACATTCAGATTTGGGCTTCTTTGTAGAGAAATGGGACCTTTGAGTCATAAAATTGAAAGCACTTTGAATACTCTGTTAGAAAGCCAGATGCAGAAGAATGGGTGTGTGCTAAGTCACTTCAGTCCTGTCTGACTCTTTGTGACCCCATGGACTGTAGCCCACCAGGCTCCTCTGTCCATGGGATTCTCCAGGCAGGAATATTGGAGTGGGTTGCCATTCCCTTCTCCAGGGGATCTTCCTGACCCAGGGATCGAACCCACATCTCTTACATCTCCTGCATTGGCAGGCAGATTCTTCACCAACTGTGCCACCTGGGAATCCCACAGAAGAAATATTACTAATTATTACACATATTAAGTGTCATGAAATTAATTCAACTGATGAATACTTCATTGAAACTCTGACAGAACTACCAGAATGTCTAGCAAGAAATATTAACGTAACCATAGCAATGAAGTAATTGCAGAATACTCTTTATTACTAATTGAAAGAAATGCCAAAGAAGACACTGTATTTTGTGTATGCCTATTTTATTTCAGTGACTATCTTTCCTAGTTGGACTAATGATTTCAACTCCTCCAATTCTATGGGAGTCTTAAGTATGACAACTGTAAATTCTCTAATAATGGAGGTTTTTAGAAATATAACTTTAAATAGTTTATAATTAGGGATGATACATCTAGACAAATTGCTAATATAAAAGGTAGAACGTTAAAGCCATGAGAAAGAAATGTGACTTGTATGCTAAAAAAAAAAGGCAGCAATAGATTCTTAGTGAAGAGACAAGGAAGGCTGCATAAACTTGGAAGAAAGAGGCCCTTGTGGGCAGGTGAGGAAGAGGAGGAGACCATGGTGTCAGCAGCAGTCACAGCTTTGCCCCGTCATGAAGGGTGAGTCATAAATTCAAGTGCTGACCAGGGTCAGGCAGGATCAGACACCATATATGACCATATATGAGTGCAGTGTGTCAGAACACAAAGCCATCTCAGACGGTCCATGATTCGGTAGAAAGGCAGGTGAGTAATGTTGCCTTCCTTTATTCTAAGGAAAACAAGTGTCATGCCATGATAAAAAGGCAGCTGATGGCTGGCTGCATTTATCTGGGAGGCAATAAGGAATGATAAGGACTGTGGCAAACATGCGTCGTGTAAATGGGCAGCCACGAAGCACATGTATTAACTTCTAACTCCTTTGGGGGAATTGGGATGTGAACCCAGTGCTGGCACAGGTTTTCCTTTCCTTTTTATTCTCTTTAAGAGAAGCTGGAAACATGGATTTTCACATGATATGTCACTATGTTTAAATACACACTACTACCACTATGATTTGAAAATGAATACTCTACCTTCCATCACTAAGCAGGCCCACAAAACAGGCTTGAGGATCAGGTTTGAGGGTCATCTGATATGGAGCTTCTGCTGAGGTGGGAGCAGGATGGAATTTGGATAGCAAAGGCCTGGAATTTCAGTCTCAAAGGTACCACTGTGGGGCCTAGGAAAAGTGCTTAAACTTCCTAAAGTCAGTGCCATGCACCACAAAGATGCTTGGAGGCGAAATAAGCATCTAGTGTGAATAGGCGAAGAGTGTAGTCATAGAGGGAGAATGCAGGCTTCAGAACCAGCTCAGATGCGGCCTCACTACTCACCAGGGCAAAGTGTTTTACTTCTCGGTCTCACTGTGTCCTCTTCTTTAAAATGCTATTGACGTCACAGAGTGTTGGGGATTCAAGAATTAAATTTGATCAGTATAACAGAATCCCTTGCTTTCCTTCTCAACCCCCACCAAACAAAAAATAACTATACTATAAGAGGCAATTTCATTGTAATAACCTTCTGAATTTGGATAGGGAAAGTTCTGTATAGTATGATACTGACCCAACGTTTCAAACTGAAATGATCTACAGGACATTTTAAAAGTTCTTCACTCAAAACAAAAAATGTATTTATTTATGCCTGTGTCAGGTCTTGGTTTTCCAGTAGTCATGTATGGATGTGAGACTTGGACTATAAAGAAAGCTGAGCGCCAAAGAATTGATGCTTTTGAACTGTGGTGTTGGAGAAGACTCTTGAGAGTCCCTGGACTTCAAGGACACCCAACCAGTCAATCTTAAAGGAGATAAGTCCTGAATAATCATCGGAAGGACTGATGCTGAAGCTGAAACTTCAATCCTTTGGCTACCTGATGCAAAGAACTGACTCATTGGAAAAGACCCTGATGCTGGGAAAGACTGAAGGCAGGAGGAGAAGGGGATAACAGAGGATGAGATGGTTGGATGGCATCACCAACTCAATGGATATGAGTTTGAGCAAGCTCCAGGAGTTGGTGATGGACAGGGAAGCCTGGCGATCTGTAGTCTATGGGGTTGCAAAGAGTCGGACACGACTGAACTGTGTCAGGTCTTAGCTGGCCCATGTACGCTCTATAATTATGGTGAGTGGAGTTCAGAGCGCGTGGGCTTAGTTGCCCTGTAGCCATGTGGGATCCTGGTTCCCTGACCAGAGATGGAACCTTTGTCCCCTGCACTGGAAGGCAGATTCTTTTTTTTCAACTGAAGGATAATCACTTTATAATATTGCTTTGGTTTCTGCCATATATCATCATGAATCAGCCATAGGTATACCTATGTCCCCTCCCTCTGGAACCTCCCTCCCATGTCCCACCCTTTCTCACCCCTCTAGGTTGTTACAGAGCCCTGGTCTGAGTTCCTTGAGTCATACAGGAAATTTCCATTAGCCATCTATTTTATATATGGTAGTGTATACGCTTCCATGCTACTCTCTCCATTCTTCTCGCCCTCTCCTTCCTCCTCCCGCCCACAGCCATAAGTCAGTTCTCTACGTCTGCGTCTTCATTGCTGGGAAGGCAGATTCTTAACCACTGAACCATGAGGGAAGTCCCTTGACTTTATTTTTTAAATTCAGTTTTTATTTTTAGATGATCGTAGATTCATATGCAGTTGCTTGTAACACAGGAAGATCTCATGTGTCCACTGCTCAGTTTTTCCTAGTGTAATTTCTGGAAACACTTTAGTACAACATTACCACAAGGAAACTGACAACCATGCAGTGAAGATACAAGACATTTTCCTCACCACCAGGATTATACAGGTTGCCCTTCTATAGCCACACGCACTTCCCTTCCACCCCTAGCACATCCTTAACCCCTGTAAACCACAAATCTGGTCTCTATTTCTATCATTTTGTCATTTAAAAAACATTATGTAAATAGTACCATACTGTATGTTACCATTTTTGATTGACCTTATTCACTCAGCATAATTCCCTGGAGACTCATCAAGTTACTCCATTTATCAGTAGCTGGCTCCTTTTTATTCCATGGTATGGATATACCACATTTGTTTAACCATTCATCTGTTGAAGGGCATCTGAGCCAGGTTTGGCTGCTACAAATAAAGCTACTACCAATATCTAAGTAAAGATTTTTGTGAGAACATACTAACTGATTTCTCTCGGATAAATGCCCATGTTTAAGTTTTTGAAGAAATATCGAAACTCATTTCTAGAGTGGCTACAACATTTTATATTTCTGCAGCAATGTGAATGATCTAGTTTTTCCCTATCCTTACCAGCATTTGGTATTGTCCCTACCTTATATTTTAGTCATTCTGGTAAGTGTGTAGAGCCATTTCAATGTTGTTTTAATTTGCAGTTTCCTAATGGCTAATGATGTTGAACATCTTTCATGTGTTTATTTGCCATCTGTGTATCCTCTTCAATGAAATGTCTATTTCATAATTGCCTTGTTTGTTTCTTTTTATTGTTGAATTTTACTAGTCCTTTGTTAGATGCATGGTTTGCAAATAAATATTTTTCCCCAATCTGTACCTCGCCTTTTCATCCTCTTAGCAGTTTTCTGCAGAGCAAAGTTTTAAATTTTAGTTACATACAATTTATCAAATTTTCCTTTTGGTGTTGAGCCTAAAAACTTTTTACCTAGTTATACCTTAAAGATTTGTTTTTATTTTTTTTTTCCCAAGAGATTTATAGCTTTGTGTTTTACATTTAAGTCCATGATCCATTTTGAATTAAGATGTGAGGCAGGTCAAAGTTCATTTCTTTTTAACATATGGATGCCCAACTGTTCCAAGGCTATTTATTGAAAAGGCTAACTTTCCTTCACTGCATTGCTTTTGCATCTTTGTCAATAATCAGAATCCCTTCATCTTGTTTATAAGCCATACAGTCTCCAGTATTCTGCTAGACCAGCTCAAATGGACTACGACAGTAGTTAAAAATATCTCAACTTTATAAAATTATAGATGTGGAAGTCAGAAGACCCACTGCATTCCCTCTGGTGGTGCTAAGGGTTAGAATCACTTTTCTCAGTTTTCCCAGCTTCTAGAGGCTGTCTGTAAATCTAGTCTTGTGACCTTGCATCACATCACCTTTTCTCCTGCTTCCATCCTTACATCTCTTTGCCTGGTCCTCCTATTTCACTCTTACAAGAACTCATGTGAATACACTGGGCCCACCCAGATAATCCAGGAGAGTCTCTCCATCTAACAATCCATAATTTACCTTTGTAAAATCCCGTGACCATGTAAACTGATTTAACAGGCCCTTGGAATTATGATGTGGATTTCTTAAGGGGACCATTATTCAGTGTGTTGGTCGCTCAGTTACGTCTGACTCTTTGTGATCCCATGGTCTGTGGCCCACCAGGCTCCTCTCTCCATGGGGTTTTCCAGACAAGAATACTGGAGTGGGTTGCCCTTTCCTTCTCCATGGGAATAGTCCTGATTCAGGGATCCAACCTGGGTCTCCTGCACTGCAGACAGATTCTTTGCCATCTGAGCCACCAGGGAAATCCCTATCTTAAGAGGAACAATATTTAGCTTACCACACTTAGCTTCCTGTAATTGAACATTTTTATCTCTTGCCAAATTTGCAAGTTTGCAGCCCTTAGTTCTTCCAGTACTTTTTCAGCCCTTTCTCTCTTCTTCATCTTCTCCTGGGACTCCAATGCTACAAACATTAGATCTGTAGTCACAGTCCCACAGGTCCCCAAGGCTCTGTTTTTATGTTTTCTTTAGTCTCTCTGTTTGCTAAGATTTGGGCAATTTGCATTGTTCTATTGTCCAGGGAACTCACTCCTTCCTCTGTCCCCTCCCTTTTGCTCTTCATCCCATCCACTGAAGTCTTCGTTTCCGTTGTTCTATTTTTCTAGCCTAAAATGTCCACCAAGCTCGAAATTATATGTCCTATTTATTTGCTGAAACTTCCTGTTCACTGTTCATAACTGCTCAGTGAAGCGTGTGGATGACAGCTGCCTTAAATTTTTTTTCAGATAATTCTACTGTCTATGTCATCTAGCTCGGTGTTGGCCTCTACTGAATGCCCTTTCTTCATCAGTTTGAGATCTTCCTGGCTCTTGGAAGGCCATGTGATTTTTTCACTGAAATCTGGACATGCGGGATATTAAGTTATGAGACTCTGGATCTTATTTAAACCTTGTGTTTTAGCTGCTTTCTTCTGATACCACTCCGGCAAAGGAAAAGGAAAGACTGTGAGTGACATTATTGCCACATGAGAGAAGCAGGTTCCCCACTACACCCCCACTGACATCTCAGAGTGGGGCTCCCCTCTACCACTGGGCAGGGGGAGTTCTGGCCCCCACCCACGTCTTCCTGGCTGGGAGGAGCAGTGTTACTGCTTCCTATGCGGTCTCTACTGACACCACCCTAGTGGTTGGGAGCTGTGCAACTCCTCGTGTGGTTTCCACTTGCACAGGGGTGGAGGTGGCAGGTTTTGGTACCACCCAGCAGAAATCAAAGTCTTGGCCCCCTACTGCTCAGCTTTCTGTTAACACCACCCAGTGAGGGAGGGGGCTGGGGTGACTCCTTGGAGCCTGGCAAGGGTAGAAGTCCCAGCCTCCCAGGCAGCCTTTGCTGGCAGGGTGGGACCACAGTGTTTTCTGTGATGTCTGGCTGGAAGACAGCAATTGTTGAAAAGTTTTCTGTCCCTTTTCTGGTCCTTTGGCTGCAGAGGACAGGCTTTCGTTGTTGTCACCGTTGTTTTGTCTGTTCCTGTTAGTGTTTCCTGACTGCTGGCTTCTCTGACTCTAAATTTGATTGTTCAGTCATTCAGTCGTGTCCGATTCTTTGCAACCCCATGGATGGCAGCATGACAGGCTTCCTGTCCTTCACTTTCTCCTGGAGTTTGCTCAAACTCATCTCCATTGAGTTGATGATGCTGTTCCACCATCTCATCCTCTGTTGTCCTCTTCTCATGTCCTCAATCTTTCCCAGCATCTAAATTTGATATATTTTGCCAAATATATGAGACAAAAAGAAAACCCATGTAACAAATTGTCATGTTACTCCTTGGGTCTTAAGGTCCATAGATGATCTTCCTTCTTTTCTCCACCTTTCAGTCTTATTACATCTGTTTTACAGAGTATCTAGGGGTTTCACTTGTACTTTGCCAGAATAACAGGGAAAAGTATGGCCACCCCACCTTTCCAGAAGCATAAGTAGTCCTTCCTTTCATTTTGAGGTTAAAATTAGAAACCTCATCAAGCAAGGAAATTGCACTTAAATATGCTGAGGACACTACATCAAGTAAAAGCAAAAGAATGCATCAAATCAATTTCAAATACTTAGCAAATAATTTAAGGAAAACTTTAAAAAATGTGCCATAGCATTTAACCCATAAGAAAACGAAGTTTACAAAGAATATCTTTTAACTGTGTTCTCAAAAAAATACCCACCAAGATTTAAAGATAATTTTAGAAAAAGAAAGGGACTTTTCCTCAGTGGGCAATGTTTTGCAATCAGTAACCTACAATACTGAGGTTTTTAGTAGTTTCTTTTTTTTCCCCCTACTTCAGTTTGTCTCTGAAGGCATTTTTATTTCCTCAGCTCTCTGTAAAAACTGGATGCATGGATATTATGTGAGATTGTATTTATATTATTTGAAAGCTTTTCTCCCATGTGACATCTTTATAGAATTTAAGAGAACAAGATGCGTGCATGCTACAGGATGCCAGTCATTAATAAAGAGCAGACACAGTTCCAATATTACATCTATTTTCCTTTAATCAGTTCTGTATTTTTAATTGGAACGGACAGAGTGGCAAAAGCATGGCTAAAAGTAAGTCTGCTGAAAATACAGTGAGATGCGGTCTGTTTTCAACAGAATTTTTTTTTTGGCAGATCAGTGTGAAAGGTTACTCTTTAGGTTTAAAAAGTACACAAATCAAATGATATAGTAAGCAGCAAGAAACGTGTAATTCAAAAGAACTCTCAAGTAGATAAAGGCACTTGAATAGAGCCTAAGAGGAGCTCTGGGTTAGGACGATTTGGCATTTACTCAGAACAGTTCTGCAAAAATCAGGGTTTGAATTTTATGTTCTACTTTTAATCAGACGCAAATGGCGACTCCTCAGGGTAGATGCTAAATTCACCACATTACTTCTTCCCGGAGCTGTTTTCTATTCCTTGGGTGAACAGAAGGAAACTGCATGGTACAGTACTCAGTGAGATGTAAAATAAGGATTAACAAGCCATTCTGGAGAGTTAGCAAAAATTAAGCTTCATTGACCAGCTTGACTCACAGCCAATTTGGCAAAAAAAGCACCCTAGAAAGCAAATGAACAGTGAAGTGACAAGCAGCACAAAAAAATGAAATAACCCACAGAAGCATTAAAATCATGAAAAGATGTATTGTGTTCTGTGATCAGCCAAGTCCATTACTAGAATAACAAAAGGCTGACAAGGTCCGTCTAGTTAAAACTATGGTTTTTCCAGCAGTCATGTATGAATGTGAGAGTTGGACCATAAAGAAGGCTGAGCGCCGAAGAACTGATGCTTTTGAACTGTGGTGCTGGAGAAGACTCTTGAGAGTCCCTTGGACTGCTAGGAGATCCAATCAGTCCATCCTAAAGGAAATCAATCTTGAATATTCATTGCAAGGACTGATGCTGAAGCTGAAGCTTCAATATTCTGGCCATCTGATGTGAAGAGTTAACTCCTTGGAAAAGACCCTGATGCTGGGAAAGACTGAGGGCAAGAGGAGAAGAGGGCAACAGAGGATGAGATGGTTGGATGGCATCACCTACTCAACAGACATGAGCTGGAGCAAATACTGGAAAATACTGACGGACAGGGAAACCCGGAGTGCTGCAGTCCATGGGGTCAAAAAGAGTCAGACACAACTTAAGAGACTGAGCAACAATTCTGTACCCAATGTGCTTAGTTGCATTGAGTCTTTGTGACCCTATGGACTGTAGCCTGCCAGGCTCCTCTGTCCATGGAATTCTCCAGGCAAGAATATGGAGTGGGTTGTCATGCCCTCCTTCAGGGGTCTTCCCGATCAGGGATTGAACCTGGTCTCCTGCATTGCAGGCAGATTCTTTACCAGCTGAGCCACCAGGGAAGCCCCTGTACTCAATAAGCTGGTCCAACACAGCTCACTGGCCACTGTAAAATCTGCTTAGGAAACAAATAGCACATTCCCCTTCCTATCTCCACAGAAGAGCATTTACCAGCAGAGAGGGACACACAGGCTAGTGGAGAGACGTACTACCCCTTTATCTGGAAACGACAAGTGAGATGCCTTACATCTCAGGGCCAGGGAGCTGCCCTGTGGCTGGTCACTTGGATGGCTAGGCAGCTGAAGACACAGAAGGTGGGCAATTCTGTCTGCTGCCCATCATGGTTTTAAGACTTCAGTTATAGGAAGGGGAGGCATTTTAATGCCATTGGGCTCTTCCCAAGATATGTCAAGGATCACAAAAAGAAAAAAACAAACCACACTGATTCAAAACTTAAGGTTCTTTAGGATTACCCATTTACTCTAAGTTTAAGATATTTTTAATGTTGCCTAATTACCTCATGTTTTATCAAAAAATAATGTCTTTAGTGTCTATTATCTTAAGAGAGCTTCAGATTTGGGTACATGTCTTTGATGATGTATTATATGCATGCCAACTCCCTCCTAAAAGGATTTGAAGCTGTCTAAATGATCTATTGCTTTATGAAAAAAATGTACTAAACTCAAGTGTGTGTATTGTAACAGAAGCTCACTAAAATCAAAACTAGATGTAAATCTTACATTTCTGATCTTTAATCATCCAAAGTGCATTTCTCTCCAAAGGAAGAGACCAGAGTACTAAAATAAACATCCTATTATCATTATTAGTCAGGGACTTTGCTTCTCTCTGTTGGTGGTGCTAGTGATCAAAAACCCGCCTGCCAAGGCTGGAGCTTCAGGAGACACTGCTTCAGTCCCTGGGTTGGGATGATCCCCTGGAGGAGGGCATGGCAACCAACTTCAGTATTCTTGCCTGGAGAATCCCATGGACAGAGGAGCCTGGCAGGCTACAGTCCACAGAGTTGCAAAGAGTCAGACACAACTGAAGTGACTTAGCATGCGTGCATGCATTTTTTTTCTCTAATGCATATAACCCTGTGTTTATCTTTGCTATGGGTAAATAGCAAAATGATTATGATATCTTTAGATGTAATTAGAGTAAACTGGGTAAGGAGATCTTGAAAAATAGTTGGAAAGGTGCTAAGCCTTTAAAAAGAAGCCAAATAAATCTGCCTTGCCAAACAAACATTTAAACCAAATTACAATGTACACATCCAGGGGGAAAAAAAAAGTTAGCTTAACGTGCCAGGAGAAAGAAGTAGAGATGCTAAACTCTAACAAGGGCAAGGGAAAGTTATTATCAAAAATGTCAAAATGAGAGGCTTTGGACAAAATGAATAGGTTCATTTACCATTCTTGGGGGGAAAGTTAAATCAGCAAAGAACAGTTTCTTTCTTGGCAATAAGAGCTGGTCTGTTTGTTTTTTAGCTTTCTGAGAAATCACAGTACGAAATTCTTACTGTTCCCTCTTGAAATTCAATTTGCTAAATTATTTTACAAGTGAAGATTTATCACAACTCTGTCAAGAACTGTGAAGGCTCTGAGATTATATCCAACTTGGAAGCTAACAAGTTGCCTGCCACATTTCATGGATGCTGTAAGAAGACAGAACTGTGAAGGCTCTGAGATTATATTCAGCTTGGAAGCTAACAAGTTGCCTGCCACATTTCATGGATGCTGTAAGAAGACTCAGGACTCCCGAGCCAGAGACAAAGGGTTGTGTTCCTTAGGGTCCAGCGAGCAAGCAGCACGGGTGTCCTGCTTAGTCACTTCTGCTGGGTGCTCAGGTCCCAGGGGTGCTGGCAGGTGGGGGCTCAGGTGGCTGCTGTGCCTGCAGTGTGCCTTTGCCTCACACCTAAAGAATCCTGAGTTTGGGGAACATGAATTATTCATCACAAAGCCTTGCCCTGAATGGAGGCATTTTTATATTGGATAGTAAATAAACCTCTCCTTTGCTCTGAATGTAGACAGGATCCCTGTCCTCTAACGCTGTTTACATCACAAACATCCTTGAAAAAACAGTGCTTCTATTCGTAAGACATGCGGAAATGTGAGACCATTCCCAACACTCTCACTGAAAGCAAACAAACAAAAACAAACCCTGTGAAGACTGACTGAAATTGCATCCTCGTTACAGATTAATTTGGGGAAGGACCACATCTTTCCTATACTGAAGTTCCCAAGCTATGAATACTGTATGTCTTTCCATTTACTTAGTTCTTAACATGTGGTGTGGCGTGTTGCAGTCCATGGGGTCACGAAGAGTCAGACACAACTGGGCGACTGAGCAATAACAATATGTGTTTCAGATAAAGTTTTATACTTCTCTTCATAAAGGTAAGATCATTCTTGAGTCCTTTATAGTTTTCTATGGCTAACGTACATAATATTTTTATATTATTTAAAACAACTGTGTAATTCTCCCTGGTAAACAGAAACACAATGATAACATGTCCTACAACTTTCTGAACTTGTCCCCAGGTAAATTCTGGAACTCCCTCTTTGTTTCATCAATCGTCAACAGCATTCTGCAAATACGCAGCAGATACCTTAATACATGTCCTTGGGACAGACTATAAACACAGCTAAGCATTTATGGAGCTCTTGCTGTGTGCTGGGTATATAGTAGGGTTTTTTTTTTATTTCTCAAAACATTCTAAGATAAATTCTATTATTTAGATGAAGTCAATGAAATAGAATATGTCACTTGCCTGAGATCACATGTGGGTAAACAGATCTTGGGATCTACATGATTTCCGATCAGTCCAGCTTTAACATTTATGCAGGCTGAAAATTTCAATTCCTGAGCAACAGTGATTTTCCTCTCCAGTTGGGAGTTTTCAGGATTGGTTGAAATGTCACTCTGGATCTCAAGTGAGCATCACCTCTGTACTTTTTGATGAGTGCAGGCAAGTAACGGACCTGCTTAAGTCTTTGTTTTCAATACCACAATGAAAACGTTGCTTGTTCTATCAATTTCACAGGCTTTGAAAGGAAAGCGAGAAGATAACAGCAAATTGTGTAAAACGTCATAAAATGTAGATGAAGTGCAAATTGTTCTAAAAATGCAGGTATTGATCCTTACTCTGATTTGGAAGTGTCTATAACAGTCATCATGTTTTTATCTTCAGTTCATTTCAGAATCAATTCAGCAAATGCTTGATTGGTTACTATAAACTAGTTTCACCACCACCAGATGACACTACCCTTATGGCAGAAATTGAAGAAGAACTAAAGAATCTCTTGATGAAAGTGAAAGACTGAAAAAGTTGGCTTAAAACTCAACATTCAAAAAACTAAGATCATGGCATCCGGTCCTATCACTTCGTGGCAAATAGACCGGGAAACAATGGAAACAGTGAAAGACTTTATTTTCTTGGGCTTCAAAATCACTGCAGATGGTGACTGCTGCCATAAAATGAAAACATGCTTGCTCCTTGGAAGAAAAGCTATGACCAACCTAGAGAGCATATTAAAAAGCGGAGACATTACTTTGCCAACAAAGTTCCATCTAGTCAAAGCCATGTTTTTTCCAGTAGTCATGTATGGATGTGAGAGTTGGACTATAAAGAAAGCTGAACGCTGAAGAATTGATATTTTTGAACTGTAGTATTGGAAAGGACTCTTTAGAGTACCTTGGACTGCAAGGAGATCCAACCAATCAATCCTAAAGGAGATCAGTCCTGAATATTCATTGGAAGGACTGATGCTAAAGCTGAAACTCTAATATTTTGGCCACCTGATGCAAAGAACTGACTCATTTGAAAAGACCCTGATGTTAGGAAAGATTGAAGCCTGAGGAGAAAGGGATGACAGAAGACGAGATGGTTGGATGTTATCATCGACTCAGTGGAGATGAGTTTGAGCAAGCTCTGGGAGTTGGTGATGGACAGGGAAGCTTGGCATGCTGCAGTCCATGGGGTCACAAAGAGTTGGATATGACTGAGCAACTGAACTAAGCTAAACTATAAACCAGTTTCAGTGCTAATGCTTAGACTCTTAGTTATATCCAACTCTTTTGAGACTCCATGGGCTATATAGCCTGCCAGGCTCCTCTGTCCGTAGTATTCTCCCAGCAAGAATACTGGAGTGAGTTGCCATTTTCTCCTCCAGGGGATCTTCCCGACCCAGGGATCAAACCTGTGTCTTCTGCATTGGCAGGTGGATTCTTTACGGCTGAGCCACCAGGGAGGCCCCAATCCTAGACACTGGGGAAATAAACATTAACATGCTGTGATGTCTACCTTTAAGGAACTCATAGTCCAACTGGAAAGGAGACCACTAACCAGGTGATTATGATAAAGTGTGAGTTGCTCTCCATAATGGATACTCTGATGAAGCACTATGGGAATGCAAATAAAGAACATCTAAGCCAGACTTGACTGGGGTGGCTGGACAAGCAGGGCTAGGTACTCAGAGAGAAACAGGAGTTAGTCAGTTGAGGGATTCAGGGAATAGTTTATGCAACATTTAAGGAACTCTGAGTTGATGTGTAATTGGACCACAGAACACACAGGAAAGTGTAACAAATGAGGCTGGATAGACAAGCAGAGACCAGATCACTAAAGACTGTGTATCCATGCTAAGGAGTTAGTGCTCTCTGTTGGAGACCACTTTTAGAAAAACTAATGAAGAATTCTAAAGAATGGCATGAATAACTCTGCAGCTTAGATAATTCTCCCCAGCACCAGGGTAGAACATACCATAGTTCTGGCTAAGTATGGCCGAATGGAGACCAGTTAGAAAATCTTAAAAATCACATTGGGCTATACATCATCCAGATGGTAAGACTCTAAGAGAACGCCAGAGGGATTTGAAATTCAAAGCCAGGTTCAGTATTTAACAGACACAGTGTATACACCTTGGTGACCAGGCATTATGAAGAGTGAAGGATACAGAGGCATCAGAGTGACTTCCTGTTTTATTTGCCAGGTCTACTGAATGGGCGATGGAAAGACTATAGGAAGAGATCAAATGCGGCAGAGGACAGCCTATGGGAGCAGACCAATCAGCTGGGTATTTGAACATGTTCAGTTAGAATATCAATAGCAAATACTCATGTTGTGTCAGGCACCAAGAGGAACTCCAAACGAAGCACTAAACACAGTTCTTTTCCTCTGTGGTCTGGTTAAGAATACACATATATGAGGCAATATATGTATATGTATTCCTGATTCACTTTGTTGTTTCCACAACTAACACAACATTCTAAAGCAGTTATATTCCAATTTAAAAAAAGAATATACATATATGAATAAACTATTCATAGAAATAATTGATAAACACTAGGGTCATTTCAACAGTGGGTGGCCAATTTTAACAATGAGTTGTATTTACCACAGTAGTTGTATCCTAGATCATGGGGTAAACCAAAAGACCCTGACAATATTAGTTTGGACATCTGTCTGAATAAAGATAAATCCACGTATGAATATTAAAATGACATTACTTTCTACAATGAGGCTTCAGAGAAAACATTTATTCTGAATATGATTTCACTTTGTCAAATATGACAAATCCATTGCATCTCAGAGCAAACTCTAGTGTTAGTCGCTCAGTCGTGTCCAACTCTTCGGGACACCATGGACTGTAGTCCACCAGGCTTGTCTGGCCATAGAGTTCTCCAGGCAAGAATAATGGGATTGGGTAGCCATTTCCTTCTCCAGGGGATCTTCCCAGCCCAGGGATCGAACCAAGGTCTCTAGCATTGCAAGCAGATTCTTTACCATGTGAGCTACCAGGGAAGCCCCATCTGAGAGCAAAGAGGTTTTGAAATGTCAATCAACTCATCATCAAATGTTGATCTATCTCCAGAGACTCAGCAATATTAGTTCAGTCCAAAATTTTATCCCTTGTCAGTAAACTGATCTGATAATTGCTTTGTAGATTAAGTTCACCATTTAGCAGCATGTGTTTGCCAAGATAATAAAAGAAACAAAGAAACAACAAAGAAAATTATTTGTCAAGTCAATGGTATTATATACCATTTAGCCTAAATTAGAAGGATGTGTAATTTGATTCAACAATTCATTCTTTAATCCCTAAGTGATCTCAAAAATAGTGTCAATTTCTTGTGGTGTTGAGCTCCAATAGAGAAATCACAGGAAATCAGAGGGAGTAAAGCATAGAGCACAACTTTTATCAGATCTCCCTTAAATCCAAGAGAGAGCTTTCGAGGTGGCTCAGTGATAAAGAATTCACCTGCCAATGCAGGACACTTTGGTTTGATCCCTGGGTCAGGGAGAGCCCCTTAAGGAGGAAATGGCCATCCACTCTGGTATTCTTGCCTGAAAAATCCCATGGACCAGAGGAGCCTTGTGAGCTACAGTTCATAGGATCGAAAAGAGTCAGACATGACTGAGTGACAAGCACAGATCTCTTCCATTCGTGACACAGGTGAGTCACGCCACCACTTCAACTAGACCTCCTCTCCTGCTGCTGCTGCTGCTGCGTGGCTTCAGTCAAGTCCGACTCTTCGAAACCCCATTGACTGTAGCCTACCAGGCTCCTCTGTCCTTGGGATTCTCCAGGTAAGAGTACCGGAGTGGGGTGCCATCGCCTTCTCCTTTCCTCTCCTACAAAGTGGGAATTGTGAGGCCTTAATGATACACATTAATGTGCTTGAAAAATACTTGGTTTTCAACTAATGTCTAATGAATAAAGCCTCCAAGATATATACTGAACAAAAAAAAAAACCTATAAAATGAAGAAAATAATATGCTAAAAATAAACAATCTTTTTGGCACCATCAAAACTAGCTGCACAAAAATAGAACTATGTATCTGACCTAAGCCTGCCCAGGTAAGTCATCTTACCTTCAGTGGCAAAGCCAGGAATCAAGGGTGTAGCTAGCGTTTGGGGTAATAACCTAGCATAATTAATTTTAACTTGAAGGTGGTCATAAAGTCTAAAAATTGGTGAATACACATGACATATGGTATATTAATATTACTTTGTGTGCATGTACGCTCAGTCATGTCCAACTCTTTGTAGCCCACAAGGCTCCTCTGTCCATGGAATTTTCCAGCAATAATACTGGAGTGGGTTACCATTTCCTCCTCCAGGGGATCTTTCCAAGCCAGGGATTGAACCTGCATCTCCTGTGGTGGCAGGCAGATTCTTTACCACTGAGTCACCTGGGAAGTAATATTACTATATTACTTTACAATACACAGTATGTTTTAGGACATATATGTCTAATTCTAGACTTTACAGACACGCTACAGAATCAACACAAAATGCTTTCACTGCAATTAAAAAGCTGAGGTCTCTTCCTGCTTCACAAATCGACCTTCTTTAAACTGCAGTTAAACCTTTGCTTTGCTTTTCATTTCAAGACTGTGGTGAAGTTCCTCTTTTGCTTAGACACAGGCTGCCAGGTGGGGGGCTGGGGTGCATTTTCCTTTCACAATGCAATTGCTTGTCTTGTCAGACCTCCAGAGGCGGCCCTAAGCCCTCCTCCCAGCACTAATGGTGGGAATGAGGCTGACCCCAACAATAAGCAACAAAATGCCACACTGGGAAAACCTGTGACTATCACGCTGGGGTCAGGAAGGGCCAGCCTTTCCCCTGGCAATTCTGCAGGACCCAACAGTCAGGTTTCAAGGGAGACAGAACCCATTCATCTTCCCGGACTGGGGTAAAGCATGGGTGGAGGCTGACAACCTAGAGGATGCTGGTACCCCCCTTGGCCTGCCTGAGCAGGGCACCCAACAGAGAGGGTGTGGCCGTGCAGCATGAGGGGGTGGGAACCCTGTTCTGGGAGAATTTTTTTCTTGCTTTGTTCATGCTCTTCACCTCTACATATTCCCCAGGGGCAAGGGTGTGCTATGAGCGGAGTGATGTTTACCCCAAATTCCTCTGTTAACGTCCTGACTCCCAGTGGCCCAGAGCATGACTGTATTTGGAGTTATATAGCCTTTGAAGGGGCAATTAAGTTAAAAATCAGGTCACTAGAGTGGGGCCTAATCTAATCTGAAGAGTGTCCTTATATGAAGAGGAGAGGACACACAGATGTCAGGGATCTGCGTGCCAGAGGGACAACGACGTGAAGAGGCAGAGAGAGGACTGCCATGTACAAGCCAAGGAGACGCCTTGCAGGAAACCAGCTCTGCTGGCACACTGGTCTTGGACTTCCAGCCTCAAGAGCTGGGAGGATATACATTTCTGTTGTTCTAGCCATCCAGCCTGTGGTACCCTGTTATGGGAGCCCTAACAGACTAAGGAGCTTGGTAGACTACAGTCCATGGGGTTGCGAAGAGTCAGACGCGACTGAGCATCTTCACTTTCACTTTTCACTCTCATGCATTTGAGAAGGAAATGGCAACCCACTCCAGTATTCTTGCCTGGAGAATTCCAGGGACAGAGGAGCCTGGTGGGCTGCTGTCTCTGGGGTCGCACAGAGTCGGACACGAGTGATGTGACTTAGCAGCAGCAGCAGCAGAAATAGACTAATAATACAGGATGCCTTCTTCCCCCAAAGTCTGCTGCTGCTGCTAAGTCGCTTCAGTCGTGTCCGACTCTGTGTCACCCCACAGACAGCAGCCCACCAGGCTCCTCTGTCCCTGGAATTCTCCAGGCAAGAACACTGAGTGGGTTGTCATTTCCTTTTCCAATGCATGCATGCATGCTAAGTCCCTAAAGTCAGGCCCACCCAAACTTTATTATGAAGTTAAATCTCCAGACAAATACATCCAATATCCCATCACCGGAAGAAAATAAAGCTGGAACCTCCCTCACGCTCTCAAATGGGGGCAGGTGGGTCATTGAAGTCAATGCGTTTTCAAGCTTTTACACAAAATCTCTAATTATCAGTGTGCTTTCCACACAGTAACCCTCCTCCACCTCGTCAACATCATTTGCACAACTCTTGGTTCAAGGGCCACTTAAGAAATAAATGATTCATGGCAACTGAAAGCACGATAATTTTCTGTGAGGCATGATGGTTGAGTCTGTAGGTTTATGGCGATTAAAAAAAATGCTACTCCTTAAACCTCTTGACTTCTTTTATGGAAAAAAAAAAAAAAAAGGCAAAAAGAGACCCAGAAAGACCAATGAAGATCAAATCTCTTTGTAATATACACATGCCCCCAACTCCGGGACTTAAAAATTCTATCTTTAAGAAAGAAAATTAAACTTTTCCTCCAGAAAAGCCAGCAAAAATGGACATTTCTGGTTCTGTTCCAAGATGGGATGTACTGAGTCCTGGATTTGCAAAAAGGACCATGTTCATTTATGAGACAGATTGACCTACAAAAGATTTCTGAAATTTTGCAGAGCTGTTCTTCCCATCTTCACGCAGGCAGCACTGGCTACAAATAAGGGCAGACTGCTTTGCCAGTCACAACATGCATGAGCAGTGTGACCCTGGACTAGAGGCTTAATCACATTGAGTCTGCTTCCCAATCTGTAACCCAGGGAGCATACATTCCTTTTACAGAGCTGTTGTAAGAATTACATGGGATAGTTGAGTAAGCAGAGCCCTTAGACATAGTATTTTTCAAAAATCAGGTCCATGGACTCCACACATCAGACACCGGAGGCTTAATGAAGTCTTGTTGAAGTCTTGGATCCCCTCTCTGTCACTAGACCAAATTTGGGTCTGGAAGTCAGCACTCTGAACAAGCATTTTTACAAGAGGATGAAGGCTGGTGATGTCGACAGGGCACAAGGCCCTGTGAGTCAGGACAGAGGGCAGAAGAGCCCAAGATCAGCAGTCTGGCATCAAGTCAGCAGGCTGCCTGCTCTGCTCTCAGCAGGTCCCCTGGTTCCAGATCCGGACTCCAGCCTGAGGCACTAGAATACCTGTTCTGGTTCGAGTTCACCTTTTGTCCTGCTCTGAAGTGACCTTTCTAAACTACAAACCTAGGCAGGCTGCTCTCTGCCCTCCTGCGACTGTCTGAGTCTGCTCTGGCCAGGCTGGTCTCTGAATTCTGGTCAGCTTTGCCTGTTTTGGTCACATGTCAGCCTAAATGTAACCTCCTCCAGGGTGCCCTCCCTAACTTCCCAGTCACTCTGAGCAGCATTAACATGTTTTACTTTCCTAGAACCTAATATTTACTGATATTCTCTTATTTATGCAACTATCTCCTCCCACGAGAAAGTCAGAGTAGGTAGAGCTTGTTTGTTGCTTCATCACGGTGTGTGGAACACAGAAAGAACTCAATAAACGCATACTGAATGGATGAACACGTTAATTAATCATTGGCCTGCAGTGCCAGCCTTGGCAAGGCTCTCACTCTGTATGCAGGAGGCAGAAAAAGTGCATTTTTCCATGCAAGCCAACAACTGTGGGACAAAGTTTGAATTACATGACATCTGTGCTCAGGGGAAAGTGTTACAGAAATACAGTTTCTGTAAAATGATCTCATTAAAGAAAGCTGGCATTTAAGTCATTCCTATATCTTTATAGTAGCTCATAAAGTGAAATATTCCTTTTCTTTCTTTGCCCAACTGAATTTTCCAAAAATTTCACATGAGATGCCCTTAAAACAGTTAGCTGTGCATCATTACTGCCCAAATCACCTCACTTACAATTTTCTACTTACCGACACAAATAAAAGTATTGTCACCATCTTCGGAACAAAATATACCTTAACAAGGGGAAGCAGTAGGGTCCAGAGAATATGGTAGGCCCACTCCTGTTTTAACTGTTCTCAGCTCCTTTAGACACTGCGGGACAATGGAGCCTGTCCAAAGGTCCTGTGTGTGCTCTCAGAAAATGGACGTGCATTCTGACCACAGCACTGTATAAAGAGACCTTTATAAAGAAGCCTATTCGAATGCATTTCTGTCCAACTCCGGGACTCATTAATGTGTAAGGAAAGATTTCTGAGACCCATAAGTGCATTAAGAATAAAAGCAAACTATGAATAGATGACAGTTCCATTTTAGTACTAGCTTTCCCTCTCCCACTAATTCAGAAAAATTACATTCTATACAATAGTTTTCCAGCAAAGACCCTGCCACCCATCTTTCTCATAAAGGAAAGGTAAAGTGAAAGTCTCCACTTGGGAACTTTAATTGGTTCTCCTGCGTGTGTCATTGTGGGGAGTGAGTTGCAAGTGAACTAGCGGTAGATGAGGGAGGAGGGTGCCCAGCTTCAGTTTACAGAGCTACACAGAGGAAAAAGGAAAATAGTTGGTTGCAAGGCTGGAAGCAAAAGTTCTGAAAGGAAAATCAGGCCCCTGGGTGCCAGCCTCATGAGGAGATAAGCACAGGCTTCACCCGAAATGGTTTCTGGCCTGCTGAGGCCATGGGGCCACCCAGGATTTACTAATGAGAACACGATTCAAGGGGGAGAAGTGGCCACATCAGCTGGGTGTGTACAGCTGCCCCTTACAGACGCCCACATCCCTGAGCTGAAACTCAACATAAACGGGGGGATGTTGCAATTGTTTAGTCTCTTCCTGCCCTTTTATTAAAAGCAGTATTTTTTAAACTGAAGTATAGTTGATTTACAATGTTGTGTAAATTTCTTAAATTTTACTGTACATCAAAGTGATTTAGTTACACATACACACATATATATTTATGTATGCATGCTAAGTTGCTTCAGTTGTGTCCAATTCTTTGTGACCTCGTGGATTACAGCCCACCAGGCTCCTCTGCCCATAGGATTCTCCAGGCAAGAATACTGCAGTGGGTTGCCATTGCCTTCTCCAGTATGTACATATATATATATACACACACACATCCTTTTTAAGTACTCTTTTCCATTATGATTTATCACAGGGATATTGAACATTGTTCCCTTTGCTATACAGTAGGACCTTGTTGTTCATCCATTCTAAATATAAAAGCCTATAACTGCTCACTCCAACTTCTCACTCCATTTCCCCCCAACTCCTCCTGCTAGGCAACCAAACTTCCCTGCTGGTCCTTCCAGTGATTCGATGGCTTGTTAATAATGCCCCCTCTACACAGTGGTTCTCAGTGATGGCTACATCGCTTTGGGGAGCTTTCAAGCACCAGCCGGCCAGAGCCGCGCCCTCCCCCCGCCCATGGTGTGGTCATCAGTAATCACAATTACTAGAGGAGAGCCCTGGACATCGCCAAGTATTCAATCTCCCCAGGTGCTTAGTCACTCAGTCGTGTCTGACTCTTTGAGACCCCATGGACTGTAGCCCGCCAGGCTCCTCTGTTCATGGGGATTCTCCAGGCAAGAATACCGGAGTGGGTTGCCATGCCCTCCTCCAGGGGATCTTCCCAACCCAGAGAGAGAACCAAGTCTCCCACACTGCAGACAAATTCCCCTTTTAGAACCACTGCTCTAAAAGTAGCTGGAGAGAGGGAGAGAGACACATAAGAGGGGTCAGAGGGTCCACTCCAACAGAAGGGGGCAGCATCCTCACAGCACAAAGAAGGTGGGGGCATATTTAAAGGAGGAAGAAGGTGCAGCGGTAACAAGGTGGGGCCCCTGTGCGCTGTCAGCCCTGTGACAACAGGAAATGTGGTAACAACAAGCAATGTCTGAAAACTCAAGGCAGGAAGACGCCTGGCACGAGCAGACAAACTTGTCCTGGCAAAGCCAAGACAGGACGAATGGAGCTATTTAAAGCTGGGAGATAAGAGAGAAAACCAATCTTGGGAAGTGGTTGTAAAACCTGTGAGGAGAGTGTCGGCTGAAGCTGGAGAAGGAGGTGTCAACTAAGATGCCCCAGAAAGAGGTCTGCGCTTCCACTGCCAAACGGTGATGACTCAACACCTGTGCACATGAATGGTTCCCCCTTAGACAGAAATTTTGGTGTCACCCTTGAAGCAATTAAGAAGTGCAATTAAAAGAAAGAAAGAGGCAGCAAATCACAGTATGTATGCTAGTGCCCACTAACTTTGGCTCACATTGCTCTTTAAGAACCTAGTGCAGCCTTGATGCTGTTTTGAATCTTAAAAAAGTAAAATTCTTGGATGTCCCTATAAACGTGCAGTTTTTCTCTGATGCTAACGCAATACTACACTCTCCCCTTTTTTTTCTTATTTCCAGAAATGGAGTTCCCTTGTTTATAAATGGGTCCCACAGTCTAGAGTACAATTCTGTCTCAGGAACACAACTGTAAGGGCATGCTCGCTCACATGCCACAAAAGCAAATGTACATGTTGATCAAAATACTCCATACTCATTGGACAGCTCCCTAGGAGAAGGCCAGCTAACACCCACTGCCATCTCAGTTACAATTTCACCACTGGAATCTGGAAATTAACAGAGATGTGAAATTTATGATTAAAAAACTAACAAGGTTTGCTAAATGCCATCAGGCAAATATGTTAGAGGATTATGCAGGAATTTAAGCATTCTGGAACAAGTCTGAAATATCTTGCTTTTTTTTTTTTTTTTTTTTTTGGGTGGGTGTCCTCCTTCTAAGTTGTGGTCCCAGTAAAGACCCTTATGTCATTTTCTTCATGTCTTCCTTTCTTAAATTCTGAATATCTTCACTTCAAGAGAACTGACTCCAGTGGTTTCCCTACCTTGGCTTTTCTCTTTCCCTTTAGCTGTTCAGTCTCATAGCCCACGATTCTGTGACAGGCGTGAAGGTTACCAAGCATGAGACTGGGGTTACTGCAGTGACGTCCACCATTGTCGCCTTTCGATTTTCTCCAAGGCCATCTTTCCTGACCCTTGAAAGCTAGCTTCATCATCTGGGGCCCTGGGCCTAGGGGAGGGGGGGCTGGGCTAGATGAACAAGGCTACAATCCAGGCCTAAAGCAGGGAGGTGAAACCACAGACATAAGAGAATGTGGGTCTGGCTGGCCATAACATATCCATACCTGGCCCTCATCCACCGAAACTGAACAGCTAATCTGGCATTTTGTCAAGTCTGATGGGAAGTTAATGATGTGAAAGAAAGACAAGTATACCCATGGCTAAGCTGTATGAAGCATGTATGTGGCACAGGAGATGTTGGGGGTGGGGCTGAAGGAAGATGGGACCATTATTTTTAAATGTAATATCCTGGACAGGTTCATAAACCTTTAGCTACAATTTTAAAATGCAAAATTTTGTGAAAACAGAGTGCCTTTGTTATTTGGCTACCAAATGAATTTGTTCCAAACCCTGACCTGAGCCGACAAGTCTTTTTCTGTCCAACTAAATGAGAATATTCATCTACTTTGCTGCAGAAATGACTGTGTCTCCCATATGCCATGGGAGTATTACCTAACCTATAGGATGCAAACTGCATTCCCTTTCTGAAAGCTGGATGGATTCTAAAAGACAATTGGTCCCAGAGTGTTGAGCTAAAGAACTGCTGACCTGCATGCAACTCCCTAGACAGGTGAGTTCTTCAGATTTAAGCCTTGTATTGTTTTCCCACATCATGCAGGTGTTTACTGGACCTCAGTTTTTTATTGATTTTTACAATATTATTTTAGTAGATACATTTACAGGGAACTAAACAGGACAAAGCTAAGAAACAGGCATACCATGTACAATTTTTTCAAATACGCTGCCTTAAACGCACGCGCTCATCTTTTCCTCTGTCACCTTTTTCACTGTATCAGCCTGGAAGTTCTGACACTGAGCACGCCCAGTCTGTGCCACAGCAGGCGTACTATACAGGTGGTATGAAAAACAGAAACGTGATGCTGATTTTCAAAAAGAAGCTATCAAAGTAGGTTTTAATTTTTGTAAAAAAATTTTTAATTCTTTTAAAATTTCATGAAAAAATTAATATTCCAGGGCATCCCTGGTGGTGGTGTGGATAGGAATCCACTTGCCCATGCAGGGGATGTGGGTTTGATCCTGGTCCAGGAAGAGCCCAAAAGCTGTGGTGCAATTAAGTCTGTATGCTACAACTACTGAAGCCTGCGTGCAGCAACAAAGACCTGGCGCAACCAAAAGTAAACACATTAACAAAATAAATTTTAAAAATATTCCAAATAAAATGTCCGTAGATTTGCCTTTTAGCAAATGGAGACAGAAAAGAGAAAAGAGACTTGACGATTAGCTCTTGCCTGGAACTGGCATTGAGAATGCAGAATGAACACAAAGGGGCACAAGGGATCTTTCTGGGGTGATGGAAAAGTCCTAAAACTAAGCTGCGATGGAAGTCCCATAACTGTCAGTTTTCTACAAATGTATGAATTGTATGCTTAAAATGGGAGAGTTTCATGTCATGTAAATTATACCTCAATGAAGAAGTAGAAAAACTAATCCTAAATTTTGGAAGCAACACCGTTTATGTCAATACCTCTTCTTTTGTCCTGATGTTTCAAATTAACACCAGTTCAAATGGGAAGAAGGATGCAGTAAATGAGATCCATTCCTGATCATTAAAGGAAAAGGAGAAATTTTGCTCCCAAATGACTAATTTTACATCCAGACAGAGGAGATGAGTTCTTCTAGATATTCCCCCACATTTAGCAAATGAAATTGAATTTATTTCTAGTTTAACATGCCATGTGTGCCTCTCTAATTACAGCATACACCGCACCAAACAATAGTATTCTGTTTAACCACTCATCCTGCAAAGACGGCAGAAACTCCTGAGGACGATGTCATGGTCTTCCCCACATTTTCAGGACCTAGCAGGTGTTCAATATATGAGTTTATTGAATGGAAGGACCTCTTCATCAGAACCACTGAACACACTTCCATTTGCTTGAACAATATAGAGCAAATTACAAAGACATTCCCTGCTTTCTAGACCATTGTCTCCCAACCACAACACTGTTGACATATTGGCCCCGATAATTCTTCGCTGTGGAGGAGGGCTGTTTCGTGCGCTGTGGGATGTATAATAGCACCCCTGGCTTCTACTCATTTATTAGATGCCAGCAGTAGCCCTGGCATCCCCCTCCCCACCCCCTCCAACCCCTACCCTCGCCCAAAAGCTGTGACAACCAAAATGTCCTCTGGGTGGCAAAGTCACCCTTCCTTGAGAACCACAGCTTTAAACAGAAGCAGTATAATGAAGATCAAATCAAACTGTTGTGTTTTTGTTTCAGCAGTACTTTTCATGTTATTACTTCCTAAAGTCAGTGAGAACATCAAAAAGAAAATGCATATAACTAGCAAATGATAATTCTCTGACCATTGGCCTTGGCATTTTATGGGGAGGAAAAAAGAAGTTCTTTTTAATTTCCTTGTAACTGTGAAGATGCAAAAGGCTTGTTCTGATCCAAGGCTGACAGTTTTCAGATATGTGGAGCTGGAAAAATCCATATGAGAAGGGTCCAAATGTCAAATGGCCTATGGCTGTAAAACAGTATAAAAGCAGTATGCTCTTTGCCAGCACTGGGTTGTTTATTGTGAACTGTAGCTAGGGGAACAATTTTGAAAATGCTATTGAATATTTATTAAAAGAAAAGATCTACAATAATGCAGGTCCTGAGCAGCTGCTATTAGTAAACCACTCAACCAGTTGGAAAGGTTAAGAACTGTGGTGGCAAAAACCATGAAGTGCAAGTTTGATCCTTTGGCATTTTGTTTTTTCTCAACCACCACAGTGTTTAGCAATCCTCTTCCATACACCCTGGCATAAAACCTGAAAAGCTATTATCCATATTGTATACTTTAAATGAGTCCCTGAACATTTCCGTTTCCACTCTTATTTTGCAGATATTGGGAATTTCATGCTAATGTTAGAAGCTTAAGATGTATATTTTGGGCAAAATGACTACAATATAGCACAGAAAAGAAAAAAATATCTTACATTACTTGACTGTGTTTCCTTATCAAGATTCATAATACTTTACTGCAAAGCATCATTATTTTTTATTTAGGAAAACAGAGAAATACACCCTTAACCTCAACACTAACAATTGAGGCCCTACAAATGACATCGTTGGTTTCAGCCACTTCTGGATTTATCAGTCTATCTCATATGAGAAAAGGTTAGAGCAGACAGTTTACCTGTCAATTCCTAATATCTGTAAAGGAAGCATACCTTTTAAGATTATGTTTGTAAAAATATTCATATCTCTGCATGTCTGTTGGTAAACATAAGTAGGTTTAGGATTCTGAGATAGTAAGCATATAATTCCTCAATCTGTTAAGAGAAAGAGCATACACAATATGCAAAAAGCCCTCTATTCAATCAAGCTGTGACTGCATACATAACTATGGTATTCAAATTAGATTACTAATTCAGACATGTTCTATCATGTCAAGTATACACTAACATAAAAAAATGTCAGGATAAAATTTGACAGAAAGAAAAACGAAGTAAGGAAAATTTAATTACTCTCTTTAGAAAATGAAAACTCCTAGTACATAATATTAAAATACATATTTATGGAAAGATTAGTGGGAATGCAGCTTAATTATTCATCTTGGCAGTGAGTAATAAACACAGTATTGTCAAATCACCTCTACAGGATACTACCTCTGTGTCCTGGATTATCGTATTTGCATTTGGATGAAACTGGGACACATGAGGCATGAAATGGCCAAATTAAGCTTCATTTTACCTCGTTTGCATTTCCTCACATATTATTATAAAATGCACTAAAATCACACATAAAACACCATATTATTTGATATTATTATTTAAATTATCTTATGTCTATATTGTAATTTCTCAACTGCAATGGACTAAGGCTATTATAATACACCATGTGTAATGATAATTACTAGAACTAATATAGTTGCCTAACATTTTTATAAAACTTTAAAAAATGTATAAGTGTATGGTGATTTTAAAAAATCAGCACTAATAAGAAAATATCAATCCACCAAATGCCACAAATGCATAAGCCCTTTTGGATTCAGTTTTTTTCCACTAAAGCTAAAATGTAAAATTGGCACCATGAAGCTTGAAATTGAGATTTAAAGATAAGCACTGGTACCAGCATTTTGCTACCTGCTAGAAATTACTTTCATCTGAAAATTGCTATTTAGCAAGGCCCACAGATATTTTTTATGAAATAAATGTAGCATCATAAACTTTTCAAACAGCTGTAAGATTTCATGAACATTTCATGATTCTAAACATTTCTATATACTAATAGTTAATATCTGCCTTAACAGTAGCAAAATTAGGTAAATTTCAGAGTATCTGAAGCTAAAATACAAGTTGTAAAACTAAAATAAGCCCTTTCGATTTATCCTGCATAATTTTACACTGCTTAAGAAAAAGGCAGATGCTTTAATGCTTCGGCATTAAAAGGGGAACATGATAGCTGCTTTGGCAAGATAAAGCAAGCTACGCCACTTAATGTATTTGGAGAGTTCAGGAATGATATTATAAAAGGAAAACCAATAGTTTAAACTTAATTTGACTGAATTATAGCACACACACACACACACACACACACACACACACACACACACACACACACACACCACTTCTCACCTACAAAGGCCATTGTAACAATCGAAAAACAAATTTCCATTATACCAGACAGCAAGTTTAACTACAACAATTTTACAGTTTAAAATGTTGAATGCTTTTCTTTTAAAACTTAGATGCTTTTTAAAAGCTTTTTAAGATAAGGAAAGAAAAAGATGTTTGTCTCTAATAAAAGCTTTCCCCCAGTCAGACTTGATTGCATACATTTGCATAAAGAATTTGTGGTCCATCAAATACAAAGACTGCAGTCAATATAGCTTCCACTATTGGTGCTTTGAGCAGACTAATGAAAAAAAAATCTCTTAAATTTTTTTTAAGTAGCTATCCCTTAATTTTTCTTTAGTAGCTAGTCATGAAGACACAGGCAACATAATGGAGTGGCAAGAAGCCAGAATTTGAAGTCAGAATGCCTTATTTGGGGTCCTAGGAATGCTACCATTTACTAGCTGTGTTATCTTCACACAGTCACCTCAGTTCCCTCATCTCTGCAATGGGAATAATTCATTCCACCTTTAGGTCAAAATGAAAGAAGCAAGGACTGATATGCATGATATTAACTAAAACTCATGGTTATTATTTTCATCATCCCTCCAATACTCCAGCTTGTCTATGACTTAATGTTCACTGTTTGTTATAAGACAAATGAAAATTACAGGAAACTGTACCTAATATATCTCAAATAATCCAGTGAGCCAAAAGGCTCATTAATAACTCCAACAAGATTGGTTCAAAGGTCCAACCCTCTAAAGATGCTGTGGCCATGAGAAAAGCTTATTTTTGTAAACCACCAAATAATGGGTCATCATCACTGTCCCTTTTGGCATGCTCATTCATGGGCACAACGAGATGTGCCTGGTATGAGAACCAAGAATTTTATGGGCCAAGAAAGTAATTCTTTCATTCGTCCCACTTTTCCAAGTGCCTGTGTCCTGCTGTCAAGGAAGGAGAAAAATGAATGGAAAGGGAAAACAAGAAATGACAATTCTATGCTATAAACAGCTTGAGATTGAGGATTGTGCTTTATTCATGATTTTATTTATTTATTTCCTTTACCCCACTCCCTGTCCCTTTTCCACACAGTAGGTTCTTAACACTTCCTCACAAGCCTTGAAAGCTATATGAGACACAGTCACTGCCCTGTGTGTAGTTACAAGCACATTAACAGTCAGACTGTTCCTCTGCTCTCTGTCTTTTCTTTGTATTTCACTCCTTTTGTCACTTGGCTCCCATTCCATTTAGCACCTCATTCCGCTTTGCCTCTGGCTTCTGCCACTTTGTGTCCAAGCACTTGTCAATAATTTCCCTCACTTAATCTTACTCTCCACCATCTCCTTTTCTTCTGCCTGCCACCTTCGCCTTCAGGCTCCTTGGAAAAGCTATGACAAACCTAGACAGCCTATTAAAAAGCAGAGACATTACTTTGCCTACAAAGGTTCGTCTAGTCAAAGCTATGGTTTTTAAAGCAGTCATGCATGGATGTGAGAGTTGGACCAAAAGAAGGCTGAGCGCCGAAAGAGCTGACTCACTAGAAAAGACCCTGATGCCGGGAAAGATTGAAGGCAGGAGGAGAAGGGAATGACAGAGGATGAGATGGTTGAATGGCATCACTGACTCCATGGACATGAGTTTGAGCAAGCTCCAGGAGGACAGGGAAGCTTGGTGTGCTTCAGTCCATGAGGTTGCAAAGAGTCAGATACAACTGAGCGACTGAACAATGACAACAATGCATCCTCTCAGTCAGATTACAACCTTAACAACAACTCCAAATACACAAAAGATTGCAAACCTGTATCTCCAGCTCAGCCTCTATCTTAAATTCTGGAACCACAGGCCTGTGCAACTGTCAATAGAATCCCAAGCCCTGGACGTTGCCCTGGTCCCCTGTATCATTATACACATCCACACCTGAACGCATTATCTTCCCCTACAAACCGCATCATCCTTTGTATTCACTATCAAGACTTTTGTATTCACTATCAAGAACAACTCTGTCCTTTCAGTCACCCAAGCCAGAGCTCTGGGAGCCATCCCTAAAGTCACCACCCCTTCCTGCTTCTCTTCTCCTTCTCTGTCCCTCCCCCACCTCCCCATCAGTCTAAGTTCAGACCTTAAATCCATACTAGGATTCAACAACTTCTGCACACAACTGCTCTTTCCACACAGCATCCTTACATCCCATCCATTCTCTAACACACTAGACTGATCCTTGTAAAAGAATGGCCTGAAATGCTCAAATTCATCTGGACCAAATACGCCCTACAAGATCCTTCCCAAAGTGGATCCAGCCTCCACTCTCCACTTCCAGCCCCACCTACTGCCCCTCAGGTGCACCTGCCGCAGGGAAAAGCCAGCTGTCTCACAGCCACACCACATTCTTCGGTCCCTTCACTGCACTGTTCTCCCCGGACTCTCTGCTCAGAAAGATTTTTGCCATCCCACTCCCATCCTCAGCTCCCTGGTCCCGTCCAGCTCACTCTTTCAGACTTAGACAATGCCCTGTTTTCTGGGGGTAAGTCATCCCTTTGGAGTCAGGTACCCCTTATAGAGCCCAGCATCTTTTATGCATTGGTTAAAACTGGAGTTAAGCATCATTTCCCCTCCCAAGACTGAGAGTTTTGAAAGATGTGAAAGGAATCCTCTGACATCTGAGGTTTCATTATCTAACACTATGCCTTGTATATCGATATATATCTGATGAAGGCATAAATGAGTAAAAACCACTCCAATTAAGTTTGACTCAAACACTGCCAAGCTGCTAGTGGCTGATTATGTGTGAATGAGAGGCTCACAGCTCCTTTTAGAAGGGATCATGGAAAATATCATAAGGCCACTCTGGCTGCAATTCCCAAATGTTGAATACAGAAGTCGTGGTGTTCCCCTCTGTGGCCATGTTACAGACTGGCTTTTTTACAGTTGTTGTTTTTTTTAATTGTCTTGTGTGGTTTTATTGCCTGTGATCTATAACATGCACTGCTTCAACATTAAAGTCTCCCAAAAGCAAGTTCAACCACAGGGGTGATGGAAAAATGAGTATGGGTCAGGGTGAAAGGCCAGAGTGAGCGGAAGCAACATGAACAGCAACGGCTGAGTCACAAAGACCTTGAGACCTGAACCCCAACGACCCATCTGAATGCCCTTTATTCCTTAGAGAAGAAATTCACAGGAGAGCTTCCATATGCAACCCTGGAGCTCCCTGAAGACTGAAATGACAGATGTAGCAGTGTTGACTAGTTACAGCTTTTGGTCCTTTTAGAAAATCAACTGAAGTTGATCACTTACAAATGAACACAAGAACACAAGATGCAGGGACTGGGTCCTATGAAATTAAAACAAAGTACAAAGCTACTGTTGGTCAAATAAAACACTTAAAACAAAAAACTTGCCTACTCCATGAGGTTCACAGAGTTTCAAGTGCTCTGTAGTTTAGCACACACACACCCCAATCAGGCCAAGTTTTCCTGTCCTCTACCATAAAACCACACTTAGAAAACTGAATTTTTCTTAAGTTTTTAATCACTCACAGACTTGAAAATTATACAGTCCTATAAAACCAGGAAGGGGGAGTAGGTTAGACATTAACGTACCAAATATAACAATGACAACAACAAATATAATAACTCAAAACCCAAGGGATATGAAGAACTTTTTAATGGATTTTTAAAATTGCTTTATTTGGGGAAAAAAAATGCTCCTTACAAAAGGGTCGCTGCAAATTACAAAGACTCTGCAACAAATATTGGCTCCAGTGTGAAACCGTGAGAAAACAGAGGCGGTGCTGTTCACGGTAGAGGGTTTTTAAAATATTAGACATTGGCTTTAAATTTTGCCCTTTCCCTCTGCACTCAAGTGCGGTTAGAGAGACTAGGATGCAGACAGAAAATGTGACACAATGTTCATTTTCTGAGACAACATGCTTGCACCTTACTTGTGAGACACACATGTTCATTTACTTAAAAACCATAGTCTCATTGTGACACACGACATCACTGCAGTAATGTTAACTGCTGATTAAATCAATTTTTGATTTACTTTTTTAGAAATCACCAGAGAAAATCTCAGGTTGTTCTTTCTCGGATGAGAATGACGCAACTACATGACATCAAACACAGATAAAGTCTGCAAGTTTCTCCACTGCGTCCTGTTTTCAGTGCGTGGCCGTGTGCTTCCCATTTCACAATGCTAACATGTGGGTTTCTTTTCTGAGATCATTGAATGAACTAAGCTTTAAATGCTTCCTCCACAAAGATCTAGAAGACTGTGGGCACAGACCTTCAACCATCCCTTCAGTTCTATCCCAGGGTCACTGTGGGGACGGAGTGAGATGGAATAGGATTATGCGAGAAGCACAACACAGGACATCTACGCGACAAAGCTGGACGATAATGAAGGCTCCCCAATTACGCAGTAGAACACTAGGCCTCAGAGACTCCCAGCCTCCACCCCTGGGTCTGAAACTCACTAATGTGCTCTTGGACAAGTGCTCTGATCTTTCTGCTTGTGCAAAAAACAATAACAAAGTAACCACATAAGGTCACTGTGGGGATTCAAGTAAATCATGTATGTAGCTCCTAGCGTCGCAGCCAGCACACACGAAGGGTTCGGTGTTAGCTATTCGTTCCATCCAGTAAGGATGTGGCTGACAAATCATGGAGCTGCCTGTCCCCACAACCACCCCCACCCTCAAATTCCGCAGCACCCCAGCCTTGAGGGGCTGTCTCTACTGTGTCACACGGGCACTGCTTGTGAGAACTGTTATCACCTTCACCGTGTTTCTCCCAGATGTCCAAGGCAAGAGCTTTAGAAATACAATTGGCCCCCAGCTCCCCAACCCTACAGGGAAGATAATTCAAAACAGGAGAGATGACTGGGGAAGAGTAAATGGTCTTCATCCATTTTATTCATACCATAATTAGCCTGCATTTCTGGTACTTCGATCTTCTGACAGCTGGATGTTGGAAGAAAGTTGTCTGGAAACAGAGGTGGCCACAGACAATCCAACAAATAGTTAACACGGACAAGCAATAACACTATGCAAATTCTAAAGAATTAGTTGAAAGTAACTTCTGGCCCCAACTTGAGTCACAGAAGTGACTGAGGAAGACTTTTACTATCGAATCACCCAGAGCAGAGGAACATTTGAAATGTAAAAGCACTTGAAAGAGTAAAGAGAATATTTGTGCTCTGGCAGGAGGACTAAAACTGAAGTAGAAGATATTTCAGAGAGATGTGGAAAGACTCAGCTGATGGCAAGGACCCTTTCTGACACCCTTCTGGAACCTTGCACCCACGGACTTTTAAAATTTTTAATTGAGATATAATATGCAAAATTTCAGGTGTACGACATAATGAATCGACATTTGTATATATTGCAAAATGGTCGAGATAAGTCTAGTTAACATCCATCACCACACATAATTAAAAATAATCTCATATGAGAACTTTTAAAATCTACTCTCTTAGTAACTTTCAAATAGGCAATACAGTATTATTAACCTTAATCACCATGTTGTACAGAGAATTTTGATTTAAAAAAGCCAAAGCAGAATATCTGTCTTGAAGCACCTTTCAGTGGCAGGATACCAGGTTTAATTAAACATTAAATCAGTCGTAAGCTGCCTGTGGCCTATGTGCCCTTGATAGCAATTACATTTTAATATCTAGAAAATGAGTTAATATTTACCAAGGGCCAGAATACTATGTAGATCTGGATGATAATCTAAGGAAGCCATAGGAAAAAAGGTAACTTTTCAATCATTCTCAACATTTGGAAGTCAAGTAAGATGCTCAACAGGCTGTGGACCAGAGTTTTAACAAAGTGCAGTCCACCAGTCCATGGGCAATTGGTTCTAAAACCCCTGAGGATACCAAAATCAGTGGATGCCCAAGTTCTTCATATAAAATAGCATTATATCTTCATATAAGCTTAAAGTACATTCTCTCACACACTTCATCTCTAGATCTCTTATAAGACCTAATACAATGTAAATACCACGTTAACATTAAATATGTAAATGCTATATAAATAGATACTGGAGAAAAGTAAGTTCAAGTTTTGCCTCTTGGAACTTAATGGAATTTTAAAAATATATCTTCAACCCTTGGTCAGTTGAATCTACAGATGTGGAACCTACGGATATGGAAGGCAGACTGGACAGCTCACACATGACCCCTGAAACCGCTTCCGACCACACTGGTACTAAGGCCCACAGGAAGCGTGCTTATTTAACATGAAATATAAATTACTGCCATTTCTGAACAAACAGTATAATAGGCAGCATAGTGTATGCTCTCTCTCTCTCTCTCTGCCCCAGGGGTACTCTCCAGCTAGGACTGAACTCATGCTCACTATGAGCCGATTGCAGATGAATGACCTGCTTGTGGTGGTTCACTAGGCTGTGTAGTCCCACAGCTTCATCTGCAGGCAGCAAACAAACCTGGGAGGGGCGGACTCCAGTAGGAACCCTAACACACCACTCTCTTTTTCTCAATTCTCTGAATATATGAGCAAGGGAAGGAAAAAAACAATGAAATCCACTTCAAACCAAAGGATAAAACCCATTTCACCTGCTGGTATCTCTATCATGTGCTAAGGTAGACAAGCCTTTTAACAATAATTATGAGAACAATAACAGCTCCCAGTCATGGAAAACTATGCTGTGAGTTAAGCACTCCGCATACTTTACAGCTAAATGTAAATTTCCTCATCTGTAAGTGAAAGATAAGAACGAACCTATTTTATTATGTTATTATGAGGATTCGAGGAGAAGAGAAGAAAAAAGCACTCTGTAAGTTGAGGCAGCAGGGCCAAAAAGGATAGGGTTTGAAAGAGACAAACATGGGTTAAAAGTGACTTGATCTTGCTGAGTTCCAGTTTCCTCTTCTCCAAAGTGGAGATGAAGCCACCACCTTGAAAAGGAATCTAAAGAGATGGTAGGTCAAATACCAGCTGGTGTCTACATTACCAGGAGGTGTTCAATAAATGCTTATACCCTGTATCCTATGATACATGTGAACAGCTTCTGTTAACCTCTGTCTGCAGTCATTCAATCATTCAATGTCAAGAGTATCCACTGAAACACTTCCTTTAGTGACAATGATAATTTTACCCAGTTTAATAAGTCGGACACTGGTTTAACAGCTTTACATCTATGAACTCATTTACTCATCATCACAATCTAGGGAGGCAGGTACTGTGATCCCCATTTTACAGACAAACACACTGAGGCACAGAGTTCAGGTAATGTGCCCAGGCTCAAAAAGATGGTACCTGAGTCAGCAGCAAGTCTCCCTAGTCTGTCCTCCTAACCTTGATGTGACAGCATATATGGGGGTCAACCTGTTTGAGCTTCTATACTTGGATATATATCTTGAGATAAGCAATGGATGCTCTCACCAACTGCAATGTGTTGAATAACTTATCAACTTCTGAAATAACATTTTGTGTATTTTCTTAGAATTCCTTAAAATACTATGATTGTAAATGAGATGCCTTTTAAATGAGATGCCTATAACTAGTTCATCTTGTTCCATGTGCCAGAATACTATAAATAAACATGCTTCTTTTTCTAAGGAGCACCTAAATAAATCTCATATTAAACCACAACCCTGAGTTTTGCAATACAAGTCCAAATCAAAAGAAGATATATTAGGGCAGTCTGAATGTTATCTGTTTTCTTAAACTAATGACTTCGATACCAAAAAAATCTGACTATTCTCCTAATCTCTAATATTCATGTCTTCACAGTCATAGCAGTACTGTATGATATTTCAAACTATCCTTTTACAAATTTAATCAACTCAAATATTAAACATCAATGAAAATAATCTATTTCTCTGCTTTAGAGGAATCTCTGGGGGAACAGATGAGAGAGAAAGGTTAAAGAATTCTGGAATTCTATCCTTCAAAGTAGGACAGGGCAGCTACCTATAAATCATGCTCTTTGTTTATTAAGATAATTAAGCCTAGCAGTACACTTAACTTTCAGACTCAACAATTGTCTGGCATGAACAATTTCCACTTTTTCTAAAACAAAGAAGATGTGTTCAAAGGGGTCCTCTGCAAGCTCCCTGCACAATGCATGCTATTTTAAAACATGATTTATGTGTCTAATTCCTGGAGCTGCCTTGAAAAATATACTGGGTTTTTTCCTCGCATGCACCCTATTAGGAGAAGACACTCCGATCTGAAGAGTGTACTCTGTTTCAGACTGCAGGGCTCTACATCATGTCAGCATTTTCATTAAATACGTTCAAGCTGGACCTTAAACAAATGGAATGGAGAACCACAGCTGCAACCACTGCAGAGAGACACACTTACCCGGCCGGGAGGCTTTCGTAAGAGGTGCAGGGCAGTCAGGGAGAGACCCAAGTGGCATCATCTGAACACGACTGCTTTGAGATTTGCTCACATTCTTCACAGAAATGGAATCACATAACGCTGAGCGGATTTCTCATTTTATTCGCCTCATAGCACAAAACTGTAGGTTGACATATTAAGTTGTTTTCCCCTAAAGGTTTGGGCTCTAATTAGGGAAACTGTTGGGAACTTCTGCCTAGAGGGAAAGTGGGATGCGCGGGAAGCCTGGAGGCCTGAGAAAGAACGATTCAGCCTCCATCCCTGAAGCCCTAGCGCATCCAGAAATATTACTGGAGTCACTCCCCTGAGGACCTGGGACGCAGGTGACAAGACCCCCTTACCCCTGCGCGCGCGCGCGCGCGCGCACACACACACACACACACACACACAGTCAAGGAGCTCGGAATGAGCAAGCAGCAGCAGGCGAGATGCCCTCGGAGCACCTGTCCTATCACAGCGCATTTCCAACTGGCACGTTCAGCAGAGACTGGAGCCTGCCCGCCCGGGACGGCTGCCTCTCCCCGCGTGCCCTGTCCGCGGCTTCGCCTCCTCAACTCCCCAAGCTAGAGCCCCGCTAACAAAAGGTGCTTCCCACGACGTGAAGATAATAAAAACGAACGTCCCCTCCCCCCGGAGCCTCCCTCCAACTTTGGAAACTACAGTCAACTTACCGGGATGCAGGCGACAGGGAGCCTTCCAGGGGGACCGCGCTCCGGCTGCGCAGAGCCCCGCTGGCCCCGCACTGTCCCGGCGGCTGCGGCGGCGGCGGGTGCGGGGCGAGGCGCTGCCGTTGTGCACCAGCCGCCTCGGCTCCGCGGTGCCCGGAGCCCGGCACTCGCCGGGGCGCACCGCCTGGCGGCGGCGGCGACGACGAAAGCTACCCGGGTCTGCGTGGTCCCGAGCGCCGCAGCAGCCGCCCGCCCTGGAGTGCGGCGCTCCGAGCCCCTGGTGCGTGTCTCCGGCTCCGAGGGAATCGCGGCTCCACAAGAAAGGCGGCCGGGGAAAAGCCGAGGCGCTGCTGCCTAGAGAGCCACCAGCCCGCTCCCAAGCGGTCGGTCACATCGCGGGCGCGCCGGGAAGCGAGCCGGCGAGCAGGCACTGCAGTTTGCACTCGCAGCCGCGCCGCGGAGAATGACAAGCTCCGAGGCGGTGCAGCCGTGCGGGGCGCGGGGTGCCACTGCGCATGAGCCCGGCTGGCTGCGGCACGTCACGGGGGGGCGGGGCGGAGGGGGGGGCGGGGCGAGGAGGGGGGCGGGGGGGGGGGGGGGGGGGGGGGGGGGGGGGGGGAGGTAAGCCGGGCGGGGCCGGGTGGGAGCGAGAAGCCCAGCTACCCGGCGGGAAGGTACAGGAAGTCGGCCGCCTGGGGTTCTGTGAACCTAAAGCTGTTGTGGTTGAACTTGTTTGTCTCCAGAGTCCATTGTCCCTTAAAAACCACTGTTTACTCTAAGTGATCCTTTTAGGGCTCTGGGCAAACCTACAAAAGTCAGTTTATCTCCTGTTATGGTTTAACCTTAGAGAGCTGGGATTTAGAGGGCAATGTACCTTGGCTGTACATTAAAATAACTTACTGAGCTATTAGGAGCCCTTTTGCCCCGGCCGCACCCCAGAATCCCGAATAGAACGTATAGGAGAATCTCTGGATGGGGCCCAGCTATTAGGCTGTTGAGAGTTGGACTATAAAGAAAGCTGAGCGTTGAAGAATTGATGCTTTTGAACTGTAGTGTTGGAGAAGACTTTTCAAAGTCCCTTGGACTGCAAAAAGATACAACCAGTCCATACTAAATCAGTCCTGGGTGTTCATTGGAAGGACTGATTGAAGCTGAAACTGCAATACTTTGGCCACCTGATGCAAAGAGCTGACTCTTTGGAAAAGACTCTGATGCTGGGAAAGATTGAGGGCAGGAGGAGAAGGGGACGACAGAGGATGAGATGGTTGAATGGCATCATCAACTCAATAGATATGAGTTAGGGTAAACTCTGGGAGTTGGTGATGGACAGGGAGGCCTGGTGTGCTGGGATTCATGGGGTCGTAAAGAGTCGGACACGACTGAGGAATTGAACTGAACTGAACTGAAAGCTTCCCAGTTGAGATCAAGGTACGGTAGAGCTTCTTAAACCTTTAATGTGTGATAGAATCTTATGGAGATTTTCTTAAAATGCAGGTTCTTATTCAGTGAGTCTGGGTACTGTGGGAAGGTTCTTCATTTCTAACAAGCACTATTGATGTCAATGCTGCAGGTCTGGACCACCCCATCTTTGCTACTCAAGTTTGGCCTAGAATCTAGAGCAAAGTTTTCCTTCTGCATGAGAATCACTTTTGTAGCTATCTGGAAATATCTCTAAGCCCTATCTTCAGTGGTTATGGCTCAGCCCTGGGCAAAGGTGGGACCCTGGAATTTCATTCCTAAGGAGCACTCTGATGAGTCTGATAGAGGTGGTGTTTGAACCAAACTTCAGATTATTAGACCAGCAATTACGAGTTGGGAATAGACCTTTGAAGTGGGAAGCACCAAGCCTGGTACTGAACTCAGGACATCCAAGTCCAAGTCTGACGCCCAAGTCCAAATTCAGCTCCAAGCCCAACTCCCACTGAAGCTTTATCTGATTAGTCCAAATTTTCTGTAATTATTATGCATTACTTTACTTAGGAAAAATATATAAATCACGTTACATACACAACACACATTCTGTAGTCCTTACACATATCATTGTGTGTGTGTGAATGTATGTGTGTCCGACTATTTGGAACGCAACGGACATAGAATTTTCCAGGCAAGAATACTAGAGTGGGTTGTCATTTCCTACTCCAGGGGGTCTTCCTGACCCAGGGATTGGACCCACATCTCATGTGTCTCCTCCATTGGCAGATGGTATCTTTATCAACTGCGCCACATGGGAAGCCTACACATATCATAAATGGAGGCTTAAATCTGGCCTGGGAAGAAGGTTGATTAGGAGGGGAGGTATGGATGTAGAGTGCAAAGTGATGGAGTAAGAAATGTTAGATGACCTATTTCATACCGCACATAGAAGGAAGGATACATGGGAAGAAACAAACCTTGGACTCAACCTAGGTCCTGGAAAAGTGACTTGGAGAAGATTTGGTCTCCTGGACCAAGGACCAGACTTGGTCTCATGATCGGTACCATCAGGTGAAACTCAGTGTTCTAGATCATATGAATGTATGACACGTCATGTACATTACCTCACTGAAATCTCACGATGGTCTTGTGAATTGAATATAAAAAAAAAGATTTATGCTCATTTTACTAATTTTAAAAAATTGCCTTGCTCACACAATGGAACTTGAATGAGACTACAGATCTGAATGTTAGATTCAGCTTCTATAACTCTAAGAAAAACAAGTAAGCTCTTACAAGGAAAAAGGTTTCTGTTTATTACTCACATCTGATTAAGGTTGTGCCTAAGTTCTGAGTTAGCAAATCTTCCATTTTTGGAAAGAAGAAATCCATTTTGCATATTCACCCCAGTTTTGCAGTTGCACAAATTGGGATGCAAAATATTGTCCTAACAGCATCTCAAGGGCTTCCCTGGTGGCTCAGATGGTAAAGAATCTACCTGTAATGCAAGAGACCTTGTTTCAGTTCCTGGGTCAGAAAGATTCTCTGGAGAAAGGCATGGAAACCCACTCCAGTAGTCTTACCTGGAAAATTTCATGGACAGAGGAAACTGGCGAGCTATAGTCCATGGACTAGAAAAGAATATCACCTCCTCCTTGAGCCTCTGTCCCTCCCAGCCATCTCCAGTTGATTTTGAGTTCCCTGATGGCTTAAATGGTAAAGAATCTGTCTGCAATGCAGGAGACCCTGGTTTGATTCCTGGGTCAGGAAGATGCCCTGGAGGAGGAAATGGCAACCCATTCCATATTCTTGCCTGGCAAATCCCATGGACAGAGGAGCCTGGTGGCCTACAGTCCATGGGATTGAAAAGAGTTGGACGTGAGTAACACACTCACTCAAGATCATCTCAGTTTTAGGACATTACAGTTGCATAATGTGGGTTTCACTGAGAGCTTCAAAGAGCAACACTCACATTTTCTGGTGACAAGCGTGATTACCATCCTTATTTTCTCCAGGGCTAAAGAAACTAAGTGATTTAGACAAAATCCAAGCAACAGCCAGTCTCAGGCCTTGGTCCTTCTTCTCTGCTCTCCTGTCACCAAATGACCTCCTAAATATTGTTTTTCATTTCCAAATTCTTTCTGATTTTCCATCAGTAAATTAGAAACCAAAGATATTCCAGAGTTACTCCTTGATATGGAACCAGAAGTGTCAGGAACAATTCCTGATATAGTCAAGAAAACTTAGTATATTCCCAAGGTAAAGTAAAGTTTTGGAAGAAAGTGCGTGATATTTGGGTTTCTCTGGTGGCTCAGATGGTAAAGAATCCGCCTGCAAAGTGAGAGATCAGGGTTGGATCCCTGGGTGAGGAAGTTCCCCTGGAGAAGGGAATGGCAACCAACTCCAGTATTCTTGCCTGGAGAATTCCATGGACAGTGGGTGAGATATTTATATGCAGCCTACTAACCGAGAAGTTTGCTCAGAATGCTGTATTGTAAACTATATCCAACCCACCCTTGTCTGTCAGTTCAGTTCAGTTCAGTTGCTCAGTCATGTTTGACCAATTGTGACCCCATGGACTGCAACACGCCAGGCTTCCGTGTCCAACACCAACTCCTGGAACTTGCTCAAACTCATGTCCATTGAGTCAGTGATGGCATCCAACCATCTCATCCCCTTTTGTCCCCTGCTCCTCTGGCCTTCAATCTTTCCCAGCATCAGGGTCTTATTCAATGAGTCAGTTCTTTGCATCAGGTGGCCACAGTATTGGAGTTTCAGCTTCAGCATCAGTCCTTCCAATGTATATTCAGGACTGATTTCCTTTAGGATGGACTGGTTTGATCTCCTTGCAGTCCAAGGGACTCTCAAGAGTCTTCTTCAATACTACAGTTCAAAAGCATCAATTCTTTGGCACTCAGCTTTCTTTATGGTCCAACTCTCATATCCAACATGACTGCTGGAAAAACCATAGCTTTGACTAGGTGGAACTTTGTTAGTAAAGTAATGTCTCTGCTTTTTAATATATTGTCTAGGTTGGTCATAGCTTTTCTTCCAAGAAGTAAAAGTGTCTTAATTTCATGGCTGCAATCACCATCTGCAGTGATTTTGGAGCCCCCCAAAATAAAGTCTCTCACTGTTTCCACTGTTTCCCCTTCTATTTGCCATAAAGTGATGGGACCAGATGCCATGATCTCAGTTTTCTGAGTGTTGAGTTTTAAGCCAACTTTTTCACTCTCCTATTTCACTTTCATCAAGAGGCTCTTTAGTTCTTCTTCACTTTCTGCCATAAGGGTGGTGTCATCTTCATATCTGAGGTTATTGATATTTCTCCTGGCAATCTTGATTCCAGCTTGTGCTTCATCCAGGCCAGCATTTTGCATGATGTACTCTGCATATAAGTTAAATAATACAGGGTGACAATATACAGCCTTGACGTACCCCTTTCCCGATTTGAAATCAGTCTGTTGTTCCATGTCGAGTTCTAACTATTGCTTCTCAACCTATATACAGATTTCTTAAGAGGCAGGTCAGGTGGTCTGATATTCCCATCTCTTTAAGACTTTTCACAGTTTGTGGTGATCCACAAAGTCAAAGGCTTTGGTGTAGTCAATAAAGCAGAAATAGATGTTTTTCTGGAACTCTCTTGCTTTTTCTATGATCCAAGAGATGTTGGTAATTTGATCTCTGGCTCCTCTGCCTTTTCTAAATCCAGTTAGAACATCTAGAAGTTCGTAGTTCACATATTGCTGAAGCCTGGCTTGGAGAATTTTGAGCATTACTTTGCTAACCATGTGAGATGAGTGCAGTTGTGCAATAGTTTGAACATTCTTTGGCATTGCCTTTCTTTGGGATTGGAATGAAAACTGACCTTTTCCAGTCCTGTGGCCACTGCTGAGTTTTCCAAATTTGTTGGCATATTGAGTGCAGCACTTTCATGGCATCATCTTTTAGGATTTGAAATAGCTCAACTGGAATTCCATCACCTCCACCAGCTTTGTTCATAGTGATGCTTCCTAAGGCCCACTTGACTTCACATTCCAGGATGTCTGGCTGTAGGTGAGTGATCACACCATCGTGGTTATCTGGGTCATGAAGATTTTTTTTGTACAGTTCTTCTGTGTATTCTTGCCACTTCTTCTTAATATCTTCTGCTTCTGTTAGGTCCATACCATGTCTGTCCTTTGTTGAGCCCATCTTTGCATGAAATGTTCCCTTGGTATCTCTAATTTTCTTGAAGAGATCTCTAGTCTTTCCCATTCTATTGTTTTCCTCTATTTCTTTGCATTGATCACCGAGGAAGGCTTTCTTATCTCTCCTTGCTATTCTCTGGAACTCTGCATTCAAACGGGTAGATCTTTCCCTTTCTCCTTTACCTTTTGCTTCTTGTCTTTTCTCAGCTATCTGTAAAGCCTCCTCAGACAACCATTTTGCCTTTTGGCATTTCTTTTTCTTGGGGTTGATCTTGATCACTGTCGCCTGTATAATGTCATGAACCTCTGTTCATAGTTCTTCAGGTACTCTATCAGATCTAATCCCTTGAATCTATTTCTCACTTCCACTGTATAATTGTAAGGGATTTGATTTAGGTCACACCTGAATAGTCTAGTGGTTTTCTCTACTTTCTTCAATTTAAGTCTGAATTTGGCAATAAGGAGTTCATGATCTGAACCACAGTCAGCTCCGGGTCTTATTTTTGTGGACTGTGTAGAGCTTCTTCATCTTTTGCTACAAAGACTATAATCAATCTAATTTTGGTATTGACCATCTGGTGATGTCCATGTGTAGAGTCTTCTCTTGTGTTATCGGAAGCGCATGTTTGCTATGACCAATGCGTTCTCTAGCTGAAACTCTGTTAGCCTTTGACCTGCTTTGTTTTGTACTCCAAGGCCAAATTTGCCTGTTCACTCCAGGTGTCTCTTGACTTCCTACTTTTGCATTCCAGTCCCCTATAATGAAAAGGACGTCTTTTTTGGTTGTTAGTTCTAGAAGGTCTTGTAGGTCTTCATAGAACCATTCGACTTCAGCTTCTTCAGCATTACTGGTAGGGGCATAGACTTGTATTACTGTGATATTGAATGGTTTGCCTTGGAAATGAACAGAGATCATTCTGTTGTTTCTGAGATTGCATCCAAGTACTGCATTTTGGACTCTTGTTGACTATAATGGCTACTCCATTTCTTCTAAGGGATTCTTGTCCACAGTAGTAGATCTAATGGTCATCTGAGTTAAATTCACCATTTCAGTCCATTTTACTCCCAATGTAAAGACAATGTAACATCTTTACTTCAATTAAAGCTACTCCTCTGTGTGATTATGAAAAAATTAATAAATGAACACCATAATTAAAAGAGAATTCTCTATAAATTAGGGAGTTGATTGTGAAACACTCTTAGTTCAGTTTTTAGTAAGACAATATTTTAAAGAAAAAAAAAAACATAAAAACGTCAGCATAATAGTCATGTTGGGATTTTTAGGAGAGGTGTCCCAAGTTGTGAGCCTGTTTTCTGAAGTGTTAGAAACTCCAGTCAAAATATCTATCTGTAGAGTGTATGAATTCATTTAAATATTGATTTCTTGAAAACCTGGATTTAATTTTATAAAAAGTTAATTAGTTTGACCCACTGCCATTGTATTTTGAGCCACTATCACTGACATTACACACATGAAATATATAACATTGCTTTAATATTGACCATGTCTTAATATTGATTGTGACTGATTTAGAACTTGTTTCTCATTAGCTTCTGTTGTTGTCTGGCAAGAATAGCAGCAATGTTTTTTTTTTCTCCTCTGAGGTTTACATTCCTTATGGGTCAGCAAAGCCTGCTCTTTGTCTGAGAATTTCTTCATTCAATGCCTCTAGAAGTCCCAATGGTAAGGATTTCAATTATACAGATGCTAGCAACTCCATTGACCCTGTTTTCTGCTCATTCAAGAAACTGTACCTAGGATAGATTCTTATTCAATTCTTTCTGCTAAGAATCACAGGTTGATTGTTGAGCTGAGAGGTTCTGGCCCCCAAATTTTTTGTATTTGTTAATTATATTTCTTTATTCATTTCACTCAAAGAGATTCTTTGACATGAAAATCTTCTACCTTCTGCCTGCTTCATAGTTACAGTCCAGCTCAGAGAACTGTGTATGGGGAGTCCAGGTGACTGGCAAAGCTGAGACAAAAATGAGAACATAGAATTAGATTTCACTTGGAAAGAATGAGGTTGCCATAGACGATTACTACAAGTTGTGCTTGATTTCTGGACATGACTTATTACCAAGTTTGCCTTGCTTGAACAAATGCAGCTGCTAGTAAATTCCCTAGAAATCATAACTGAATCCCTGGTGGGATATGGGGGTGGGACTGGCGGTAGGTAGGTGAGCATTCTGTTTTGTTTTGTTTTTTATCCTGGGCAACTTTTGGAAACTATTGAAAAGCTCAATTCCTCTTTCCCTGACACAGGAAAATTAAGAAGTGCCTGAATTTCAAATGCTCACTTCTCAATTGTGTGTTCAAATAATTTCTTTAGAACTTAGAGCAGCCTGATTTTCAGTCTAGCTCCAAAATATTTTCTTGAAATAAATTAATACAGTGTTCAGTTGCAACTCTGAGCCTGAAAGGAAATAGGTGCTGGCTGAAGATTCTGGCCCAATGATAAGAGTGGGGTCTGGGGCAGGGGAGAATGGAATTTAGGGGCCAAAGAGGAAGACTGCCTATGGTCTCCGTGGCTGAGAAGCAGAGACTGATAAAAGATTGTTTATCAGTAGCCTCTGAGATAAACTTGGGATAAGTATCGGCCTGTGACCAAGAAGAGAAATAGCAGTTGAAACTGGACCTGCAGCTTAGTGCTTGCATCTACTAAAAGTGTAAAGGGCCTCACATTTGTCTTAATCTGTAGGAAAGAATGATCAGAGATTACTAAATAGGTTGTAAATCCCTTACAAATGGATAAATACTTAAAAGAACTGTTACAGAAATGTACATTCAATTTTAATGTCTAAGAATTACCTACCCTTCTCTCTCAGACATGTTACCCACTAATAGAAGGAGAAGGCGGCCAGTGGAGAGGCCGTGTGCACAGTTAGAACCACGCATAGTTGGCTGGCCCTGGCTTCTGGGATCCCCATCTGCCGGCTACAATCGCAGGACTACCATCTTGGATTACCCAACACAGAATGACAGTAGTTTTAAGGACATGCATGTGTGCTCAGTCGTACTCATCCTTTGTGATTCCATGGACTGTAGCCCACCAGGCTCCTCTGTCCACGAAATTTTCCAGGCAAGCACACTAAAGCGGGTTGCCATTTACTACTCTAGGGGATCTTCCTGACCCAAGGGTTGAACCCGCATCCCCATCATTGGCAGGCAGATTTGTTACCACTGAGCCACCTGGGAAGCCCATAGCAAGTTCCTAATGAATGCCAGATATTAGAATTAACTTTTTTTTCCTCCTAGAGTCAAAATCTGTAGCTAGATGTCTCCTCATGCCTGTTTTATCATTTTAATGTAAGCAGTGATTAACTGTGGTTCATCAGAGAGTGCTTTCTCTTTTTGGCAGAAGACTTAGGAGTGACTTTAGGCCTCCTCTGAGAATAGAGAAACCTTGTAGAAAAGGCTTTCAGGGGAGATCAAGACAAAGCCTGCTAATGTTGCTCTGTGGCCTCACACATACTGCAAAGGAAAAGGCAGGGCTTAGGAATTGACACTTGCAGATCTTTCTACTGGGAGAAAGAAATTACGGTGGGAAAAGAGACAGTACTTATAAAAGTGAGAGCAGAGAGTGCCTTAAGGAGATGTCTTTATATTACAGATTAAAAACTGGGTGTTCCCATCACCCTTTGTCATCCTGACCTTACATATCCCTTAAATTTCTGTCTTGATGTCACTGCTTAAGGTTGGTGGCTTTAGAAGTAATATGAGGATGTGTTACTCATAATGTTGACATAGATTCCTTTGTTCACTTTTTACTTGTTCTGCCTTCATCACTTCCATAGAATGTAATTCTCCCACACACCAGTTGGAAGTAAGCACCAGAGAAAACCGTGTGTTTCATTATCAGCCAACAAACAAAAATTCATGATTGAGGAGGGAAGATGTATACAGTTGTCGAGAGTTTTACTTCCAGGAGGAGCTAATTGGCTGCTCTCCAAAGTCAGAAAGGTATGAAAAGCTTTCAGGGGCTAAAGCATGGCTGCCATTGCGTTCTCCATTCCCACCCCTTCAATCTTTTCAGCAAATAGACTTTCCTGCTCTCAGTCTTGCATTGTCCCTGGCATGCAGCCATATCTTGCTATGGAGGGACACAAGATGACAAGGAGGGGAAATTCAGTATATTGTGGCTTTTTCTTTTCAGTCAGAAGTCCAGTTAAGACCTGAGGGATATGCGCTGTTTACTTGAATTTCTTCCTCAGTCTGCCTTAGCTTACTTATCTGCAAAATGAGGATGTTAAAGGTGGCTGTTATTATTCTCAGAAAGAGTCAGCTATTTACCTGTTCCCGCATTTAGTTTCTGCTGAACTCTCTTCCCTTCCTTATGCCCAAAGAGGAAAACACCTTCTAGAGAGGAGTGCTAGGAAAGGCTAGTGAGAATGAGGACCCCCCAAAGTTTCCACATACTTGATGGTCAAACCTACTCTTCTGAACAAGCGACTGAAGCTCTTAGAATCTGAGATGTTACTTGTACGGTTGGCGGTTACCCTCTTTAGTGGAGTCCACCCATATTCTTTGAGGGATGGAAAAAAGCACAAGCATGTAGCCCAGTAGAAAAGCAGACCTTGGAGATTTCACAGAAATCCACACAGAAGAATTCCCAGAGGCAAAAGCCATAAAATAAACCATCACTCCAAGACATCTTGTAAAAACAGCAGTTGGTTTCAGAAATATTTAATCCCAAATTCCACTGAAGTGCACACGGCATTTCCTGTTTCTGGAAACAGAAGAAAATTAAGCTCTGCTTGAAAGAAAGAAGGCAGAGCCAGATGTTGGTGTTGGTAATGATCTGCGGAGCCTGACGCTCATGTGGCAGCAGTCCGGGAAATACATGACAGCTGTCTGAAGCCATGGGAGCCTAATTTCTCTTGGCTAGAAAAGAAACAAGGCGTACAGGCTGTGTTGTTTATGTATACAAGGGACAGTTGAGCGCAAGAGACATGATTGGTTTGTAGAGCCAGTAATAGCAATTTGAAATATTATTTATATTCCTTTGACAAACTTTGTCCAAATCACTTATTCAAGGAATGTTCAGTATCCAACCAATTAATGCCATTCTAAAGTGATTTCTTTTCCCCAGAAAATGGTAGACTATTAGATTTTAAAAACCAATTAAAGGCAATTTTATAGTGGTTTGGTTTGTCCGTATTAGTAATTAGAATTCTGTTCTGAAAATACATGATTGGGCTTCTTGATAAAAGGAGCTCTGGGTATACAGCGGTGATTAAAACCTACTTTATCTTTTATTATACCCCACCCGGATTCTTCTGCTTTGGTCAGACTGGTTTGCTCTTCTTCATTGCTTCACATCCTTTGAGCTTTATGGGTTTAGTGTGTTTCACTGTTTAGTTTTTTGATTCCTTGCATTACTCAGTTATCTTCAATTTGACTTTTACGTGGATAAAATTTTCCCATTTTAACTATTTGTTTCCCCTGTTTCAAAAGCTTGTAATATAATTGACCTAGAACACTATGTTAATTTCAGGTATACAACATAGTGATTCAATATGCCTATACATTGCAAAAGAGTCACCAGGATATGCTTAGTTCCCACATCAGCATACAAAGTTGTTACAATACTATTGACTATGCTCCCAATGCTGTACAGTTCATCCCCATGAATCATTTATTTTGTAACTGGATGTTTATACCTCTTAATCTCCCTCACCCATTTCATTTATCCCTCCACCCTCACTCCTCTGGCAACTACCTGTTTGTTCTCTGTATCTATGAGTTCGTATCTGTTGTTATGTTTATTCGTTTTGTTTTTTAGATTCCCATATAAGTGAAATCATATGGTACTTGTCTTTCTCTGTGTGATTTATTTCACTTAGCATAATACCCTCTAGGTCCATTCATGTTGTTACAAATGGCAAGATTCATTTTTCTCTATGGCTAATATTTTGATTTTTTTCCTTCTTTTCCATTCATCTATCAATGGGCAATTAGATTGCTTTCTTATCTTGACTAATTGTAAATAAAGCTGCAATGAGCAAAGCAGTACATTTATTTTTTGAATTAATGTTTTTAATCTTTTTGGAAAAGCACTCAGAGTGAAATTGCTGGATCATATGATAGTTCTATTCAAAAGTTTTTCAGGAAACTCCGTATTGTTTTTCACAGTAGTCATATCAATTTGCATTGCCACAAAAGTTGCACAAGAGTTCTTTTTTCTCTACATCATTGTGAACACTTTTATTTGTTGTCATGGTAATAATTGTCTATTCAAGTCCTCTGCTCATTTTCTAATTTGTTTTTTTTTGTGTGTTTCTTGATGTTTGTTTTTATGAGTTCTTTGTATATTTTAGATATTAATCCCCTATCAGATATATCATTTGCAAATATCTCTCTCATTCATTAGGCTGTCTTTTCATTTTGTTGAGAGTTTCATTTGCTGTTGAAAAATTTTTGGTTTGATGTAGTCCCATTTGTTTATTTTTACTTTTGTTTTCCTTGTCTGAGGAGGCATATCCAAAAAAAGTAGTGCTAAGACCCATATTGATAATGTACTGACTATGTTTTTTTCTAGGTATTTTGGGGGTTCAAGTCTTAAATTTTAATCTTTACTCCATTTTGAGTTTATTTTTGTACATGGTGTGGGACAGTGGGTCCGGTTTGATTCTTTTGCATGTAGCTGCCAATTTTCTCAGTATCATTATTGAAAAGGCAGCCTCTTCCCCATTGTAAACCCTTACCTCCTTTGTCATAGATAAATCATCCAGAGAGTGTAGCTTCATTTCTGGGCTCTCTATTCTGTTCCACTGAGCTACATATCTGTTTTTGTGCCAGTATCACATTGTTTTGACTGCTGTAACTTTGTAGTATAGCTTGAAATCAGGGAGCTTGACGCCTCCAACGTTCCTCTTCTTTCTCAAGATCACGTTGGCTATTTGAAATCTTGAGTTTCCACACAAATTTTAGGGGCTTCCCTGGTGGCTCAGAAGGTGGAGAATTTGCCTGCAATGTGGGAGACCTGAGTTTGATTACTGGGTTGGGAAGATCTCCTGGAGGAGGGCATGGCAACCCACTCCAGTATTCCTGCCTGGAGAATCCCCACAGACAGGATCCTGGCAGTCCATAGGGTCGCAGAGAGTTGGGCATGACTGAGCGACTAAGCACATACACACGGATTTTAGAATTATTTGTTCTAGTTCTGAGAAATGCCACTAGTTTTAAAGTAAGGATTGCAGAGAATCTGTGGATTGCCTTATAGAGTATGATTGTTTTAACTATTCTTCCAGTCCACGAGCATCTTTCAATTTGTTTTCTTGTCTTCAACTTCTTTCATCAATGTCTTATAATCTCTGAGTACTGTTAGATGTTAGTCTATAGAAATGTAACAGATTTCTGTATATTACTTTTGTATCTTGCAATAGTTTTCTGATGGTATCTTTAAGACTTTCTATACTGTCGTATAGTCTGAAAACAGTGCTGTTTTTACTTGTTCCTTTCCAATTTGGACTCTTTTTATTTTATTTTTTCTTATTTGATTGCCATTGAATAAAAGTGGCAACAGTGGGCACATTTGTTTTGTTTTCTGATCTTAGGAGAAATGCTTTCAGCTTTCCACGATTGAGTTTAATGTTGACTAGGTTCGTCATATATGGCCTTTATTATGTTGAGGTGTAATCTCTCAGTACCCACTTTGTTAGAAGTTTTTATCATAAATGAATGTTGAATTTTGTCAGAATCTTTTTCTGCATCTATTGAGATGATCATATGATTTTTTTCCTTCAATTTATTAATGGGTATACCACATTGACTAATTTACAGGAATCGAACCCTCCTTGTATCCCTGGAATAAATCCCGCTTAATCATGGTGTGTGATTCTTTTAATTTGGTTTGTTAATATCTTGCTAAGGGTTTTTGCCTCTATGTCCATCAGTGATACTGTCCTGTAATTTTCCTTTTTTCTTTGTGGTATTGTTAACTGACTTTGGCACCAGAATGATACTGACCTCATAGATTAAGTTCAAAACTATTCTTTCCTCTGCAGTTTTTTGGGATGATTGGAGAAGGGCGATATTAACTCCTTAAATGTTTGGTGGAATTCACCTTTGAAGCTGTCTGGTTCTGGACTTTTGTTTTTTAAGACTTCTAAAAAAAAATATTGACTCAATTTAATAAATCTGTTTATATTTTCTAGTTTTCTGATTCAATCTTTTGTACATTTTTAAGAATTTATCCATTTCTTCTAAGTTGCTCATTTTATAACAATCTCTTATGATCCTTTGCATTTCTATGGTTTGGAGTGTAACTTCTCCTTCATTTCTGATTTTACTTATATGAGCTTTCTCTTTTTTTCTTGGTGAATCTGGCTAAAGTTTTTGTTTTTTTATCAATTTTGTTTATCTTTTAAAAGAGCTAGCTCTTAATTTTACCGATTTTTTGCATGACTTTTTAAAATCTTTATTTTATTTTTTCTGCTCTGATCGTTATGATTTCTTTGCTTTATACTAAGTTTGAGTTTTGCAGGTTCTTCTTTTTCTAGTTTCTTTAGGTGTAAGCTTAGGTTGTTTTTGAGATTTTTCTTCTTTCCTGAGGTAGCTTTTTTGCTATAAACTGATAGCTCAGTTGGTAAAGAATCCACCTGCAATAAAGGAGACCGCAGTTTGACTCCTGGGTCAGGAAGATCTGCTGGTGAAAGGATAAGCTATCCACTCCAGTATTCTTGGGCTTCCTTTGTGGCTCAGCTGATAAAGAATCAGCCTGAAATGTGGGAGACCTGGGTTTGATCTCTGTATTGGGAAGATCCCCTGGATGAATGGAAAGGCTACCCACTCTAGTATTCTGGCCTGGAAAGTTCCATGGACTGTGTAATCCATAGGATCACAAAGAGTCAGATCTGACTAAGTGACTTTCACTTTCCCTTTTCCCTTATAGAACTGCTTTCGCTGTTTACTATGGGTTTTGAGTCATTGTGTTTCCAATTTCATTTGTCTCCATGTATTTTTTTTTAAATTTCTTCCTTGATTCCTTCGGTGACCCACTGATTATTTACCAGCATAATGCTTAACCTTCGCATGTGTTTTGAGGTTTTTGTTTTTTTTTTAAATATACTTTATTTCTTTACTGTTGTAGTTTACTCACATTCTCCTTTCCAACCTCTTGTCTTTCAAATACTAGCCGTATTTGAATGCCTAATACATGTCTCCGCATGTCCATGTAGTTGACTTTGATCATCCTGGCTCCCTTGCTGGAGACATCTCTACTCCTGTGGGCATCTATAATACCTATTGTCTATATCATCCACATGGCACTAATTCCAAATTCTCCCTGGTTCCTAGCACAGACCTTCAAAAACCCTTGGACTTTCTTGGGTGATAAAAGTGCCTTATAATATACATAATAAACCTCTCTGGGCCATGCTTAAGTTTATGGTAGTAAGATATGGAGAAAAAACAGCCATGTGCTTAGAAGTTGGAACTTTCAGCCCCACTTCCTGACCCTGGGGAGGGCAGGGAGAAGAGGTGGAGACTGAGCTCAATAAAATGGCCAGTGATTTAATCAGGCATGTCTGTGCAATGAAACCTCAATTAAAAAAAAGAAAAGCTCAAGGCAGTGAGTCTTGAGGAACTTCCTGGTTGATGTGTATATTGATGACTCAGAGGGTCATGCACCTGACCTCACACGGATAGGCACTCCTATACATTACCATATTGAATACCTTGCCCTGATTATTCTGTCCTACTTTACACTTATTTGGGGTTTTAACCAAAATACAATGAGAATAATCTCAGAACCTTAAAAAGGTGATACTAAACTGATAATCCTAAATATATTTTCCTAAGTTCTCTGAGTCATCCTAGTCAATTATTGAATCTGAAGTAGCATCGTAGGAACCTCTGAATTTGTAGCCAAGTCAAACAGGGTATAGGTAGCCCAGAGACCCCACTTGGAGCTGGCAGCTGATGTAAGGGAAATCTGTTAGGGACTTTGCCCTTTAGCTTATAGTATCTGATGCTAACTGCAGTTATTATTAGAATTGAATTGAATTGGGGGACTCCCAGTTGGTGTCAGGGAACTGGCATCAGAACACAGAATTACCCTGTGTAATTAAAATACACACGCTATTTTTGTGTTGTCCTGCTTATAGTGTTGATTATCATCGAGCAGAAATGACATCAGCATCCCAAGATGAGGGAGAGAGCAACTATAACAGTATGTTTATGTCCACACCAGTCAATCTGATCAAGTTGATTAGTGGTCAGTGGGGTAATCAACACATTTTAGTATGAGCATTCTGTCTCCCCAGCTGGATTGTGTGCTTGTCCACATTTCCTGTCTTTATATTTCAAACCATGCTTTGTGAATTATCATAAAAAATTCTAAGTACTAATGACATGCTTTATGGTTGATATGGTGATGTACAAATAAGTGCTTATTAATTATAATATTCATTTTTCATTTCATGCCTGCTTAACAAACTTGTTTCTACAGATATTACTTTTATATTTTTTTCTTTCCTTATTTCGCCAATAGCAAAAGATAATCTATAGATAAGCCTCTTTCCTAAAATCTCAGAGTAAGTCAGGGCCAGGCCTGAAATTAAAAGTCTACCCAATTTGGGCGTCATTTGTGACTTAGCTTATCACACCCTCCTTAAGTATTAAGAGCTACTGGTCTTTCTTAGTTCCAATAATTCTATGAATGATTAGACAGTGATATAGCTATTCAAGTTCAGCAACAGATTCTATTATTTATAGTGAGCTTGTCATTCATTTTTGAATAGTTCATTTAGCTTTATGTTTATGCTAGTAATTAAATTCATTTTGCCAAATTAAGTTGGTGAGTCACTTATACTGATAGAAAATGTTAAGAATCTAAGTTAAGACATGCACTTTTAAAAAGGAAAAGAAATAGACTTCAGGCATTGACAAAACAGAAACACTTAAAAAAAATCTTGAGTCTATAGAAATAACTGTATTACCTCTCTAGCAGGTTAAAATTTAGTTAGCTCTATTGAATTGTAGCTAGACTTACTCTTTGAGTCTTCTTCATATTTTATATCAAAACTGAAATAATAACTTTGAAGCCAGAGGAGTTTCTAATGAATACCAATATTTGAGGGATACCAACTAACAATTTATTTCAGGAAAGAGAACAGAAGAGACATATCGCTTTAATTTATCTGATTTAATGTTACTCTTCAGAAGTAATCACTTGTTTTTCTAATACACCAAACTTTTACTTTATTACTAACAGAATCTCTGAAAATGACAGCAACTGGAGTTAAGGAAGAGTCATTACGGTAACATTCCATTTGACAACATGCAATCATGTCCATTAAGAGCTTTAAATTGCCCTCAAACGTGTGGTAGGAAGCATCAAGGTTTATTTAACCTAGTGCTGAGTACTTACAAGCTTGATAATAAACTTGCATGAACAGGCTGATTCTCAGCACACTTCCCCAAGAGTTTTCTCTAAAATGGCAAACATGGGCAGAAAGGACTGTTTCTTGGAGTCTTACATTTAGATATACTTGAAAGGCTTTCTTTGAGTCAAAGCAGATGATTTTTGTAAAAATTTTGCCGTTAAGCAACCGATGGCTCAGTGAATGGATAATCCGTTTGCAATGCAAGAGACCCAGGAGACATGGGTTTGATCCCCGGGTTGGGAAGATTCCCTGGAGGAGGAAATGGCAACCCACTCCAGTATTCTTGCCTGGGAAGAGTCTCTTGCCTTCTCAGTCCAAAGGGTGGAAAACAGCTGGGCACGAATGAGTGACTAAGCGCGGACATTGCAATTAAGAGAAAGTCCATGGTCCTTTCCAGAAGACTCCTGGATAAGTAGGGATGTCTGTTCCATGTAAGCTTTGGTATGGGGGACTTGGGGACTTCAGTGTTTAAGAGAAGGCCTCAGAGATTGGCCTGATTTTGATTACATTAACAGTATTTAATTCCAGGGAAGTCTAATACAGTTATCTTTTGAGACCCACTTAGAGCCATCCCAAAATTCCAGAATTCATTCTCTGGACCAATCTAGACTCTTCTAATTCAGGAATGATATCACCTGCTGTAGGTCCACCCTCCTGGAGCCACAGGAGAAGTGATGGAAGCTTGGTCAGAAAAAAGGTGACCTGTTGTAGAAAAAAGGCATGGTTGTGCCTGAAACAGTGTGGACCCCAAAGCAGTTTTTCTCTTTTTTTATGGGAAAGGGAGAACCAGTAATGCAGCCCCCAGCACAGTGGTTAGCAGGGTGGGATCTGGGGGTAGGTAACCCTGATTTGTAGGCCTCCACTGACATGTGTGTGCATGCTCAGTCGTGTCTGACTCTTTGCAACCCCACATACGGTGGCCCACTAGGCTCCTCTGTCCATGGGATTCTCCAGGCAAGAATATTAGATTGGGTTGCCACTTCCTTCTCCAGATGATCTTCCTAACCCAGGGACTGAACTCACATCTCCTGCATTAGCAGGCAGATTCTTTACCGCTGAACCAACTGGGAAGTCCCCACTGACAGGTACTAGACTCTTAATCAAGTTGCTTTTACTCTCATTGTCTCAAGATTTCTCATTTGCAAAATGTAGCCATGGCTTTTAAAATTAATATTCAATTACATGATCAATGAAACAATGGTTTTTAAACGTCTGGCAGTCCCTGAAACCTAGAAAGTGCTCAGATGACAACCAGAAAGTACTGGTGTGCTGGGTGAGGTCTGTACATTTTATATATGTAACTCATTTAATTTTCATATATGAATTACTGCATTCCCATCTTATAGATGAAGAAACTGAGGCACATACGGACTAAGTAGTTTGTTCAAGATCACACAGCTGGTAAGCAGCAGGTTATCACCACTCATTTTAAGCCAAGTCCTACGGCTCCAGAGTCCATGAATTCAACCACGATTTTCTGCTGCTTATCTAATAAATAAATGCGATGTCTTGTTATTTTCCTTCCTGTAAGTCTTTCCAACTCCATGACACTGACATGACCTCCATTGTCTCAGCTCTTTTGTTTGAGGAGAAGCAGCAGTTGTCCCTTCCTATTGGTAAACCGGGGTAATCCATGACAAGTCACTTATCATTTGCATGGTTCTTAAGGTGAAGGAAAAATAGCAGCCAGAAAAGCTCAGTGGCTTTCTTACTGGTGAGGCTGGAGGAAGAAACAGGAAGGGTATAGCCTACCTTTTCTTCTTCTCTTTTAGGTGGGAGCTGCTGAGAAGTGAGCCCCCTTTGGTGCTCCTCTCTGGGTTGTATGAGACAGATCTGCTCTGGGAGTCTACCCCTTCCTACCCCTTCCTACCCCCCACCCCCACCTCTATGCCCGCAGCAGGGCAGAGAAGCTTCTAATTCTGGAGAAGGCAAACCTGCTGTATCAGAATGCCTTCTGGCACATTTCTATGTTAAGTCACCTCCTCTGTTAATACCCTTATTGGTGCATGCTAAGTTGCTTCAGTCAGGTCCAACTCTTTGTGACCCCATGGACTGTAGCCCACAGGTCCATATCTGACTGGGATGTCCTTCTCTGTCCATAGGATTCTCCAGGCAAGAATACTGGAGTGCCATGCCCTCCTCCAGGGAATCTTCCTTGTGGCCTCTATCTCCCTAACTTCTCTATGTCTTAATTTACTTGCACTTCAAGTGAGGAAAAAAAGACATTCATTATTGAGTACCTCTGATTTCTGACTTTCAAGAATATGTTGACTCTTCCCCAAGTGCCCTTTGATTTTCCTGCTGAAATTGATGAGTTTATACTGATTCATTCACATCATTCTCTCATCATCCTCTGATGGTCCATTATTTTTCAGGGTGACTGTGGACTAAAGGAACTGACTCTCACATAGACTTTGAATATGTTAAAGCTCAGCCAGTGAGTGGGAAGAATTTAATTTAATCATCATTTCATCCTCTGCATGTGAAATGTGCTATAAAGAGATGTCAGTGAGTATGCTCATAATTACAAATGTATTATTTTAACTTATTACTTTAATGCTAAAGGAACTTGTTACATTACATTGTCATCAGACATCTGATAAGAATAAAATGAGTATTAAAGTAGAACAAGTCTATGCAACATGAGATGAATGCCAGTTCAAAGACATACGGCCCATTAATGACCAAGCTGGATGTAGATGGGGGTTTTGAATGTTCTGGCTAAGCCCATGATGTCCTACCTAAACATCATACAGCACAGCTCACATCTTGACCACTTTTAAATTCAGGACTCCCACAATAATATCATCTGTTCAGTTCAATTGGGCAAATATTCACTTGACTCAAGCTTTCTATATATTCTATATGCTCTATGTTCTGTTTGGGCAAAAAAGCAATGAACTGAATAAATATGGGTCATTACATCATGGAAAACAATGGAAAGAACCCAGCAACACTTGCTAGTAAAATTTGTAATTGTTAGCAAAGAACTATTTTCTAAAATTAAAAGTGCCATTATTTAAATATATGTACTATGATTTTTATTGCTTTGTTTCTTACAATAGGAAAAAAATTTAAAAAATCACGAGCTTTCATCAATAGGAAATGGCTTCATAAACTATTATGCTTTTACTCTGGAATATTATGCAGTTATTTGATGGAATGAGATAGATGTATTTGAAGAGATTGGAAAAATGTAATAATATTAAGAGAAATTAGTTATGTGTACAATTTAATTTTTGTAAAAATAAAACAGTGGGGGCTGGGTATTCATATGTATATTTTACATGTTATTAATAGCTTAGCAAAGAAATGAGTAAGGAAGAAGTGGGTGCTCAGTTGTGTCCAACTCTTTGCGACCCCATGGGCTGTAGCTGCCAGGCTTCTCTGTCCATGGAATTCTCCAGGCAACAATACTACAGTGGTTGCCATTTCCTTCTCCAAAGCATCTTCCCAACCCAGTGATCAAACCCATGTCCCTTGCACTGGCAGACAGATTCTTTGCTAACTGCGTCAACTAGGAAGCCCAAGTAAGGGATGTGCATTCCAAATTTTTAACAGTGGTTACATCAGCTGGGCAAACTTTTGAATTGTAATTCAGAGGAGTAGCAGTTTTAATTAAAAGCATTGACCCAAATGAAAAACATTGAAAAAACATTGTGAAAAAGCAACGTTAAGTAGAAAAAAAATAGACTATATCTACACTAAGGAAAATAAACAGGATTATTGTAGAGAGGAACGTGTCAAGATGTTAATATTTGCTTCAGGATAGAATAATGATCATTACAAGTAAAATTTTCTCTCCCTCTGGACAGTTTTATGTATTTTCTATATTTTCTACAGAAACATGCATTAATGTAACAATCAGAAAGAAGTACACTTATATAGAAGATGTTTGTGCCTTTTGACTTAATTCCAATCTTAAGTTTCTTGCTGAAAATAGAACATACCAGAAGAATCCAAATGAGAATAATTTCTTTTAAAAAGTAATTATGAGGTGAAACTATGCCCTTATTTCAGAATTAATTATTTAAAACTGTTTTTCTGTAACTTATCTTTGGATTTTCCAGTGCATTCAACAGAATTATTGGAATCTTCTATCCGCTTCAATAAAGTAGAAGTTTATCTTTGAGCTCATTTCTGTGTTCCAGTTCCAGTCATTCTGGGCAAGGCCACTCCACATTGATCATGATATAAATATATCATGATATAAGTTCATAGAAAAAAACCCCACACCCCTCAGAAATTACACCAGTATTTTCCCTCTAGATGTAACTGTTTAAGAAGAGGCATGCTCTAATGTCAACCCCAAAATAATCAATAATGAGAATGCTTCCTGTGTAAAAAATGTATACTCGCTGAGAAGCTTAAAGCTTGAATAATTGCTTACTGTGTGAGTGTGAATTGTGAGGCTAAAGCAGACAATCCATGTGGTAAACACTATTGATTACCCACCACGGTTCCTCTTCTCATTTCTGGGAAGTGCAGGGGCAGATGTAAATAGAAATTACACCAGGTGGGGTCTATGGATGCCCAGACCACTTCTGAGGCACTTGGGCTGAGCACCAGGGAATGGGGATGGAGAGAAAGAAATACACAGGAAAATGCAAAGCTTTGGTTCCTAAATGGAAACTCTATGCTGTTAAAGCCTGGCCATGGAGCAGGAAGACCTGAGATGGAATTCTGGTTTTACCAAACTTGAACATGTCAATTAACCTCTGAGCAGTGAACCTCTGATTGGATCTGTGCTGAACTGGAAAAAGCTTAAAACAAACAAACAAAAAACCCACAAACTAAGCCTTTACAAGTTATTGTGAGGATTAAAGGAGATGATATTTGCAAAACTGTATTTTATGAATGTGAAGTTCAATACATAAGATGAACACATCGATAATCAAGGGCATGTTACATCATTTGGGACACATATTGTGCCTTCTACTTGGTCATTCCCCATTAAATATTTATTAAGTTTATTTGGTGAGTCAGGACATATACGGGTGGTAAAGTGATGTTTTGACAGCTGTTTTCATTAGAAAAACCAAGGTTCCCTGGGAAAAGTAAAATTAAATGGCAGTTACACGTTGCACAGCCACAAAATACTAAACATCATGCAACCTTAGAGCCAGTAGGATAATACATGGTCACTGATTCAGCCTTCTACTTGTGTCTGGTATTTATGTTCTCATCTATTCTATCCTAGAACACCAGTTCATTGATTCAGTGTGCCTCATTGATTCAGTTATTCAGGCAGGAAATATAAATTGAGAACTGACTATGTTTTGGACACTCTACTAAGAGTTGTTAATTATGGTAAGGAAAGACAAACCATTCCCTGTCCTTATGGAGTTTACAGTGTGGTGATACTTTCAAACTGTGGTGCTGGAGAAGACTCTTGAGAGTCCCTTGGACTACAAAGAGATCAACAGTCAATCTTAAAGGAAATCAACCCTGAATATCATTGGAAAGACTGATTCTGAAGCTGAAGCTCCAATACTCTGGCCACCTGATGTGAAGAACTGACTCACCGGAAAAGACCGTGATCCTGGGAAAGTTTGAGTTCCGGAAGAGAAGAGGGTGACAGAGGATGAGATGATTGGATAGCATCACTGTCTCAATGAACATGAGTCTGACCAAACTCTGGGAGACAGTGAAGGACAGGGAAGTCTGGTGTGCTGCAGTCCATGGTGGTGCAGAGTCGGACATGACTTAGCAATTGAACAACCACAACAACAAATTGTTACATAATCACACAAACCATTGTAATTATGACAATTGCTGGGGAAAATAGATATGTAATTCTACAGGAGCCTGTAATTTCTGTGTTTGGTTTAGTCAGAGAGGTCAGGAGAGACTTCTCGGAGCAGAAGGTATGTGGACTTAAATTCAAAGGATGAATGCTGTGCAGTAGAAACTAGCACAACTTTGTAAAGCAACTATAATCCAATAAAAATTTTGAAATAAATTAAAAAATAAAATGTTAAACCACACAAAAAATACAATTGTGATAAGACTACCTTCTGAATTGGCTGTGAACTTGGATAGGTAAAAAGTATTTAAAAGTAATGCATATGTTAAGTTGTTCTTTTTTGGCAGTTCAAAAATAATATGCTATTATCACTAGAGGGGAAGGTAATGTAATAACTGTGCTGTTTTTGCAACTTCTGTGAATCTTAAACTATTTCAAAATAAAAAGGTATTAGTTGTATTCAAAAAGGTAAAACAATAAATATTTTCAAAATTTCAAAAAGAAGAAAACCCCAACAAAACAAGGAGTGAACAATAGTGGCCAGAAGATGAATATAAGAGAGGAAAACATTCTAGGCAGAGGGAATAGCTTGTGTGAAGGCCATGCATGCAAAGGAGCATCACAGTCTGTGAATGACTCAATCTCAGAGTTGGGGGCTGATAGACGATGAGGCTGGAGAGGTTCATGTGAGCTAGAAACCACACAAGTCTTGAAGGCTGTGTGAGGGATTAAGGTTTGGATTAGGATTCACAGGGTTTCTGAAGAGCAAATAATGACTGTAAATGAGCATGTCATGACAAGATCTGTCTTTTGAGAAAAAAGAAATCAGTCTCATTGCATTTGGAAAAACTGACCAGAGATGGGCCAGGGTTGGTGTGTTAGTTTTCTATGGCCGCTGGAAGAAATGATCACAAATTAGGCATTTAAAACAGTATCACATTTTTTGTAGGTTGAAGGTTTGGTCTCACCAGATAGGGATCAAAGTATTGGCTGGGCTGAGGTTCTCATCACAAGTTCACAGGTTGTTGGAATTTGTCTCTTTCTCACCTCCATGTGGACCCTCTGGTCTTTGAGCCACTAATCCCCCCAGGTCAAGTCCAAACTTTCCAACTTCCCCTTTTGCTACCTCTCTCTTAGTTCCTCCTCTGTCCTGGGCTGGTGGGAAGCTCCACTTGAAAGGGTACGTGTGATGATGTTGAGTTCACTTGGATATTCCAGGATACCCTCTCTATTTTAAAGCCAAGCTCATTAATACCCTTCATTACATCTGCAGAGGCCATTTGCCATGTAATATAAGTTGACTCCCCAAGGACAGAGGAGCCTGGTAGACTATAGTCCATGGGGTCGCAGAGTCAGATACAACTGAGCGATGAAGCACAGCACAAAAGTTATTTATAGTCAGGACATTGGAGACAAAGGTCATGGCCCCAATTCTGCCTGCTACACTTGATATTCCCAGGTAGCTCAGTGGTGAAGAATCCTCCTGCCAATGCAGGAGACACAGGTTAGATCCGTGGGTGGGGAAGATTCCCTGGAGGAGGAAGTGGCAACCCACTTCAGTATTGTTGCCTGGGAAATCCCACAGACAGAGGAGCCTGGTGGAACTACAATTCATGGGGTTGTAAAGAGTTGGACACGACTTAGAGACTGAGTACTGTAATCTCTACACTTGATATAGGAATACCAGTTAGAAAGTTATTCTAATAGTTCAACCAAGAGAGGTTGATTATCAGGACAAAAACAATGTTGAAAGATGTGGGGAAAAGTGTCTGTATCAAGAAGGAATCGGGAGGGAGGAGGGAGGAGGGAGGGGGGTTCTGGAGGGGGAGCATATGTAAACCCATGGCGGTTTCATGTCATTGTATGGCAAAACCAACACAATAAAGAAAATTTAATTAAAAAAAATGAATCTTGAGAATGAAGGAGAGAAAGGTATAAAGGAACATTCTGAGGTCTTTCTTGCTTACAGAGTTGGATGGGTGGGGAGCTCACTACTTAATGCAATTTGCTCCATTTTTGGACAGTTCTCATCATATATTCTCCTTCCCTTGACCTCCAACCTTACTGCCCATTTCCAACCCTTCTCTGTCCTACATTTCAAATTCACCCTGCTTCTTCTTTTCTGCATAGAGACAGCACCCCGGCAAACGCTCATGGCCTCCTCCCATTATTGAGAACAAATGCCGAAGATCTGTTTCTCTAGGAATGTGTTTCTGATCATAGATAATATATACATACGGCTTGTAGAAATCCACTCAATACTAACATCTTAATCTAAGATAGTACATCCCAACCTCAGAACTAATCATGATTTATAACTTACAGTTTATTCATCTTGATTATTTCAATGTATGTATTTTTTACTGAAAAGAGATAAAAATATACTCTTGTACAACTGAGTGATTTTCCTTAGTGATATGTGTTGGCAGTCTTTACATGTCATCGTATATAGATTTTCTGGTTTGTTTAAAGAGTAGCACAGTATTGTCTTATTAAACAGATGTGTCATGATTTATTTAATGTGTCACTTATAGAGTTGCCAGTTTTTGCTGTTATAAGCAATGCTCTAATCTATATCTAGATGCAGATGTCTTCAGCCAGTTGTATGATATATCTCTAGGCTAACTTTCTAGAATTGGAATTCTTAGAATAAAAATTATATATGTTTAAAATTTTAATTATGTGCATTTAAAGTTATAACTGTTGTTGTAAACTGTCCTTCAGAAAGATTGCTGCTCTATCTATGTATAGCTTAATCTGGGAGTCTCAGGTGGAGAAGGACTATGACTTCAGTTAAAACAAAAGGGAATCCTCTCAATGAAAAAAAACAGAGATTGGATCAAGATTATCTCCTAAAGTAGTTTTGAAAATGTAAGATTTTAAAAATATGGAACATTTGTCCCAATGCTTCTGGTATTGTGTTACCTACTGGGGACAGTATAATGGTATTGGGATAATTCAAAGAATAGGAATTGAATCCTTTCCTCAAGGATCCCTTGGCGTGCTTAGTAAACATGAAAATGAAAGTCAAAGTGAAGTCGCTCAGTCGTGTCCGACTCTTTGCAACCCCGTGGACTGTAGCCTACCAGGCTCCTCCGTCCATGGAATTCTCCGGGCAAGAGTACTGCAGTGGGTTACCATTTCCTTCTCCAGGGGATCTTCCCGACTCCAGTAAACCTGAGGCCAGTGCAAAGCATTAAGGGAACATGGTGGGGGACTGATGAGTTCAAGGAAACTTTCTCATTTGAGCTGAGCCATTTTGATGAGCAGATTTTTGGAGGAAAGAGATTCTTGTGGGGTAGTGCCCAGTCATAAAACAAACAAACAAAAAATGGGATTTTGCCATTTGCAGCAATGTGGATAAATCTAGAGAAAATTATACTCTGTGAAATAAATCAGGCAGAGAAAGACAAATACTGTATGACATCACTTATATGTGGAATCTAAAAAATAAAACACATGTATGTAGCAAAACAGAAACAGATTTATAGGTACAGAAAACAAGCTAGGGGTTACCAATGGGAAAGGGAAGGTGGGGGAGGAAGATGGGGTGTGGGATTTAGAGATACAAAGTGCTATGTATAAAATAAATAAGCTGCAAGACTATAGCATTCAACATAGGGAATATAGCCAATATTTCATATTAACTATAAATGTAGTATAATCCATGTGGATTAGATTTTGAAGGTTAAATGTTGACATACTATTGAAATGTGAATTTATTCATATGCAAAGGCAATCAACCACTCAGTTGTCCCTGTGGTTTATAAAGGTTGCTAGGAGTGACTGCTCTCTTCCAAAGAATTCCAAGACTTTGGACTCAGGGGAAATTATTTCAAAGTGACAGCTACTGATCAAGTGAACAACTCCACTTATTTACTTTATGATATGAAAGTACGAGCTTGTGCTATCTCTTTCGTCTGCAAGGTTTTTCTTTATTTCAAAACGAATATTATAAACAAAAGTACTTCACAGAATGTGGAGATGAAAACAAGTTATGAAACCAACTTATATGTGACAGTTTAGGAAGAATCATATGGGATGAACAAATAATTTTTTTTAGTTAAAAATTCCGTATTTACATACAAGAGTATAAATGGGGAAACAATGGAAACAGTGAGAGACTTTATTTTCTTGGGCTCCAGAATCACTGCATATGGTGACTGCTGCCATAAAATGAAAACCTGCTTGCTCCTTGGAAGAAAAGCTATGACCAACCGAGACGGCATATTAAAAAGCAGAGACATTACTTTTCCAACAAAGGTCCATCTAGTGAAAGCTATGGTTTTTCCAGTAGTCATGTATGGATGTGAGAAGTGGACCATAAAGAAAGCTGAGTGCCAAAGAATTGATGCTTTTGAACTGTGGTGTTGGAGAAGACTCTTGAGAGTCCCTTGGGCTGCAAGGAGATCCAACCAGTCCATCCTAAAGGAAATCAGTCCTGAGTATTCATTGGAAGGGCTGATGTTGAAGCTGAAGCTCCAATACTTTGGCCACCTGGTGCGAAGAGCTGACTTATTTGAAAAGTATTGCTCATCCTTCATATGTCAGCATATGTGTCAGTCTGGTCTTTTGGGAAGCCAATGACAAGGGTGCAAGAGTTTTATTTGGGGTGTTGTCTACGGAGAAAACAAGGAGAGGGAGCGAGAAAAGATGGGGGTTGGGGGGAGCTTCTAGTTGCCATGCAGCCCTGACAACTGTGACTGGAAAAGGAGGAGGAAGAATTGGTACCCAGAACTGTAGAGAACAACTGGTGTGGAGACAGTCTCAGGCAGAATGATGGGAAATAGCTGAGACAAAGTTTCCCACTGAGGAGCTTCCCTGTGATCAGGATGGGAAGCTTTGGAGTGCTCACCACTGGGGTGAACTCTAAGGAGTGAATTCTGGAGACCATCAGTCAATCTCTGCTCCCCAAGAGATTTACTTTCTCTTACTTTTAAAAAGTTGATGTATAGTTGATTTTGATCAGCTGTACTGGTGGGGCTTCCCAGGTAGTTCAGATGATAAACAATCTGCCTGTCATGTGGGAGACTAGGTTCGGTCCTTGGGTCAGGAAGATGTCCTGGAGAAGGGAGTGGCAATCCACTCTGGTATTCTTGCCTGAAAAATCCCATGGACAGAGGAGCCTGATGAGCTACCATCCATGGGGTCTCAAAGAGTCAGGCACCACTGAGAGCCTAACACTTTCACTTACTTTTCGTATTTGATTTACAGTATTTTGTTAGTTTCAGGTGTACAGCAGTGATTCAGTTATATATAATCATTGCTCTCAATTCTTTTTCATTATTACAGGATATTAAATACAGTTCCCTGTGCTGTACAGTAAATCCTTGTTATTTATTTTACATATGGTGGTGTGCACCTTTTAATCTCATACTCTCGATTATCCCTCCCCCTTTTCCCTTTGGTAACCATAAAATTATCTTCTATGCCTAAGAGATTTTCTTAAGTGGAGACCTGAGAGGGGGCATTCCTGTGGCTCCACCAGAATTATCATCCTTATTCTGGACCAGCTCATGGTGCATCCCAATCTGAAAGTCTATGAGAACTCCCTGTTGGCTACAGAATAATGTCCAATGTGCAACCTTGATATGGGATTCATTTACCTTGTCTACATTTAGCATACCTCACCCTGGTTCCTGTTCTCCAGTCAGTCAACTCCACACCATTGCTCAGTGTTCCAAAGCAGTGTGATGTCTCTGAGATTTGCTCCAGCTGGTCTTCTACCTGAATTCTCTTCTTCTCAACTGCTCACAATAGTACTCACCTTTCCACATCCACACCGACTCCACTTCTGAAGCATCTTCCTTTTCAGGATGTAGATGATCAAGCAAACATGTTCTTTGTCATCAAGCATTTCCCTCCCTTTTACTTCCTTTATACCTCCCCCTTCAGCCCTGTCTGTGGTGTTTTAGCACCTTTCCCTTATGCCAAACATCCAATGCAGTTGTTTATTTGCCATACATTTCTTTTATACTTCGTTTTACATATTTTCTTCAAAGATTTAGTGGACAAGGACTATGTTTCTAGGACCCTTCTGGGGTCTTATGTATGTTATCTGTAACTTGATAAATATTTATTGAAAAGAAACTAACTCCAATACAAGAAAGGACATTTGTCTTTGAGAAGAGAGGATAGGGGAATGAAATATGGAGTTATCTCAGCAACCTCAAAGACAATTCTGCACACATGTTCACCGCATCCTCTTCACTTCTTGTGGAGAGATTCAAGATTCCTTTTCCTGGAACTAAAATCATGTTGTGTTTACAAAAGAGCTAAGGGATGAGGGAGCACTTGGTGCTTTCTTTTTATGCAGCCCTTGCTTGCTTGCTTGCTCAGTCATGTCTGACTCTTTGTGACCTCGTGGACTATAGCTCGCCAGGCTACTCTGTCCGTGGGATTACCCAGACAAGAATGTGGGAGTGGGTTGCCATTTCCTTCTCCAGGGGATCTTCCTGACCCAGGAGTCGAACCTGTGTCTCCTGAATTGGCAGGTGGATTCTTTACCACTGAGTCACTTGATGATGTCATGCTGCCCTTAGAGAGACTCATGCTTGCATTTTCTTGTATAATTCTTCCCTTTCTTTCCCATGCATACCCGTGTAGTCCAGAATTCTCCCACTTAGTTCTCAGCGAAGGCTAGATGGCAAGTTTTCTCACGCCTCTTCGTGGTTATCTTTGGGTTCCCATCACCTGCCAAGGGTGTGGCAGAGAGTGAGTGCAGAGTTACTGGCCGCAGTGAGCCGCATCAGAGTTGTGTGCAGTAAGCAAGGAAGTGGGCACTCTGACCAAGGCAGAGATCTCATCAGTTGATAGTGGGTGCCAAGAAATCACAGAGAGAATTACAGATATCGGAAATGTAGCAGAAGGTGAAGGTATGGATGGCAGTATGCAGAAAAAAAATGGAGGCAGACACTTTGCTTTACAATGGTCAGTTGGATCAGATTATTTTTGGCCCCCCAGAAGAGGTAAAAATATTCTTTGGATCCAAGTTAAGCCTTTCTTGTGTGTTCATTTTTGCAAAGAGCCATCCTCATATCTGGTATTGAGACAAAAAAAGTAGGATAGAAGTAATTTCTGACTGCAAAGTAATCATAATCTTGTTTGGAACACATGTACAAACACATTAAATAGCTTAATTAAGACACAGTAAAGTATGAATTTGAGTTTCTTTTTCCTTCTGCATTTTATTTACTCATAAGTGCTGGCTTAAGCTGCAAAATAGATTTCAAGTCTGTCAACTTTTCTCCATCTTCACATACAACCTTAGTACCCTTTGGACCTGCAACAATCTCCTTACTAGTGACCCTCACTCTAATTTTGTTCCCTTGTGGTCCATTCTCTGTACAGTAGCCATGGAGAGCTTTCAAAGAACACAAATCCTGCCTTGTCATCGCCTGCCTAAAGCTCTCTTCATGGCTTCTGGATGTACTCAGTTTAAACACTAAGTTCCTATGTGATCCGGCACTAGCCTACCTCTCAGCTCCATCTCTGCCAAGCTTCCCATCATTCGCTACTCTGACCATACCTCCCTTCTTTTTTCCTTCTAGAAACTTCCATGTTTGGTCCCGACTTGGGGCCTTTGCAGATATCCATTCTGCCTGGAAAACTTTGCACCCTATCTTTGAAGGGCTGGCTCCTTTCATTCCGTTCAGTGTGTGCGTGTGTTAGTCACTCGGTTGTGTCCAACTCTTTGTGACCCCATGGATTGTAGCCTGTTAGGCTCCTCTGTCCATGAGATTCTCCAGGAGAGAATTATGGAGTGGGTTGCCATTTCCTTCTCCAAGGGGTCTTCCCTACCCAGGGATTGAACCCAGGTCTCCTACACTGCAGGCAGACTCTTTATAGTTTGAGCCATCTCCTTCAGCCACTGTCTCGTATCACCCCAATGTGGATCTTCATAACACTTAAGAGCATCTAAAATGATTTTTATTGTGTATATGTTTGTTGTCTGTTCTTGTCACAGAGAATGTCAGCTCCCCAAGAGTAGACATCTTGTTTGTCTTTTTCTTTTTCATTCGTTATTCCTAGTTTATGCCTTGTGCGTGGTGGATTCTCTTTAAATAGTGGTTGAATGAATGAATGAATGAATGAAAAATATGAACTACTGGAAGACAAAAAACAGAGAGTGTAGCTCAGAGTAGCATGGGAACATTCTTGGAGGAAGAAAGATGATTTTAGATGTGAAGAATGGTATAGGGCAGGAATGTGCACATTTTTGTCAAAGGGAACATTCTGGCCTGGATGAAATGGAAGGTACACAGAGGTAAGGATGGAGCATGTATCACATCAGAGAGACTCTGGATGAAATCAGAGGGAAAGGAAGGAAGGTCATTACCATTAAACAATACATACACATTTGCCTCAGGTGGCAGAGCATTATAGTTCCACAATGCATCTAAGATCTAGGATGTCTATCATCTTTTTCCTAGTTTCAACAAATCTGGAAAAAATTACAGTTCCTGAATCATGAACAAAGTGAAAAACATTTAACAGGGCCCATATATTTCATAGTTATACTCATGATGATGATTTGGTTTTATTTTTTGGCTCCCCTGTTTCTCATGAAGTGGTTCATTGTGTTGACAGAGAAGCTCTCTGAATTATTCAGTCTAAGCGTAGTTTTCATTTACTTGACATTTTATTTTCTGTCAGGAATGGACCTTATAGAATATGCATTTTTTTCCTTGAATGAAATAATATATATGAAAGTACTTTGCAAACCATCAGGCACTATGGAAATGGAAGATGGAATGATTATTACCTCCAGAGGTCTTCAGGGCCATAAACTACAGAAAACATCAAGTCTCAGTGCCCTGGGTTTTCTTGCTTTTTATTGCAATAAGATGGACTATTTCATTATACCTGGAGATTATTTTTTTGCTGCCATTGAGAGGTAATCATGTTTGTCTGTATATCACCTGGTTAGTAATTCCAAGAAAATTAATGAAACTCATGTGCTTCTGAGAGAAATATTGCTTGAACAATCATATAACATATTGCTTGTTCAGGGGAAAAAAAAGAAAATTTCTGCCACTTTAAAAAAGCACTTATTCGACTTGAATAGGGAAATGCAAATCAAAACCTCAGCGGGATAGCACGACACATCAGTCAGAATGGCTATCATCAAAAAGTCTAAAAATAACAAATGCTGGAGAGGATGTGGAGAAAGGGGACCCTGGTACACTGTTGGTAGAAATGTGAATTGGTGCAGCCACCGTGGAAAACGGTAAGCAGATTTCTCAGAAAACTAAAAACAGAACTACTGCATGATTCAACAATTCCACACCTGGATATATATCCAGAAAAAGCAAAGACGTTAATTTAAAAAGAATCACCTATCCCAATGTCTATAGCAACACTATTTACAATAGCTAAGACATGGAAGCACTTTACCAACAGAAATTGATTTAAGAAGATGTCATTCACACACACATACAGAAATACTACTCAGCCATAAAAAGAATGAAATATTGCCATTTATAGCAACATAGTCGGACTTAGAGAATATTATGTTTAGTAAAATAAATCAGACAAAGACAGTCTATATGATAGTACTTATATGTGGAATCAAAAAAAATAATACAAATGAATTTATGTACAGAACAGAAACAGACTCACAGACATGGGAAACAAATGTATGCTTACCAAAGGGGGGGACAAATTAGAGGTATGGGATTAACAGATACAAACCACTATACATAAAATAGATAAGCAACCAGATTTACTGCAGAGCATAGGGAATTATACCCAATATCTCACAGTAATCTATAATGGAATGTAATCTCCAAAATATTGAGCAATTATGCTGTGCACCTGAAGCTAATTCAATGTTGTAAATTCACTGTACTTCAACAAAAACAATAAAAAGCACTTATTCCTAATATTCTCCACTTGACTCTTAGCATGGAATGTCTACATGTAGCATCAAGAAGAGCAGCGGTTTCAGGGCTTCCTAATGGGCCGGTGGTTTAAAATTTGCTTTGCAATGCAGGGGATATGAGTTCCACCCCTGGTCTGGGAACTAAGATTCCACATGCCTTGGAGCAACTAAACACACACCGAACTAGAGAGTCCACGCACCGCAATGAAAGATCCGAAGTGATGCAACAGCGTTCCCTCATGCTACAACTAAGACCCAATGCAGCCACATAAATAAATAAATATTTTTAAAAGAATGTATAAAAAATGGTGAAGAATAGCGATTCCTATTAATTCCTAACATTGCAATGTTGGGCTGCAACAACTGGGAGATTTTAGTTTTGTGTGCTAATAGTGAAACTGCTGCACTAAAAAATTTAAAACACATACTAAAAAATAAACATATTTTTCAAAATAGGATCCATCACTCTCTTTGTCCTCCATAAATTAATTCATGCTTCCTGTACATAATGTTAAAAAAAATAGAAAACATTATTACCCCACAGGCTGGACACGGATTCTATTTATTTATTTATTTTTTATTGTGTTGGTTTTGCCATACAATGACATGAAACTTCCAGGGGTTTACATATGCTCCCCCTCCAGAACCCCCCTCCCTCCTCCCTCCCGATTCCCTCCCCCTGGGACATCTCGGTGCACTAGCCCCGAGCATCAACCCTGGGCTGGCGATTGATTTCACATATGATAATTAACATGTTTCAATGCCATTCTCCCATATCATCCCACCCTTGCCCTCTTCCACAGAGTCCACGAGTCTGTTCTATACATCTGCGTTCTGTTTATTTTTGTTTCATCCATGACATTCTCTCAATCTGATCTAACCCATTTCATATCCACCTACCTACTCCTTTCCTATATCTTCTATAAAAATTTTTTTAATAGTGAAAATTGCATGTATTTTCCATTCTCCTAGATGCCATTCAATTATCTTTAGGCTTAGGGAAAAGATGTATTGTTCTAAAGTCAAAATTGAGAATTGACTGAACTGTCTTTTAGTTAAGGATTGAGAATAGAAGAGTTTTATAAAGAAATGAAAATCTCTGGAATTTTGCTTTCTTTAGACTCAGAAAATGTTGTCCTTCATGGCATTACATGAAGCACATCTGTTAAATCAGGATTTTCCTGATAAAAATGGACTTGGATTCTCCTGACAATTGGACATACTTGCATTCTGCTGGACTACTGTACATATACCTGGAGGGTCCATCAAAGAGTGGGTATTATAAATAAAAATTTAAAAATCCACTTGACTTTATTAGAACCATTATCCATGATCCATTAGAGAGGTCCCCCAAATTTTCATCTAATGAAATGCAGTTTTATTAACTACTCTATATTTTAAACAGCCAGCTTGTTCTATTCATTGTGATTCAGTTTGTGCCTCTGCTGCCATTGTAAATCACTTGTTATGCTTCACTGCTTTGTAATACCAGCATAACCTTTTGCTGTCTCTTGCTGTCAAAACATCCCAATCTGAGTTGATGCAATTTTATTTTACATGTGTGCATCCCTCTCTAACCTACAGAGTAGCGGAATAATTGACTGCATCTGAGAAGTTCTTTCACCAAATACCTGTAATAATTAAAACTCTAAATATATGGAAAATCCTTGACAATAGTGTTCATCATTCAGAACTTCTTTTCACAGGCCAAGCAAACAAGATGTAAACTGTGTAGAATGGCTAGTCAAAGATGGATGAATAAAGGAAGCTTTATTTGCTGAGTATTCCTAAGGATCCCATCTATAAGCCAACTAAAAGATGACTAGTTGGATATTTTAGTGGTTCCCATTCCAGTGGCAGATTGGCATGAAAGACCCACATTTCCAGGCTTTATGAAACGGTCATTCATTTATAGGGCTTGAAACAAAAATGATTCCATACTATTTTTCATATAGATTACATGCATACTTGCATTGATTTTTCCCTGGCTATTTGGCAAAACACAGATCTTCTCCAGATGCTTGGATCACATTTGCCAAATAGGTGCTCAGTCCAAGGGTCTCTGGTATTTCACACCAATCACTATTAGGAAGATAGTTTGAAGGGCATAAAAGCTGAATGTGTAGAAGAGATTTAACTAACAGTGTACCTGTTTTAACTAACAGTCTCTTACCTGACTCTTGAAACATGATACAATATATTTTGGCTGAGAAGTGTTTTCTTCTCATTTTCTATTTTTATAAATATATTATCAGAGACGGACACAGGAAATCTGTAACAACTCAGCCTAAACTGCTTGGAGACAAGGCTAGAAATTAAGTTTCTAGCAGGAAACCACATGTATTTTGAAATCCGGTATAATACGCATCAAAATCATCTCTTCCTCTTCTCTATCCCACACCATATAGCGACTACTATATTCTTTTACTAGAGAAATAGGCTGTTTTCCCCTCTTGTTCATAGAGGTATATGAGGAGTCTTTATAATGAAATGAACTGCTTGGATGGTAATGAAGCATTTGCTTTCCTGATGTGCTTTCCAACCACTCAGATTCTTAGCAAAAACTCAATTTTCCTTTTATTATCCCTCATTGGATATAGAATCAGATTTCATTATTTTTATCTATAGTTTCTTTAGCCATATCAAAGATGCAACCTGGGAACCAATTCTTGAAAAGTAAAAAAGGGCTCGAGGCCTTTGATTGCTTCTAATATTGAAATACACTGGAAGCACAGAAAAAGAAAGATGTTTGCTTTTGCTTGTCTAGGAAAGCAGTGTAATGTCATTGAAGAAGGACCTCAGACCCATCACAACATTTCTTCAGGAAAATTGGACTTATCCTTGATGCGTGGCTGCATGCCAAGGACCTGGATTAAAAGTACAAAATGCACAGTTTCTACTCTGTGACGATTTTCTCTGCAACAAAGGAAGCCAAATGAGCACGTGATATGTACTATGTATCTCCTTTATGGGCACACATTTATTTATTTATTTGTAAATTTTATTTCTTTGTGTTTGGCTGTGCTAAGTCTTCACTGCTGCTTGTAGACTTGCCCTAGTTAGGTCGAGCAGGGGCCACTCTCCAGCTGCCGCGCACAGGCTTCTCACTGTGGAGGCTTCTCTTGTTGCAGGGCACAGGGGCTCCAGTAGTCGTGGCACACAGGCTAGGTAGTTGCAGCGCATGGCTTAGAAGATACCCGGTGGCATGTGGAATCTTCCCAGATCAGGGATCGAACCTGTGCTCCCTGCATTGGCAGGCTGATTCTTAGCCAGTTCTTCCCTGGACCAGCAGGGAAATCCATATGGGCACACATTTAGTTTGTGCTATACAAAGGGTAAATGAGCATAAGCCCCAGCACTATGGCCTGAAGGAAAGGAGGAAGGACCTTTGTCCATCCGTGATCAGAGAATGCTTTAACAGTAGGGTGGGGAGGGAGGTGGGAGGGGGGTTCAGGATGAAGGGACAGATGTTTACCTGTGGCTGATTCATGTTGGTTGATGTATGGCAAAAACCATCACGATATTGTAAAGTAATTATCCTCCAATTAGAATAAACTAATTACAAAAAAGAAAATGGGAAAAAAACTGTAAAAAACATACACAGCAGTTACAAGGTTTTCCTTCCATTCACTGATCCAGAGGGACAGCAAATGTAGCACAGAGACAGTAAATGAAACACAGAGACCGCTGACTGTGGCACTGACTGTGTGCTTGAATATCATAAATGTTTTCTCCAGGTCTGCTAGGGATGCTCTTTCATGAAGTTGTACATAGAAGATATTCTACAGGGTAAGAGAAGAAAACATAAACAGTAACTCTTTAATTCTTTTACATAATTGCATTTATGAGTCTTCCTTAAAACTCAGCATTCAAAAAACTAAGATCATGGCACCCAGTCCCATCACTTCATGGCAAATAGGTGGGGAAACAATGGAAACAGTGAGAGACTTTATTTTCTTGGGCTTCAAAATCACTGCATATGGTGGCTGCAGCCATGAAATTAAAAGACACTTGCTTCTTGGAAGAAAAGCTATGACCAACCTAGATAGCATATTAAAAGCAGAGACATAACTTTGCCAACAAAGCTCTGTCTAGTCAAAGCTATGGTTTTTTTCAGTGTCATGTATAGATGTGAGAGTTGGACCATAAAGAAGGCTGAGTGCTGAAGAATTGATGCTTTTGAACTGTGGTATTGGAGAGGACTCTTGAGAGTCCCTTGGACTGCAAGGAAATCCAACCAGTCCATCCTAAAGGAAATCAGTCCTGAATATTCATTGGAAGGACTGATGCTGAAGCTGAAACTCCAATACTTTGGCCACCTGATGCGAAGAGCTGACTCCTTAGAAAAGACCCTGATGCTGGCAAAGATTGAAGGCAGGAGGAGAAGGGGTTGATGGAGGATGAGATGGTTGGATGGCATCACTGACTTCATGCACTGAGCAGGCTCCAGGAATTGGTGATGGAAAGGGAAGCCTGGTGTGCTGCAGTCCATGGGGTCACAAAGAGTTGGACATGACCAAGCAACTGAACTGAAGTCTGAATTGAGTCTTCCTATATGCCAGGCATAAAGAATTATAGGTATAACATCATCACTAACTTTAGAACACACGGTCAGATGAGTTTACATGAAGAAAGTCATGTGAACCTGTAACTAGGATGAATGTGACAAATGTGGGGAAAAAACTGTATCTAAGGTGCTATGGAGAGAAAGGCAGGAGTAATTCATCATTTATTTTGGGGTGGGGGATATTCCCTAAGACACCCTCTATTTCCCTTTGCTACTCATTTTCTTTAGAGTACTTCCCATCAAGTGATGTAGTACATGTTGTTTATTAACCAGTTGTTTTTTTTTTTTTTGACAGAGTGCACTAGCCACATCAAAATGTTACATAGACCCTCTGAGAATAGGCACTTCTCAATTTCATTCAGAGCTATATCCTAGTGCGTGGGGCAGTGGTTGTCATATAGGCATTGCCAAATAAGCCTTTGTTGAGTGAATGAAATGCATGCCAGCTGTGTGCCAGATTCTGTATTAGATGCTAGACAAACAATGGTGAATACTACTCACAGTTAACCTGACCATAGGCAGCCTGCTTTCTAAGAGGGGAGATGTAGATAATACACAAAGAAGTGTGATGATTTCACACACAGATGGGTGCTAATGATACAACAGAAGAAGAGGCGTCACAGAGGAAGAAGAGCGATGTTGCTTAACTAAGAGGACAGAAAAGGCCTCTCTGAGATGGTGACGTTGGAATTGATATGAGACTGTGAGGCCCAGGAAGCCACATGCTGATACAATGAAAGAGAACATCCTCAAGGGGAAGAAAGCAAGTTCAGGTCCTAAGAAGGGAATTGTTGAGAGCCAAACAGGCCAGTGTGTCCATGAATTTACAGAGCAAAGGGTGAAGTACTGGAAAGTCCAACTTTTATCCTGGATGCAAGGGGAAGATGCCAGCACACTTACAGCAGGGAAATGACACAAGCTGATTTATGTCTCAGAAAGTACGTTTGCAGAGTTGTTCATATTTATTCTGCAGAAGGTGGTGGTGGAGGGCCAGGGAGGCCTTGTCCAAGGGCAGGAGAGATATGATACCAGCTTTGACTAAGGCTGTACTGGTGGGGGGAACTGACAGGCCTTGAAGAAGCATTTAACAAGGAGATGAACAGAGTGGACAGCAGAGGGTAACAAACGAGTTGGTTTTAGTTAAGTAGAAAATATCACCAGGACATTATAGGAGATGAGGACAAACAATGAGCTTCCCAAGGTCTGTTCTTTGGAAGTTTGAATCGATGAGCTAGTGAGGAGGACTAATCTGGAAGTTACACACAGGTAGGATACTAGAATTTGATCACTGTGGCTGAGATGGGCAGGGCAGAAAGGAGGAAGAGAAACTAGGATGAGAGGTCATTTAAGCAGCCTGCAGTTGAGAATGATTTTAAAAAAAAATGACACTGGAAAGAAAAAAATCTGAGAAACATTAAAGAAAATTGGTAGCCCAACAATTGTGCCAAGACGCTGCCATTAATCAAATGCAGAGAAGAGTCATTTACCCCTGGGTGGAGTCTCACATAGACAAAGTAGCCAACAGACTGCATTTCCCACATTTTAGAGCTTCCCAGGTGGTGCTAGTGGTAAAGAAGCCATGTGCCAATGCAGGAGACATCAGAGAAAAAGGTTTGATCCTTGTTTGGGTAGAGAAGATCCCCTGGAGGAGGAAATGGCAACCCATTCCAATATTCTTGCCTGGAAAATTCCATGGACAGAGGAGCCTATTGCGCTACAGTCCATGGGGTCACAAAGAGTTGGACATGACTGAGTGTGCGCGCGTGCACACACACACACATTTTAGCTATTTTTTTTTTTGTAATACTACAGACAGAAATCTTTCTTCAAGGATTGGATGTAACGGATGAAGCAAGGGGGAAAAAATCTGGATTTGATTGAAAACTTGGTTTCAAATTGGTGGGGCACAAATACAGTGCTACCATATATGACCTGAGAAACCAGGGGGAGATAAAAGGTTAAGAGAGGAAGTCATTTAATAGGAAAACTATTAATAATCTTTACCTTTGGCTTGGAAAATGTTTTCAAGTTTACATTTAAATATGAGAGTGGGGCTGGTGGGGTAGATCCCCTAGAGGAGGGCCTGGCAACCCGCTCCAGTATTCTTGCCTGGAGATTCCTGTGGACAGAGGAGCCTGGTGGGCTAGAGTCCATGGGATCGCAAAGAGTTGGACACAACTGAAGTGACTTGGCACTTGGCACACGAGGGTGTGGTTTTCAGGAAGTTCATTTAAATATAATGAATCAAAAGGGTATAAATAGAACTTAGGAAATGCTAGAAAGCTGCTTTATTTCCCAGCACCGATTCTTCACTGCAAATAGGCCACTTTCTCAATTCTTCTGTTAAGTCTGATCTTTCTTGAGCCTTCCTACGAAAATTACAGGAAGAAGCTGAGTCTTTGTGGTCAGTATCATGAAAAATAATTTAAGAGGTCAACAAAGCTATAATTAAGCTTATCTATTTATTTGTTTGACACATATGCATTACATTGAAGTCCAAAAGTGTGTGGTAAATATTCAAACCTCTTTGAGGTCAGGAACCATATCCAATGTATCTTTCTATCACTTACAGACATGAGCACCAGTTTATAAATTAAACCGATGGGTCTGGCATAGGGAAAGGTGACCGAGGCTGGAGTAACTTAGTGAAGTTCCACGGACAAAGTAGAATTTTAACTTGTCCTTTAAATGGCAGCCCACTCCAGTACTCTTGCCTGGATAACTCCAGGGACTGAGGAGCCTGGTAGGCTACAGTCCACGGGGTCGCAAAGAGTCGAACACAACTGAGTGACTTCACTTTGCACTTTTGCAAAGGAATAGTCTGTGTAGACATTAAAAGAGGTAAGGGGTTCAAGTATTAGTAAATTTGGAAGTAAGATTTGCCTTCTAATTCAAAAGTGAACAGACTTCAGATTATTCATACATTCAACAATTGGCTTAGTACCCACTCTGTTCTAGGCATTGTGTTATATTTTAAGCATGCATTATAAAATGAAATACTCACAGTTTCTGCCCCGGTAAAACTTAAAGCCCAGTGAGGGACATAGATAAGAAACAAACAAATAAATAAGCAATTGAATTAAAAAAGCAGAAATAAACAAAAGAAATTCATTTTTTTTTTCTTGTAATGAGTACGTTTAAGACCTATTTCTTTTAGGGACTTTCAAATATCCAATACAATATTATTAACTATAATTATGTTGTACATTACATCTCCAGGGTTTATTTATTTTATAACTGGAAGTTTGCACCTTTTGTTACAAAAAAATTGTCACTAGACTGTTATGATTGTTAACTAGACTTACTGGGATCATTTCACAAGATATACATATATTGATTCATTATATTGTACATCTGAAACTAATATGAAAAAAGAAAAAAATCCAGAGTGTTCTGACAGAAAATAATGACAGACTGGTTGATCATGGTGATTAGGGAAGCTCTTTCTGAGAAACAGCATTGAATTTGATGAAAATCAAAGACAGCCATCCTCAGGGCAGAACATTTTCTGTGGGAAGAACAGAAGTGAGAAGGTTGCAGGCACAGGGCACAACAAGCAAAAGCCATGAGACAGGACATATCTTGGCTCTTTGGGTGACTGAAAGGAGGATTTGTGGCTCAATTTTGAGGCTTGGTTTTGAATAAAAATGGGATATCTGAGTGGAGAACTCCTAAAATAAAAGAAATTAATAGCTTTAAAGGGGATGAAAAGTCAGTGGTAAAACTCATTCCTTGTATAAATATGCACTGAGTCATTCTAGACATTAGGGAGGCAGTAGTAAGAAGTTTGCACTCTAGCAGAGGAAGACAAACTGGAAAACAAGTAACTCAATGAACACTTTAATTTCAGATCATGATAAGGCCCTACAAAGATGACACAGATCATGAGGGTGATAATGACTGCTCTCAATAAAGAAGTCAGAGAAGGCTCCTATGGAGAAGACACTGGCTGCAGAGCCTGGAGTGAAAGGATTTCCACAGAACTTCTGCAAAGGCCCTGAGATCTGCAGTTCTGTGCAGATCTTTCCGTTGTCACCAAGGCTGGGAGCATTCTCATGATGCCTCTATCTCACGGCTCACCAGCATCCCCACTCCATCCCGTCTTAGCCAGGTCATCATCTCCAGGAAGCCGAAGTTATCCTTGTATGCTGCCCCTCCTCTGGCTCCTTGGTTCTTGGTCTCTCTTTCCATCACCCTGTGCAACTTATCTTCTCACCCCAGCTACACCACTAGCAATATCTTCTCCTGCTTGAGGTGGGGACAGTGAAGTTCTGTGGGCTGTAAGTTGGGAGGAGGTGCAAACAATCAAGAGCAGGAACCCTGTGTGGTCAAAGAGGTCACGTCAGGAAATGGGTGTGTGTAAATACAAGCTTGGGCAGAGCTCAATGACAAGCCTGAGATTCAGTTCAATAACATGTCACTGAGTTCCTTTTGTGGGGCTCTGGGCCAAGTGCTTGCATCTTCCTGACATATGTGTGAACGTTTTGCTGAGAAAGTGAGCTCTAAATGTGGAAACCAATGCCTGGGCAAATGTATGGTGCTCCATGTACAGATAAGAACATAGTGGAGAATTATGTTCTCAAAGATAAACTGAGGCTTTATCAGGTTACAATGACAGATGAACTGAGATGGTATCTGGTTGCTATGTAATGAGAAGCTACATAAAATACACAAATATATTTTTCTTTATAGAATTAAAGAATCAGACTCAATAACCTTTAACTGAGCCCCTATCAAATTGGAAAAGGAATTTTATTCTTACAGCAGTCCTTTGCAATAAGTCTAATTTCCCCCATACTACTGGCAAGGGGTAGGGAACAGCCCCACACCCCGGACATGCATGAGAAAGAGGCAGCGCAGGTGTGTGAATGCAGGTTGTCTGACGACAGATCCTGGGGTCATCTCTAGAGACACGAGCTCCTGCTCAGCACAACGGCGGCATGTTGGGAGACAGGCACGGGAAGAGTTCAGAGCACCGATGGCTATGCCTGGATAGGAGCATGAGGTAGAATCTCCTTGTTGCTTCTTTCTGGCCCAGGGAGTTTGGGTTAGTCATTTTACCTTCCTAAGCCTCAGGCTCCTCATCTCTAAAATGGGGCTAATATTAAAACCTACCTCTCGGGGTTGTTTAAGGATTCAGTTAGCTTCTTAAGTGTCTGACCTTATGCCTGGCACACTTAGCCCTCCACAATTCAAGCTAACTTTCATCATCTCAGAGGAGAGAATTCAGCACCTAGGGTGCTCTTTTTAAGCTCGGTCACATTGGATGGGGGGTCAGGCTCTATGTGAGGCTGCCCTCAAGACAGGTGCTCCTGCTCTCAGGCCCTCTTCATGGACAGTGAGCACCCCAGTCACCCTCATGCGTTATACACCCTCATACACGGGAAAGCATACATTTCTCGAGTCTGCAACCAGGGACAGAAATGCCAGGGGGGGCATGAGTGACTGTCAGCAGCGCCTGCCGACAACCTGGAATCTCTTGTTGGAGAACGTCGAGGCTTCCAGCTATAGAGCCTCACACTGGAGTCAAAGTGCTGCCTTTTTAACATAATCTCTGCCCTCATGTGCCTTTCAGCTGTCTGAGTAGGATGATTTACATAAATATCCCGCACACCATCTCAGAACATTTAAATGGGAACCTTTGAATGGGGCTCTTATTAAGAAGAAATTCATTTCTAATTCAATTTAAATTTTATTTTGCATGCTTTACCCCATCCAACATCCTGCCTGATAAATTATGTTAAAAAAAAAAGTTAAAAATAAGTGAGTCATGTGATCTTTGAAGTCAGAAAATGCCTCAGAAAAGAAAAAAAAGGGAAGTGAATTGTTCTAAGTATACCAGACAGGCCTTCTGTGTTCAGAAACTCATTTCGTTTTCTCCAAATCAATGTGCAGAGATCAGCACGGAGAACTTTCAGAGGACTGTGGACTATAAAGCACAGAAGATAACGGTAGTGATTACAACACGCAATTGTGCAGCTGTGGTGTCACCCCTCCCCCTCTGCACGGTCCCCTCCATCAGATTGGTTGCTATGTTAATATTCTTAGGCTTAAAAGACCAGAATTAATGCCTTCGGTTTTGTCTCTGATATGTTGGTTTTCTGTCAAAAATTCCTGATAGAATTAACAGCTGATGAATCAGGGTAATTAGAGATGGAGCAACACGGCCTTGGAATCACTGACACACTGTCCTCTCCTGCTCTGATGCAGGGCCTTGGCCTAAGGCACCCTCCCTCCTCATTCTTCTACAGGGCAACAATTGTCAGCTGTCAATAGGCCATCAGTTATCTTTTTCTTTGGATCGTGAATATGGAGGATGCTCTCCCTGTGGTCTGATGAAAAACAGCAACTACTGACTGCAAAGAGAGCAGATGCAATCCAGGGAGGCAACTGGAGGAGGTGTTACAATGCCCGCTAGAAACTGACAACACTTAAATTCAGAAGACTCATAGCATAATCATTTTGCCACTTCTTTCTTTGATGATGATGAAGTGGTTTTCTGTTAATAGAGAGAACCTGTGAAATAGGCAAAGCTCCTCCAGAGAGTGTTCCAGTTCATTCAGCCTTATAGAAAATACAGAAGTGAGATGACTGAAACACAGGACGTTGACTGCTGGAGACCTGAAACCTTAGCATTTTCATGGGGAGTCCCAGAGTCTGCCCCTTCGCCACTCGATCTCTGCCTTTTCCTCCTCGGTCTTCACTCCTGTAGAGGAAGGTGGAGGAAGGGAGGAGGAAAAATTATGATACAAGCGTCTGTCTGCCAATAAAGAGAGCACCTACTTCATGCTCACAAATCATTCATCTTGATGACCTTTCTTTTTTCATTTTCTTAGAACAGTTGAGAATTCAGAGTTTGACTCCTGTCAGTGGCTTGACTCATCCTAATCCAAACCTGCTTCTGGTTTCTAGTCCCCAGTTGGTTACCTTCATGTCAGTTTCTTTACTTGCCTGTGAGAAATTGACTTAAATCCTGAAAAGATTTTCAGAAGGATAAAATACTATCATGGAACCTCTGAGAGTTAAGCTGTGATCATGGTGTATGTGGGGGGTTTCTGAAGCTCAGTACATGAAGGTTCTAGGTTCTCAGACCCGTCTGTACTTCTGAAAGCCTTCTGCTTTGCCATGGGGTCTTTCTGAGGTCATAAAGGATACTGGCAGTTAGGTGTCCGTAGTAAGTGGTCTTCAAAAAGGAGGTGAGCTGGGGAAGCAGGCAGGCGAGGAGCAGATGAAATCAAAGAAGAGACATATCTCCCTTGATTATTTCTTTCTCAGTCTGTGGGGGTTGCTTAGCAAGGAGGGTGGGAAATATTTGGTGTGTTAGGAACAAAGCTGGTGCAGTAAATTATGAAACTGGCTGTAGCAAAAATCTGTGAAATACAGTATCTACCCTTCTAAGAATGGCTTCCCTTTGCCCTAGGAAACTGTTTACCATAAAGATGTTGGGTAATACCTATGCTTTAACCCATTGCAGATTTCCAAAACCTCTTCTTCACTATCACAAAGCACCAAGCTTTGTGTGCACTGATTTATAACTATGGGAGCATCTACAGACATAAATAATTAAATACATATATAAATCTTTTCTCCAATCTCCCATCTAAAATTTTCACTTTTCTAAAGAGTGGAACAGATTAATTTTTAATGTTACTGAATTAGTTAGAATAAAACCTAAGAATAGGTACACCTGAATATTTGATAGAATGTGTTTCCTTCCTCTCATTAGAAAAGTAGTATCTAAGGCCCCTTCCTCATTCAGCTGTTACTCAAGCATCGATAATCCATTAAATGAAAAGGGTTAAGTCTTGAAAAGCATTAATTGAATTTTCCTCTATTATGACCAACTTAACTGGATCAGAAATATGGTCAAAAATAGAATACCTGTTCAACTCTTGATTATGGAAAGGAAAATCATGTCTGATGTGGATTACATGGTAATGACTATATGATTCTAAACACTATTTTTACTTGATTTTTAAACACGTTGTCTGAATTTTGAGTGCAAGAATAGAATCTATTGTCAGACCACACTTGGGTTTAAATCAGTGTGACTGGAAGATCTCATTCTAATCCTTTGCACTTATTAAGATAATTTAATTTTAGGACCTCAGCCTACTATAGGCTCTTGGTTAGGCTTTAGAAAAAAGTCATGGTTGTGTGTGCGTGTGTGAACATTCAGAATCATTTGGAAATGTAATTTTCCCATACTAATTCCTCTTGTAGTAACATATAACTTCTAGATATTTAGACATATTTGAGTAAACATTTTTATTAAGTATGGTTTAAAGTATTTTATTTTTTTATTAAGTATAAAGAATTTTATTTCGTACTTAATTTTATTTTTTAATTTTTGAAGTATAGTTGATTTACAATGTTGTGTTAGCTTCAAGTGTATAGCAAAGTGATTCAGATTGTTTTCCATTTTAGGTTATTATAAAGTATTAAATACAGTTCACTGTACTTTACAGTAGGTCCTTGTTGGTTATCTACTTTATATATATAGGAATGTGTATCTATTAATCCCAAATCCCAAATTTATTTCCCCTTGCCTCCTTTCCTTTTTGATAACCTTGTTTGTTTTCTATGTCTGTGAGTCCATTTCTGTTTTGTAAATTAGTGCATTTGTATCATTTTTTTTTTTTAAGATGCCACATATAGGGAACAGTAGCATCAGAGTCAACACTGCAGTGAGTTTTTTCTTTTTTAATCTTCCTGTTTATTTTCCTCAAAATCTAAAAGAAAGTGAAACGGGTAAGAATAAAAGTAGAGATTCCCAAGTATACCTTACCAGACCAATATCTTGACCCAAATTTCTGAACAAAGCAGTTTAAATGTGTGATGAGAGACCAGTCATTTTACAGAATATTAATTCTACAAAATTTTAGGTAAGAGAATTTGGTTAAACCATGAGATGCTATTTGAACTGAATTTGAACTAGGTCTTAGAAAAACTGAACTCTACTAAAACAGCATTGCTGCAAACTGTATCATAATGTTTTCCAAGTATCAGTATCTCCCAGCTGGGACTCACAGTAGCAACAGAGGCATGAGAAGCAATTTAAGAAACAATGTAAGGCCCAGGGCACAGTGAAGGAAAAGAAAATAAATAGCAAGGTAATGGTTGATTATCTCTTCTAAGGATGAAACATTTTTGTTAAAACATCTTTAAAATATCTATTTTTATGAGTGTTTTAACATAGGTCAATTGGGGACAGGTTCATTTAAAAAAAATTGGTGAGAGAATTCAAAAGTATTTGGACAAATTTTTCAAAAGAATTTCCCATCAAACTTATTTAATCAGATGAGACTTTTAAAAGCATACTTTTCCCTCTCAGAGTAGCAAACTTTGAAGAGAAAAAAAAAAATGTCCTAAAGAATGAAAAAGAAAGTTAAAACAAAGAAAATCACTATTTGGTTTATAATGTTATTCAACAAGTTCTTATGATTCCTTAAGTCTATTTTTTAAATACATGAACATTTATGTATTTTGTTTTAAAATATATGTCAACTTCACAAATCATTTTTAAACCATTAGGTCTGCAAAAGAAATGATTGAGGCTCCAGGAAAAAAAAAAATTTTTTTTCAGATCATTTAGCTGGCAGTAACAGTCATTTCATGTTATGCCCCAAATCTGACTCAGAGTATGTCTGTGAATTATTTTCAAGGCCCAGGAATAGAATCTCAAGTAAGCAAGGAGATCTTAGCCATAATTTGAACTACCTGGGCTCAAGAGCCAGTAATCTGGATTTACTTTTCTCTCATTTACTTTATTCCTGGTCTACGGTCTCCATGGTGAATTAAAATTGATGCAGGTAGACTAATCCTATACTTTTTTGACTCAAACAGTTCCAGAGGTGATGTATCTCATGGTCTCTGTGAAATCTAATCACAGCAGGGAGAGATCTCCATACAGAAAAGAAATCTGCTCGAAGAAAGCAGAGAAGCTTCCAGTAATTAAAAAGGAAAATCAGGTTAAACAATTTAATGAGGTTTTGTCCTTCTAATTAGTCACATCATTTTATTAAAAGAAAAAAAAAACAACACTCCAATGAGCCTTCCATGGTGTAATAACTCTGGTTTGCATGGTGTGCTGCGGTTCATAAAGCTTTCTCACAGATTATCTCATTGTAATTTATATGATGCCTGCTTAGTTTTCTGTCAGATTTTAAACCATGCTGTGATTGTTCACAGTCTGAAGTTTGTGACTGGTTATCAACACAACCAAGGCAGTAGAGGGTGCATTATTTTGGATGAAATTTAACCAAGATTGGTAATGAAAACCCAAACTCTCGTTAAAATACGTGTCCATCTCTAGCACAGTCTCAGAGCCAAGACTTCCAAGATGACATCAATGTTAGACTCCACTGTACTTAATTTGATTTTTTATTATTCAGAGTTAACTTCCTGGGAGACAGTAGAATTATTTACGGTTAGTTTTTCAAACCATCTTATCTTTACCACTGTTTGTTTGAAGCTTTTCAGACTGAATTCTTACAGGAAAGGTTCCTTGCAGTCAGATAGAAACAATTGACATGGGGATTTACTTTTAAAATGTTGATAGATTCAGGTGAAATCAAATGGTTCACAGTAAGAAAATTGCTATAATTCTTACTTGCAAGATTCAAAAAGGCATTTCCTAATCATTTGTGTAGATCCAGTTTCGCTTCATAATTTCCAGACTACCACCTGGATGCACTCAGCCTCTTCTGTGACACAGCTGAGCTAGTTTTGAAAGTTCCTCCTTTGTTTCTGGGCTCCTTCCCTTTTATTCCCCCAGGACTCGCCACCTCAAATTATTTCATCTGAAGCTATGTCTGCACATGAATAGACAAATGGAGAATTAAGGCAATTATACTATTAATTTGAGCAGGAAAAAAAGAAAAAAACCTACTTAGCTTGAGTTAACTGGCAACTCCTGGCAGACATCTTTGTCTGTTTCAATGATCTGGAAGATTGCCTAACTTCTTTGCTTGGCAGGGGTGGTGGGGTGTAGATCTCGTTCATGTCACAGGGCTCTGAGCATGCAGTGTCTACACATGATTGCCTCATTTCCTGCTGCCCCAGACTGTATCTATTCTAGGAAGGCTAAACCATGATAGGAAGGCTGAGTGGTTCTGAGGTATAGTACTTACAGAGATATCCCTGTGAACACTTAGATATTTTAAGTGATGTTAGGGCCTGTTCCACCAGTCATGGTGAGTTGGACTAACTGACATTTTTATTCATTCATTCACTCATTCATTATCTATTGAGTGCTCTGTGCCAGGGCCCCAGAATATAAATATGACAATCTCTAGATGCCCAGCACTTTGTAAGAGTTTGAAGTCAGGTTAAAAAGTGGTTACAGACTACTACTAGAAAACTTGTTTAGTCATCCAGTCCTGTCCGACTGTGATCCCATGGACTGCAGCATGCCAGGCCTCTCTGTCCCTCACCATCTCCCGAAGTTTGCCCAAGTTCATGTCCATTGCATTGGTGATGCCATCCAGCCATCTCAACCTCTCATGCCCTCTTCTCCTGCCCTCAATCTTTCCCATCTCAGGGACCTTTCCAATGAGTCAGCTGTTCGCATTAGATGACCAAAATACTGGAATTTCAACTTCAGCATCAGTCCTTGCAATGAGTATTCAGGGTTGATTTCTCTTAAGATTGACTGGTTTGATCTCCATGTTCTGCCTTCTTTACTGTCTAGCTCTCACAATCATATGTGACCACTGGGAAGACCATAACCTTGACTATATGGATCTTTGTTGGCAGTGTAATGTCTCTGCTTTTTAACACACCATCTAGGTTTGTCATAACTTTCCTGCCAAGAAGCAAACATTGTCTGATTTCATGGCTGCAGTCACCAACAGCAGTGATTTTAGAGCCCAAGAAGAAGAAATCTGTCACTCCTTCCACCTTTCCCCCCCTCTATTTGTCTTGCAGTAATGGGGCCAGATGGCATGATCTTAGTTTTTTTAATATTTAGTTTTAAACCTGTTCTCTCACTCTACTCCTTCACCATCATTAAGAGGCTCTTTAGTTCCTCTTCGCTTTCTGCCATTAGGGTGATATCATTCACATATCTGAGGTTGTTGATGTTTCTCCCACCTATCTTGATTCTAGCTTGTAACTGATCCAGCCTGGCATTTCTCATGATATACTCAGAATATAGATTAAACAAACAGGGTGGTAGCATACAGCTAGAAAACTGCTACTACAAAAAACTAAAAATAGAGCTACCATATGATTTAGCAATCCCATTCCTGGGGATATATTCAGAATAAACCATAATTTGAAAAGCTACGTGAACCCCGATGTTCATTGCCGCACTATATACAATAACCAAAACATGGAAACAACCTAAATATCATCAACAAAGGGATATATTAGAAAATGTGGTGTCTATATACAATAGAATATTATTCAGTGATAAAAAGAATGAAATAATGCCATTTGCAGCAGCATGAATGCACCAAGAGGTTACCATGCTAAGTGAAGCAAGCCAGACAACAAACAAATATCAGATAATATCACTTACATGTGAAATATTTCAAAGATGATACAAATGAACTTATGCAGAAAACAGAAATAGACCCACAGACATAGAAAACAAATAGTTACCAAAGGAGAAATGGTTGGGGAAGGACAAATTAGCAATTTGGGTTTTAAAAATACACACTCTCATATATAAAATAGATAATCAACAAGGACAAGGACTTACTGGGTAGCACAGGGAACTATATTCAATATTTTGTAATAACCTATAAAAGAAAAGAAAAAAAGGAGTTACAAAATGAAGCAACAAGTTTGAACAGTGAGTCCACTGTGGGCAAAAAGACATACCCACTAAAAGTTTGAGAGAGACAGACTCATAAACCACAAGCAATTTCCCATGAATATACTTTTCATTCTTATGTTGTCTCATTTTTCTCTTACAATCCTTTAGAATGAGATAACTTAGCTCATTGGGTATTCGTTCGCTACTTCTCAAAGATCTTGGGCCTCTGAGAGTTTTGGGGTAGACATTTTCAACAGAGAAGGGTTTAGCAGAAGTTGGTCAAATATCTCTGCCAAGGGCTCTCCCTAGCAGATGGCAACAGCTGTTTGGGACTGAGTCAAAGAAAGTACAGGAGGAGCCCCTGCAAAATGTCCTTTTTATTACACTAATGGCTTTTTCCCTGAGAGTGGTTTTATGTTGTATCAGTGCATAATTGTTTTTGCTAATGCATTTGCTCAGATCATACAAAAATCTAATTATTCTATGTAATGAATCATTAACAATTTCCATAAATTCATTTCAGTGTTTGCATGCTGGTATTCAGTTTATGCTAATAAACCTGAAATATTCATGCCTTTAAGCCTGAGATTGCCAACTATGTTCGAAAAATTTGTTTCAGTAAATGTACATTTTAAATCTGCATTTTGCAAAATACTGAGGTGTAAACACTGCAAGATGACTCTTGAGTAGGATATTCTAATTTTCTATTTACTTTTTTAAAAAAATATTTATTTATTTTAATTGGAGGCTAATTACTTTGCAATATTGTGGTGGTTTTTGCCATACATTGACATGAATCAGTCACGGGTGTACATGTTGTCCCCTATCCTGAATCCCTCTCCCACCACCCTCCCTGTCCCATCCCTCTGGGTTGTCCCAGTGCACCGGCTTTGAGAGCCCTGTTTCTTTCATGGAACTTGGACTGGTCACTTCTTGCAGAGTTCTTTTATTTCTTTTACATCCTGCATTCACTTAGCTACAACAAATGACACATAGTCATGTTAACTTAGGAGCATTAATTGGTGTTTGGTAATGAAAGAAGATCAAAAGTGATTGATGTTGACTTTTCACTGATTTACTCACATTGAAATTCAGCCTTTGCTCCATTTGCAGAAACACATATTAGGAATAAGCACTTTATTATCGTTATTTTTAATCAGGGAAGAGGAAAATAAACCTTTGAATGCTAGCCATAAAAATTCACTACTGTCAAGTACAGAAGTTTTCTGTATTATTGCTGTTGTTAACATGTACTGTGTAGCCTGTACATGTACATGTTGTTAACATGTACAGGCACTCTGCTCTGTAACGAATGTTCTCCATGTCATTTAACCCTTCCCCAAAACACTCCAGTACTCTTGCCTGGAGAATCCCACAGACAGAGGAGCCTGGTGGGTTATGGTCCGCAGGGCCACAAACAGAAATGGCAGATGCGACTGAACACATGCATCCACAGAGCCCCTGAGGTTGGTCCTCTATTACGCTCAATTTACAGATGAGAAATTGAGATTTAGAGAAGTGAAGAAACTGGCCCCAAATTACAGTGTTGCACACTGGTTCTCCACGGAAGGGGATTTTGCCTCCCTAGGGGCATTTAGCAACATCTAGGGGCATTTCAAGTTGTGACAACTGGGCAGGGGGCAACTGGTATCTAAGGAGGAAAGGCCAGGATGGTGCTAAACATCTTACAATGCACAGGGAAGCCCCATAACAAAGAATTCTCTCTGTCACCAGTGATGCGGGTAAGAAACCCCACCCCAGTGTGGCAGCTGTGTGTGACGCCTGGGTCACAGCTCCCCCGGTGACTGATTGCAGAGCAGCTGTGGTGGGCTGTGGTCTGTGTTGGCCAACCTCTTACCAGAACCTGAGGTTGTGACTCTGCTTTTATGCCTCGGGGCTTTCTCTGCGTCACCAATGCAGATGCAGCCGGGAAAATGGCAAGGAGTGAACACCTGGAGGCAACCCTCCATCAGTGTCAACATGATGGGGCACTTGAGGGCCTTCCGCACAGGTTTTGTGCATGAACCAGGTGGGCTGAGCCTCAGTTGCCTACCTGCATGCCGCTTCATTCATGTTTGACTCTTTGTGACCCTCTGAACTGTAGCCCACCAGGCTCTTCCATCCATGGGATTCTCTAGGCAAGTATACTGGAGTGGATTGTCATGCCCTCCTCCAGGGGGTTCCTGACCCGGGGATAAAATCAGCTGCCTACATTGGTAACCAACTGGTACAACAGACCCTGATTGATGCAGTGGTGTTGACTGACCCTGTCCCACGTCCCACTGGCTGAGGTTTGTCAGGTTTGTCAACATCTCTGCCATTTCACCTCTGTTTCTGGGCTTCAGAGAAAGATTTGGGTTAGAAACTCAGAGACAGCACTACTGAAGCTTGAGGTGGGATGTTGGTATCTGTACTGAACTGTCTGCTAAAGCTAGCTGAAACCAGTAACAATCAGCTATGGGTTTTTAATCACTTCTCTGTCTCACTCCTTGGACTCTCTCTTCTTCCTAGACTTGCCCCTGAAAAAACTACCCAGACCCAAGTTCTTATTCAAGCTGTGCTTTCACAGTAACTCAAAGTAAAACACAAAGCTAGCAAGTCTATTCTGTTATGGTGCAAATTCAATTAAATGGAACCTAACTCTGTCTGTGTCACCTGATAAACAAGGGAAATCTGTCCATCAGCACCCTTTGGCTTACAATGCCCTTTCCACTTTAAGTTCCATGGTCAACTATTTAATATCGCCTTGTGTGAGTGTCTGCTGTCACTTCAGTTGTGTCTCTTTGAGACCCTTTGGACTGTAGGCCACCAGGCTCCTCTGCCCATGGGATTCTCCAGGCAAGAGGACTGGAGTGGGTTGCCATGCCCTCCTCCAGGGGATCTTCCCAGCCCAGGGATCGAACCCAAGTCTCTTACGCCTCGTGCATTGGCAGGTGGGGCAGGTGGGTTCTCTACCACTAGCGCCACCTGGGAAGCCCTTCCCTAATATTGCTTTATCAGGACTCTAAACTCTCTCACTACTTATCTTTTCCCAAACCCAGTAACACATCCCCAATGATGGAATCATCCTTTTGTTGCTGTTGTCTGCAGAAGTCACTGGTTTGTGAGAGAAACCCAACTTACCTGACCTATTGCTGAGAACTTGAATTCAGCTTTATATACCCTTTGGAAATCTTTCATGAATATTTAAATGACTTCTTTATATACTTCTCATACCTCTCTAGCCCCAAGCCTGGCTTTATCAGCCATCCCCTTCATATTTCTTTGGACCATTTTATATTTTCTTCTTGAGTTTTTTTTTTTTTCTCTTTTAAGCATCTATAATTTTACTGCATTTACTACTCCTTTGATCTGAGGGCTCTTTTTTCTTTTAGATCTACTAGTATCTCTTTTTTCTTCCTCTAATATGAGAACAAGAATTGTCATATTTCCTTTTTTATACTTATTCTCTTGGTGAGCTCATTCCCTTCTATAAGGGTGACAGCTAAATTTCTGTTTCCAGCTCTGATATTTTCCCTAGGCCCCAGGACCATTGCTGACTGTCCATTTGATTAACCCATCAGCTAATCTTCTCCCAGGTAGCCCATACGTGTGCATGCATTCTGTCGCTTCAGTCGTGTCCAACTCTTTGCCACCCTATGGACTGTAGTCTGCCAGGCTCCTCTGTCCATGGGATTCTTCAGCCAGGAATACTGGAGTGGGTTGCCATGCCCCATGTCCAGGAATGCACCAGAATTACCTAAGGAGAATTTTTTCCTCTTGCCCAAATGCATCGGCAAATTGTCATATAAACCAGTTCAGTTTCCTGAGATTCAAGGACAAATATATTGGGGATTCTGGGGAAATTCTTTCTTACTCTTCCAAGAGAACTTTCGGAAGCGATTATTTTTTTTTTTCCCTCCTGCTTTTTCTCAGGATATATTCATGTATGGATGTGACATCTGGAAAGGAGGTCATTATGTACGTGAATATCACTTTGGGAGTGTATCCAACATGTGGAGAAGTGCTGAGTCAATGATTCTCGAGGAAATGGAGTTAAGGAAACTGGATTAATTTCCTCCGAAAAGGTGCACTTCTTTCGATATCCAGCAATGGAAGTACATATTTTTCTTTATTGCTTAAGCCAGTTTCAGTTACTTGCAACCAAGGGCTTTCAGTGAGGAAATGTTCTGCCATGTTCTCTTTGGAAGAATCTCAATCTCCTCATTTTCCCTCCTTAAAATTGTCATCTCTTGAGTGCACATCCAATTACTGGCAGTCTTCTAATTAATCTACATTCTTTTATTCTCTCCTCTTTCTGATTTATCTTTTATAATGTTGCCAGGTCAATTTTCCTAAAATACAATTTTTATCATGTTTTTCTGTAAAGTCCTATAATGGTTTCTTTCTTTTCACTTTCGGTTTTTAGTCCTAACTCCCAAGAATTGTTTTTAAGGCTTTTCATAGTCAGATCTCCTCTTTGTATACTTAATATGACTTCTCTGTATTCCCCAACATAGAGTTAACAATCTTTCTTCCTAATGCTTTCCAACTGTGGTGCTGGAGAAGACTCTCGAGGGTCCTGTGGACAGCAAGGATATCAAACCAGTCAATCCTAAAGGAAATCAACCCTGGCTACTCATTGGAAGGACTGATGCCAAAGGTGAAGTTTCAATACTTTGGCCACCTGATATGAAGAGCCGACTCACTGGAAAAGATCCTGATGTTGGGAAAGACTGAAGGCAGGAGGAGAATGGGCAACAGAGGATGAGATGGTTGGATGGCATCACTGACTCAATGGACATGAGTTTGAGCAAATTCTGGGAGATAGTGAAGGACAAGAAAGCCTGATATACTGCAGTTCGTGGGATCACAAAGAGTTGGACACAACTGAGTGACTGAACAACAACTTCCTAATATTCCCTCAACTGAGAAATGCTTCTCCTTTGCAAAATCCATGTATACCTTCAGTCATACTTTGATTTCTAAATTCTCTTAAACTTTTCCTGAATAGATACAACCTTTATTCATTTAAAGACTATTAGGTACAGACTATATGTTTCCAGGTAGGCAAAAAGCAGTGGATTTATAAAGACAAATGTCTGGAAAAGTCTTAATAGGAATAATGAAATAAAAATTGAGAAACACTGTTTCAATAAACCATCTTGCAATTCATGAAACAGTCTTGCACAATTGTAGAACTCTTCTGCTACAAATTCCCACATTGCTCTTAAGAAACACTGGTGGGATTGCTTTTAAGTGTTTATTTTCTAGTTTACTCTGTTATTGTAGCTTGAGACAACAGAAAAAACAGTATTTTATTGCCAGTTATTTCAAGTCCATTTCTCCTCCCTCACTCACATAAATTCTCAGTGCCTTGAGAACAGATGTCATCATACATTTCTTTCATACCTTCCTTGAGAGAATAGCATGAAAAGTCTTTATTTTACTTCCTCCCTCCCTCTCTCATTGTCTGCATATTCATTTTATCCATTTCTTATTAGAGTGCAAGGAATATTTGCAAAGCTGATACTAACTGTGGTTAAGAACTGACTTTTGTTTGAAAGACTTAGTATACAGGAGATGGTTAAAAAGCATTCATTCTTACTAACAGGAAATGTATAAAATGTCTTGACTGAGGGAGATGCCTGCCTTAGTAAAAGGTCTTCTTGCTGCCATCACTTTTCACATTCTCTTAAATCCATATCTTAGTAACAGAATTTAAATATTATTGTCAAACCATGAAAAGTTTATTTTATTTATCTAACCATAATTCTAACTCTCCAATATTTATTTCTTCATATTTGCTTATAAATTTTGTCCACGTGTAGTTGATTTTTTATGAAAACAACAATGCTGAGCATGTTGTCAGTGTCCTGTATTTTATTCATTTAGAATCACGATATTTCAGGGTTTCTATCCAATTACCAGAATTGTCATTTTAACAGCTGCATAACAGCCCATCACATTTATTGATTGTTCTTCCTTTTTTGTTGGACAGTTTGTTTTTCATCATTCATGAGTTTATATATGATGCTTCTGCCTAGTCTTTCTGCCATTGATTTTTCTCATTCTCCATTCAATACTTCCCTTTCACCCTGGATTACTATCTATTTGCTTGGTTTCCTACTATTGTGATTTATACATGCATCAATTCACCTAGCTCTGATCAGTGATAGTTGCTTGATCCTTTACATTCCTGGCTCCAAAGAGTCGATGTTTCTGATCCCTGCTGCTCAATAAGGATTTAGTATAGCTTGTGGCATGTATGGGAAATCAGTTGGATGTTTCATGATAAGAGAGAAGACATAGCTCAGAATAATTGAAACACTTTAAAGGTAAAAGCCACATATTTCCTTTTGAGATAAAGTTCTACATTATAGTAAATATGTTCCCAGGATACTCATGGATTACTTAACGATGATAAAAAATAGCAGCTGAGTATTGTTTTCAATTTTGAAGAAAAGCAAATGAATCAATAACAATCATAGCATAATATACCTAAACTAGGATGAATAATGCTTTTATAGAAGATGTGATCTGAGTTCAAATAAAATCATTTATCAAATATAAAGGATTACTGTTGCTCTTGAATTCAAGACACATTATATCTATCAAAGTTGAATCAATATAGACACAGTTCAGATTCTTTAACAAAATCTCAGAGACCAGTCAAAACAAGATTGCTTAATAAGGTGGCGAATGGACTTCCCAGGTGGTGTTGGTGATAGAGAAACTGCCTGACAATGCACCTCCTGCCAATGCAGGAGACATAGGAGACTTGGGTTCCATCCCTGGCTTGGGAGGAGGGCATGGCAATCCACTCTGATATTCTTGTCTAGAGAATCCCAAGGACAGAAGAGCCCGGGGGCTACAGTCCATAGGGTCGCAAACATTTGGACGTTACTGAAGTGACTTAGCACGCATGCATGCAAGGTTGTGAATAAAATGTCTATATATTTGATATAAGGGAAGAAAAACTCTATTCAACAACAAAAAAAATAAAATGTTTAGGAATAAGAGTGAGGTCTATATAAAGATCTACTTAAGAGTTTAAAATGCTAGTGAAATTATGTATGGAAAGGTGTATCCTTTCTTGGGTGAAAAAGATCCACATCATAAAGATGTGATTCAATAAAAATAGCAACAGCATTTTTATTTGGGAGTCAGACAGGCTAGTATTAAAGTTCAAATGGAAAAATAAGACACGAATAGACAAGAAAAATCTGGAGGAGTTGTAAGAAGGATCAGTGCTTACGTGTATTCAAGCATATTTTACATCTTCAAAAATAAAAAAAATCTGGGACAAGTTCCTGAGCTGAAAAACAAGAAATAGGTCTAAAATAAAAGGATTTAGCATATTAAAAAGGCAGCAGTCCACATCAGTAGGGTGAAGGTAGACTTTTCAATGAGCCATATTGGATCAGTGGATGGGGTCTGTAATAATCTATAACACAAGAACACATTTCTGTATGGACTTACTCCCCTTCTGTTCCTTTTCTATTCCTCTTTTCACTCTTTAGATCACACTCTCCAATAAATACTGACACCGAAGCCTTTGTTGCAAGCTCTGATTTCTAGGGGACCCAGGCTCAGGTACTTATTCTGTATCTAAACTTTCCCCTCTTTTACTCTTTTTTTTCATTATGCCTTTTATAATTTGTCAGAAATTAAAATTTTTCCAGTTTATCACTCTATTTCTGTATTTATTCTACTCTCAGTTTTAGAGTCATTTAGTTGCAATTCTCACTGCCAGTGGTTGGCTGAAGTCTTTCCTCTAGTTGATTCCTTAATAAGGATTTATGAGTACAATATCCCCTGAATGTTCAAGATAATTTGTCTGTTGTCCTAACAACTGAAAAGCAATTAAATTGAATATCAAATGCTAAAGTTACAATTTTCCTTGAAGATTTTGTAGGTTTTCCTCCCTTGTATTCTGATGTTGAAATGTGTAAAAAAAGTCTGAAATCAACCTAAGATGGGTTTTTCTGCATGTCTCGAATATTTTTTTCTTTTAAAATTTATTAGGTTTATGAGTGTATTTCTAAGCATGGGTCATTCTGGGTAAATTTACCCTGGGGAATGGTGGATTTTCAATATGTGTAAAATCATTATTTCAGAAAAAGTTTCTTGAGTAACTATTTCTGTTTCATTTTGCTTACTTGTGAAGTTTTAATTTCTGCTTCTATCATGGGACTTCCCTCAATACTTGTTTTCCTTGAATCCCTTTCAAATTTTACATTTATTTCTGTTATTATATTTTTCTTCTACTGTATTCCTAACTGCCTCTAGCTCATAATTCATCCTTTTCTGTTATCCTCTTGTTGTTGTTGCTAAGTCGTGTCTGATATTTTGCAACCCCACGGACTGCAGCCTGTCACCAGACTCCTCTGTCCTGGCATTTCACAGGCAAGAATGCTGGAATGGGTTGCCATTTCCAGCTCCAGGGGATCTTCCCGATGCAGGGATTGAACCTGAGTCTCCTGCTTAGCAGGTGACCATCTCTTTTCTGAGTTCCTGCATTTCTGTCTTATGTATTTTTTTCATAGTAATGATTGCCTCGTTGGGCTCCCTCCCCACTACCCCCAGCTTTAATGCACTGTTAAATATTTGGTCATAATTTTTTCTGCTCCATGGCAATTTCTTTCTGGTTTTTCATTTTCCCCTTGTTCTTCTTTTCCTTTCTTCATTAACATTAATTGATTAGTTTATATAAAATTTCCTTATAGGAAGGGAGATTTTGGAGTCAGTTTGCTTGTATTTGAAATCCAGATCCATGACTTACTGGTTGTTTGACTTTAGGAAAAGTTATTTAACTTCTTGACCTCAGTTATTTTATCTACAAAATGGGAAAAATAAAAGTACCTGCTTTTCAGTACTGTTGGGAGAATAGAGAAAAATAGCACAATTAAGGGTGAGAGTGGTACTATAAACATAGTTTGATGGACACTAAGTGCTAGCTACCATCAGTTACATTTGTAAGACACATTTTCCAGAAAAGACAAATGAGACACAGAGTAATAACAAGGACTGTAAATTGCATAAAGATAGTGTCTTAGTCTGTTCTGGCTGCTTTAACAAAACTGCACAAACTGATGGTGAACGAGGAAGCAGACAGAACAGGCTCCATCTTGAAAGCAGGACTCCATCTTGGGCCGGACTGTGGACTTTGGGCTATATGCCCAGTATCTATGGAAATGACATACCGACTGGAGAACCAGACATTGGCCCCCCGCACTCTCCCCCACCAATGGAAGAGCCCCAGGGCTCATACCTAGACTCTCCATCACCTAAAAGAATACCCTAATTATCTGTGTAACCAAACAGAATCATAAATTCTACTATGCTTATTGGGGTATGACCACAGGCCTATTGATAATTATCTACTGTTAACTATCTAGGCTTAAGGCATACGGATCATGGGTTAACTTTGATTGTATCTTTCTTTTCCTTTGTTCAGACTAGTTTCAGAAAATTTGGGGAGGTGGGTTTGAGCACATACGCTTAGGGTATATAAGGTTTTCACAAAAACTGGTCAGGGTCTTTGGCTAAGAGGAGACTGCCTTGGGCCCGCCGGTGTAATAAACTGCACTCCACTATCTGCATTGTCCTTCTGAGTGAGTTTGTTTCCTGGAACGTGTGGCTACAACAATGGCCCATAATTAACAAAATTTCACTTCTCACAGTTCTGGAGGATGGAAGTTTAAGATCAGGGTGTCAGCATGATGGGGTTCTGGTGAAGGACCCCTCTGAATTATGGATTGTCAGTTTCTCTCTGGATCCCACCCCTTACCCCCCATGGTGGACAGAGCTAGGGAACTCTTTCATAAGAGCACTAATCCCGTTCATAAGAGCTCCATGATGTCAGCATCTTCCAAAAGCCCCACTTAACTCATACCATCACATTGGGCATTAGGTTTCATATGCAGCAGTGAATTTTGAGGAGACACAATCATTCAGACCATAGCAGGTAGTGATTGATACCCCCTGCCTTTTTTTCACTGCTGTATATCTAACACTTTGCCTACTACCTGGCACATATGAGAGTCTGTTATCCAACAAACAAGTGCTAAAAGAATGAATGAATGAATGAATGAATACACTTACCATGGGTCCCGCATCTCAAACTGGCAGAGCAGCTTGCATTTAAACCAACTTGCCAGTCACATTTATTTCAGCCACCTTGTATTTTTTGGGCTCCAAAATCACTGTAGATGGTGACTGCAGCCATGAAATTAAAAGATGTTTACTCCTTGGAAGGAAAGTTATGACCAACCTAGACGGCATAATAAAAAGCAGAGCCATTACTTTGCCAACAAAGTTCCATCTAGTCAAGGCTATGGTTTTTCCAGTGGTCATGTATGGATGTGAGAGTTGGACTATAAAGAAAGCTGAGTGCCAAAGAATTGATGCTTTTGAACTGTGGTTGAAGAAGACTCTTGAGAGTCCCTTGGACTGCAAGGAGATCCAACCAGTCCATCCTAAAGGAGGTCAGTCCTGGCTCTTCATTGGAAGGACTGATGCTGAAGCTGAAACTCCAATACTTTGGCCACCTCATGTGAAGAGCTGACTTATTTGAAAAGACCCTGCTGCTGGAAAGATTGAAGGCAGGAGGAGAAGGGGAGACAAAGGATGAGATTGTTGGATGGCATCACCGACTCAGTGGACATGGGTTTGGGTAGACTCTGGGAGTTGGTGATGTACAGGGAGGCCTGGCGTGCTGCAGTCCGTGGGGTCACAAAGAGTCGGACATGACTGAGCTACTGAACTGAGCTGAACTATATCTGTCAAAGCAATTCATAAGACTGACTGGATTTCAAGGGCTGGGGAGACAGACTCCAGCTCTTGCTATAAACTGCCAGGAATTCACACATTTAAATTACCTCCCACAGACACTGTGTCCCGTTGCCTATTCAAATCTTTGCCTTGTCCCTTGGGTCTTTTAGTACTTTGTGTATCTCCACTTTTGGAAGGTCTCTAACTTTACAGGGAAAACAGAGGATCTTAGGCATAAATGATTTCTCTTTCCTGCTGCCACCTGGAATTTAATTTACGGTAGATTGTGTCTGTCCCCTCCCCTTCCCCAGGCCTTGGCACCATTCCCAGGAATCAGCTTTTCTGATACCTGTTCTTTTACTCTTTATGCCAGGGTCAATTAATTTATAGCTCTTCTTCCTGATAAAGGCTGGTCTCTTCACCATTGTGCCTATTCCTATCTCCTACTTTTTCCTTAGGGACCTTACATCTCATTGAAACCTTTGAATAATTTGAGTATATTTTTTAAAAAATTTCATGCCATTTTATAAGCGAGCTAACATCTTTTTTCATCTTTGGGAGAAAAAAACACCTCAACTTCTGCCCTATTGTTTGCTTTTAGTCATAAGAACATATTTACAAAAAAAAAAATATCTCTTAGTGTCTCTTTCTTTACTTCCTGTTGATGTCTCAACCTATCTCCTCCTGGTTTTTATGCCAAATCAAAAAACATTATTTCCACCAAAGTCACTTCCTACTTGTTTAATCTAATGGATTTGCTTAACTTATCACTGGCTGCTTCTTTATAATTTCCTTCACTAATTTCTTTTCTCTACTCATATCTTAAATGTTTGAATGATCACCTTTGCCCGTGACTAAAACCATATGACTTCACGCTGGATTATCACATGCAGTTCTTGGCACTGGCTGTCATGATGATGCTCATATTACCTCTCCTATGTGCTCTAGATTCATATCCAACTCCCAGATGGACATTTGCTCTGGATATTCTATGAGCAATATATCAGTTCTGTTGCTGGATAATAAACCATCATAAAATGTAGTATCTTTAACAAACAATAATTTACTTGCTCATGATTCTGCAGTTGAGGCAAGTTTCAGCTGAGTGGTTCTTCCAGTCTTACCTGGAATCACTTAGGTGGCTGCAGTTGGCTGGCCTCATTCACATATCTGCAACCTCAGCAGAGAACGCTGGAATGGCTGGATCTGTCTTTCTCTACGTGATCTCTTGTCCTCAGGAGGTTAGCGTGAGCTTCTTCACAAGGTGATGACAATGTTCCAAGAGGGTGAAAACAGAAACACAGACCGCTTGCCTCTGAGACTTGCCAATAGTGTTACTTCTGCCACATTCTATTATCAGTCAAACTGAATCATTAGAACAGGTTTATTTCAAGGAATGGGGAAATAGGCTCCATGTCTTGCTAAGAAAATTTATGGCTGTACTTTTTCCACCTGCCACATAATTGATATCTCATCTTGTTTAACTCTCATGACAATCCTGAGATAAGTACTATGATCATTATTATTTTTCTTCAGATGAGAAAACTGAGGCCCAGAAATATTCTCTAATTTATCCAAGGCTCCACTATTCATAGACAGTGTGACAGGGTGGGAGCCCAGGCGCATATCATGTGTATTTCATGTACCACACTGAGCAGAAGCTCACTTTCCAGATTACTCATGGTGGAACAGAGGAGTGTCCCTCAGACTGGCCTCTAGGCTAACAGGCACAAGAAGACAAGGTAAATGAAGGTATATTTCATTATATGATGTAGCTGGCTAAGTGCCAAAAAATTGATACTTTCCAAATGTGGTGCTGGAGGAGACTCTTGAGAGTCCCTTGGAGAGCAAGGAGATCCAACAAGTCCATCCTGAAGGAAATCAACCCTGAATATTCATTGAAAGGACTGATGTTGAAGCTGAAGCTTCAATACGTTAGCCACCTGATGCGAAGAGCTGACTCATTGGAAAAGACCTTGATGATGGGAACGATTGTTGTCAGGGGAAGACAGGGGCAACACAGGATCAGATGATTGGGTGGCATCATCAGTTCAATAGACATAAGTTTGAGCAAACTCTGGGAGCCTTTCCTTTGAGTGAAAGACAGAGAAGCCTGGCAGGCTGTAGTCCATGGAGTCTCAGGGTCAGACACAACTTAGTGACTGAACAACCATGATGTAGCTATATGTTTGGAAATCATTGTATTAGGCTGGGAGAAGTCCAGCTCTGCTACAATAATAAATCCCAAAGTGTTAGAGGTTTAGAACAGCAAAGTTTCATTTCTTGCTTATATAAAACCCATTGTGGAAGCCCAAGATAGATGGAGACACTGTGAGTGTGCAGATGCTTCAGTGGACAATTCCAGCTGAGTCCAGCCTCTGAATCAAGCTGTCACATGCACCTTGTACTTGATCTGCCCCCAACTAGTATTTATTATCTTCCCTAAATTTGATGATATTTTTAAATTTTCTGTTTTAACTCATATGGTCCCCCAAATCAGAAATTATCAACAACTGTCCTTCACTTATCAGGTTCAACTGGTCTTCAGGTTCTGTCAAGGTGATTGCTTCATTTTCTCTCAAATTCCTTTTTTCCTCAGTCTCTCCTTGGCGTCATAATGTTTTGCATGCAACTTCAAACTGAAATGCAAGTTTTGCATCTGTAATCTGTTCTCAATATTCCCACTAAGGTGATCTTTCTAAAGAGCAAATGATCAAAATACATGGTAGTGGATATATAGCCATTTGGAAAAAAGAGAACTTTTGGTGTCTGACATCTGGATCTTACTCTTACAATCAACATGTTTTGCGTCTTGCTATTGAAGCTCAAAAGAATCATCAGAGTTTTGCCAGCCTCTTGCAGCTGGTGCACACCTAGAACCCAGGTTATGGGTTCAATCAGACATGCCTGCTATAGAATCTGAATCTAAAGCAACAAGTGACAGCAACATCTCATCTGCCAGGTAAAGTGCTAGGAGTGGCCTTCAGAGTCCAAAGTTGCCATGCCCCATGGTCAAATGTGGGGCATCAATATTCTTGCCCAGTCAACTTTATGGCTTTCCTTCCTGCCTATTCTCTGTTCCTGGTTCACCAGTCTTCCACGTGATTGTGTGTGTGCCACCCAATGGCTTTTTAATATACTGTTTTCCTTTTCTCCTGAAATTGGCCAGGGTTCGCATCTGTTGCTTACAACTCTAAACTCTGAATCCTTCATACATTTTAGCTTCATATCTTCCAATGAATCCTCATGAACAAATGTTGACTAATACTTATTGAATGCATGATTTGACCTGGTTTCTGACTGCAAGAGGCAATCAAATTAAAGAGGGAGAAGAGACTCATAAACATGAAAAAGTTTCGTGATATTGTTACCAGTCTTTGGGTTTGACAAATCATAAACAACTTTATGAGGTACTCTTTGAACTTTGCTCAAGTGTGTGCAATTAGAGAAGTACCATTATGTGGGCTTGGCTCGTAGGGCTAGCATTTAAGAGGTTCAGGGACATATGAAGTTATTTTAAGTGAAAATAGCTGTACTTGCTCTTATTAGTGAAGTGTTGTATAGAAAATATACCTTAATCAATTAAACATTACAATATTGAACAATGGGAAGAAAAATAAACAACTGCGGGCAGTGCTCCTGTCTTTCTATTTTAAATTGCATCACATTTACTCTGGCCCAATTATCTTGGCATGATCTGATTAGAGCTGCTTTATTAATCACCCACCTTCATTCACAATTCCAGATGGAATTTCCAGAGGTTTCTGGTAATAGCATTCTATTTCAGCTAATTCCTATAGAGAAATATTCTCATTGGTGGAAAATACAAAGATATATGCTATTTATTTCTAGATGAATGTAGCAAATATTAAGTGTAATAGTAGTTCAGAAATATTTTATGGATAGCTTCTTTTGCTTTTAATTCCAGACTGATATTGCCTTTTTATTCATTGCACAACGTATGGTGAACATCTTAAGCCGGCAACATTTTATGAATCAGAGATATCAGGAATGTAGTCTTGAGCTGGGTTGAGATGCATGACAAGGATTTAAATCCTATAAATATGCAGAGACTCAGGAGGTCATGAGTGAATTAGGAATGGATTGGGCAAAGTGTATGGAGGAGGAACTGTGTTGGTATGTTAAGATGGTGATAAAATTTCAGCTCATTTGAGGAGTATTAAAGTAATGTAGTAATTATAGCAGGGGTTGGAAGGTAAATTAAAGATAAGGAATTGCCATCAACAATTTGTACATGCAAGAGGAATGGATGTGGTGTCTAGAAAGATTAATTTGACAGTCACATGGATGATGGATGTAAGTGAAGAAATGCTGGAGACCAGAAGAGTACATAGACTGGTTACTTCAATTATCATCTCCTGGGGTTATTGTAATTATCAGCTCACAAGGATCTGGCAGTAAGTCAGGTAATAGAAATGAAAGAAGCAGACAATTGCAAAGATATTGTGAAGCATGCTTAATCGCTTCAGTCGTGTCCGACTCCCTATGACCCCATGGGCCATGGCCTGCCAGGCTCCTCTGTCCATGGGATTCTCCAGGCAAGAAGACTGGAGTGAGTGGCCATACCCTCCTTCAGGGGATCTTCCCAAACCAGGTATTGAACCCGAGTCTCTTATGTCTCCTGCACTGGCAGGCAGCTTCTTTACTGCTAGAGCCACCTGGGAAGCCCCGAGAGCGGACCATAAGAAGAGAGAAAAGGAAAGTACAACCAGTGAAGCACATACATCCACAGATGGTTCTTTTGTTTATAATATTAAATAATAGCAACTCAGCGGTCAACCACTTTCATTTTTTACGTAAATCACATTATAAAGTTTTCCTTCTTGTTATTTGTATTTTATTTGGCTCTGACTTTTTATCTCTTTTAATACTGTCATATTAGTACCATCGCTTTGTAAGGCCTCTCAGATATCTTTTGAAACAAGATGAGGTACAAATACAATAAAGTGCTCTGTGGGAATTGTCTTGCTTTATTTGGTTTGCTGTGAGGAAAATATTTTTATAAATCAAGCCAGCTTTCAAAGCTTGAAGCTATAAACAAGAAATACGAGATAAGAAAAGGTCAAATAATGGATAAAACTAAATCATTTAATTTCGATAGGATGGCTTTTTTATTAATTAGAGTGTGGAATTGTGTCAATTTAGTTGATTGTGAGTTTAATAGGAGAAAAGGTCTCAGACTCATAGCTGCATGCATTTCATGTAATAAAATAAGGAGCAGAAGTGAATAATAGTGATTTATGGAATTCCTTTTGATCCTAACATTTCATTATTTTTATACAGAAATAGAATTTCTAGTGCATGGTTTTAACAGTATGTTTCCTCATCTTACTCTAAAATAATATATACACTACAATAAACTGTCTCATTTTATAGTTTTCTGACTTACCTCAGGGAAAAAGTAGTACCATAAACAAGGTTCTTGATCTATTTTTAGTTGTGTTTCTTTACGAATCTTTGTACAGATGTGGAAAGGAATGGCAAAAACACAAAACCTAAGACTCAAAACTTAACTTCTTAAAAATTATATACACACATGCAAATTATACACACAAACCATTTCACTAAATTGGTATATGCAGTTTTAAAGGAAGTAACAAAATTAAAATGATAAAGTTTTATTCTTCCTTTTTAATTTAGTTTTTGCACAGAGCATTTAATTATATTTTTGAACAAATATGATTACTTAAAAACTAGAGAACAGAACTTCATTTGTCACAAGACACTTAGTAACACTGTTCTCTTCATTGCCTAGTTGGTCTTTATTTAGTGTAAGACCTTATCATAAGTGATATAAGGCACAGGATATTAAGAAACATGGAGAGTACTGTGTATGGAAAAGATCTGTGGTTTGTACATTATGATTTGGACAGACTCATCATACACTCACGACTCAGAGCTCTAGTCTGTCACTTCAGGATAGTGGTGGTATAGCCAGATTGGATTTGGGCTTAAATATCTACTTTGACACTGAGTTGGAAGGAGGCACTTAATCTTTTTAAGCCTCAATTTTTCCATCTGTGAAATGGAGACAACAATACTCATGCTATCCGAGGATAAAAAGAGATAATGTATGTGATAAATATCAGGCATTACCTCTCCTAGCACTTAGTTCCCAAGAATAGTTTACTGGTTCATTGAATGAAATCAAGGTGTTTAAAAATAAGAATAGTATAATAATATTAGACTCAGGGCATGGTGGAGATTAGATTAGCCAATGCTCTCTCAAAGAAAACATCCTTGACTTAATAGCCTCTGCTTAAAAATGGGTGGTGAAGAGGCTTTCACCATCTGCCAGTGTAGCTGGCTCTCCACTGAACTGTTTTAATTACTCCCAAATTTGCTATGTCAGTCTAGGCATAAAATATTGACATGCTGCCTCAAAACTGACACTGGAAAAGGAGATAACCTTATTGCAACGCAAGCCTTGTGGACTTTACACTTGCCATGACTATGATTCACATGGCAAGGAAAAATACAGCAACACTATAATATCTAAATGAAATATTGCATGCCTGGGAGTGCATCCCTTAGAAAACAGATGGCTTTTATTGAAAACAAAATATGATTATGGTGTTTGCATGCAAAAATCTTATACTGTCTAATTATAAGAATCAGACTAGTTGTAGCTGTTTTGGAGTGCAAAGCTTTAAATCAGTAGAGAAATTTGACTCTCTACAATTGAGGACAATGAAATACAGGTAAAATATCACTTTAATGAATGTTATAGTAATTCCCAGATCTCTTTAGTAAGACTATGTGCAGGTTTTATGTATATGACTCATAATTACAATATTCTGTTGTTCTGTTTTCAATATAAAGTTAGCATAAATGATGCTTATGTTCACCAGGTCCTGCCTATTTAAGAATTTATGTGCATCAAAGTTGCTTTGACATTTATCATTGCATTGTAACTGGACTTCAGTGCTATGGAACATTTTTTTAAACTTTGACAGGTATGAGGAAAGACTGACTACCTTTGAGTTTGGTGAGAGTATAGAGACCAGTCAGATTAGCACAGTCACTGGGGAGAAATGGGAAATTGGAGTAATTTCTGAGTTAGGTTTCTTTAGCTGATAAGTGAAAATAGAGTATCTTTTAATTCAGCAGCTGTCACCCGGGTTTCCCCGGTGGCTCAGATCATAAAGAATCTGCTTGCAATGTGGGAGATCTGGGTTCAATCCCTGGATTAGAAAGATCCTCTGGAGAGGGGAATGGCTACCCACTCCAGCATTCTTGCCTGGAGAAGTCCATAGACAGAGGCCACAGTCCATGGGGTCACAAAGAGTTGTACACACCTGAGAGACTAACACGTTCAACTGGGATAATTTTTTCCGAGGGCATTTAGAAATACACAGAGATATCTTTGGCTGATTTATCTAGGGAGTGGGTGTTACTAGTATCTGGTAGGTAGAGGCCAGTGATGCTGTTAAACAATGCACAGGAAAGCCACTCGTAATACAGAGTGTCTGGCCCCAAATGTCAATAATGCTGAGATTGAGAACTCAGCAATTTGAAAGTCTGAATTACATTCTCTTATGTCCTTCAATAGATAGCTACACAAGTTGAACTATAACATAATAAAGCAATTTTTATATCTTATTAGCTTTAATCACATGAGATTCTACTTAGATTCTATCATTTAATAAATATCTACTTTCTAAATGTTATGTGAAAATAAGATTTTCACAGTGATGAAAACCATCCTGAACAAATAGTGACCTTAGAACCATCTTTTTTTATAACTATGAAAGAAAGAAAGTGAAAGTCTCTCACTCGTGTCCAACTCTTTGCGACCCCATGGACTGTAGCTCTCAAGGATCCTTTGTCCATGGGATTCTCCAGGTAAGACTACTAGAGTGGGTAGCCATCCCATTCTCCAGGAGATCTTCCCTATCCAGGGATCAAACCCAGGTCTTCCACATTGCAGGCAAATTCTATTTGAGCCACCAGAGAACCCTTTTTATAACAACTATAACAGAAGACTAAAACAAAGTATGCAGACACCAAATCTGTAAATACCTTCAACATTCCTGGGGATTCTGTGAATTGCTCCCAGCAACAGCAGTCAAAGTCAATCAACAAGCAATCCAGAGCTGATGGTCATTGAAGCTGTAAATATTGGAGCAGTAGTATTGACAACAACACTGAGTACAAAATTAAAGAAACGGCTGGGAGCTGGAGCAAATCAATTTAGCCTGGGGGAATTAAAGCTGCTGAGTTCAAATTAGGAAAAGTAACTCAGGCAACAGAATTGAAAAGCAATCAACCCTCTTAAGGCCCTAGACTATGGACCATACAATTCTCACATTTGGTAAGTTTCTCCTGTGCAACCATCAAATCAACAATTTTTTTATGGGTCTGCTTGTTGGCAAATCTAGACTCAGCTGGATGGCTCTGCTTTGAGCTGCAGGCTTGGCTTTGGTTGGCCCCACTTGTCTTTATTTTGGGACAAACACATACACAGCGAAATCTCTTTTTATGGGAAATGCAGAGGCACATGAAGATAACCGCACAAACACATCTCAAGCTCTTGCTGACATCGGATCTGCCAACAGCTCATTGGTCAAAGAAAGCTGTGCGGCAGGCGCTAAGTCTAGAGACAGGAAAGGATACTCCTCCTACTGGGGTAGTGAGGAGGCTGAATATTTTAAAACTATAATGTCACCTACTATTCCATCTCCAACTGAGCTCAGATTTTCTGAAGGAATATAATTTTTTGGTATTCAATTACAGTACGACATTTTTAACTCTCAGAGAGAAAGGGTAGTCCAGCTAATGAGTCATGTAGTTGGATTTCCAGGTTCTGAATATTATTCCTCCTTTCTACCACTGATGTGAGAAGCTGAGCTTATCAGCTTTTCTGCAGAATCTCATCTCTACCATCTGCTAAGTGCAGATAATATGTGCTGTTGACTTATCATTCTGCACCTTCCAGGAAACAAGGTAAAATCTAGAATTTGCCAGGAAATCCTTGGCGGAAGAGAGTAGCAAAGAACTCATCATTATTTACTTGCTCAACCTTGATGATTTTTCTGAAGTTTCTTTGATGTTATTTAGAAGGATTTCTGATATTTGAGGAAGGATTTCTGTCCAGTCCAATTTCCAACACTGTTGAGGTCCCAGGGAAACTTACCTGGTTGAGACATTAAAATTTCAGAAGAGCAATAACTTCAAGGAAAGGAAAAAAGTGGGTGCAGATTCCAGTCTTTTCTACAGTAGTTTATGAGAACACCATTCTTTTAGAGGGCTTAAACAAATCATTGGTTAAGTAAGGCTTTCTTATTTTGTGAGCTGGAAGTGAGTGAGTAGGGAATAGATAACGGCCAAATGATAATATGGAGTAAGGTCTGTCAAATCACAGTGGACTTTCATCTAAAGCTATTATGAGGTATTTGTTATCTACTGGGTAGCAGACATGAAAAAATATGGGAAGAGAGCTATCATTTACATTTAAAAATTCTGAATTACTAATTTTCTATTTGAACTGGAATAATATTTTATCATTTTCTAAATAACTTTCACTTTTTTTCCATGTACATGATACTCTCTTGTTTTTCTAATTCTTCTGGGTATCTGTGGTTGCATTTTATTTCTTATTTGTAGTGTTATTTACTTCTATTGGCCATTTGCTCTTTCTTCATTTGACTTAATGAGGTTTACCTTTTCATATGGTTCATTCCATACAAAATTTTGAGCATATACTTTAGGTGATTGAGCCTACATTTTGTCTGTTTTTTTATTGATATGTTTTGTTTTACACTGCTTTGTTTGAATGTGAATCCTTTTACATATTTAATGAGAAATTCAATTCATATGTATCTCTTTTTAAAGCAATAATTGTGATTAATGTTATAAATTTCTGTCTGAATCCAGCTCCACTCTACTTGTTTAGAGATACGATTGACATATTGGTCATTTGATCTATACTGCATATTCCCTTTTTCTGATCCTGTGCCCATGTACCCTCTAATGAGCTGAAACATAGAACCCTACAATTCCATGATTGGTCCCCATGGGACTCAGCCAGTCCCAACTAATTGGAGTGGTGGGCATCTGACCAAGTGGACTAATCAGATTTTTCTCTCCTTGAAGATCAGAAGATCAGATTTGAAGGAAGTGACTTCAATCAATATCTGTTAGATTGCAATTGGGATATAAGAAAATGTCAAAATTGAGTGGTCATGATAGCCTGGAGTGAGAAGAAGTAGGCTTCTGGTAAGCCTGTGCACAAAAGAGGAAGTACCAAAGGACTATGTGGAGTGAGACGGAAAGATAGAAAAAGTGGTGACCATGATTCTTACAAGATTCTGTGTTCCTTCTATAGTTTGGTTTCCCTTCCAGCCTCTAGTTTCCATAGTATTCAAGCTAGCCAGAGTTAATTTGTTTCCTAAAAAAAAAACAAATGATTTTTAACAAAGTGATTCTTCCATTTTATTTTAAAAATCCTTTTATCTTATTTTGGACCTTGTATTAAACTTGGCTGTTACTGTTTTTTAATTTAAAATGGGGAGTCTAGTTCATATGTGAGCCTGTGGGAAACTAGCCAGTCGGTTCATCTGGCTGTATCACAGCTTATCAGGCAACGGAAATTTGAATTTTCAGTAAAGTTCCTGCATTTTGCTGTTCCTTTCAATAATACTCATTATTTTAAGGAAGGAAGTAAGCTGTTTAAATGGAAAGCATATTAGTTTCTTATTATTAGTTTCCTATTGCTGCTATTTCAAATTCACATGACCCTAGTGGTTGGAAATAACACAAATTTATTATCTTACATTTCTAGAGGTCAGAAATCTGAATTGGGGTTTATGGATTAAAATCACGGTGTTGGCAGGGCATCATTCCTGCTGGAGGCTTTAGTGGAGTTTCCAGCTTCTCAAGGCCACTTGTATTCCTTGACTGTGGCCCATTCCTCCAGTTTCAGAAGACATCACTCTGAGCTTTGCTTCCATAATCACATCTCTTTTCTGCTTCTGACCCATGATCCATCTGTTTTTGTCTTATAAGGACCCTTGTAATTATACTGGATCCAAGATAAACCAGGATAATCTCTCTATCTCATAATCCTCACAATCCTCAATCACATCTGCAAAGTCTTTTTTTTTTTTTTTTAACATTTAAGGTGACACATCACAGGTTCTGGGAACTATGACATGGACATCTTTGGATGGCCATTATTCAACCTACCAATGAGCATTATGGTGGTGGTTTAGTCTCTAAGTCGTGTCTGACTCTTGTGGCCCCATGAACTGTAGCCTGCCAGGGTCCTCTGTCCATGGGATTCTCCAGGCAAGAATACTGGCATGGGTTGCCATTTCCTTCTCCAGGGAATCTTCCTGACCTAGGAATCGAATCCAGGTCTCCTGCATTGCAGGCAGATTCATTACCAATTGAATTACAGGGGAAGCTCAAGCATTATATTAGGGGCTATTTACTCACATGTCAATTCTACTGCTGTTCAATTGTAAGCAAGTCATTTAAATTCTCTGTGCTTCAGTTTCTACATGTGTAACCAAGGGACTTATATTAATCACTTTTTAGAGTCTCTTCTTAGCCAAAATTATTTTTCTTGGTTACTACAAGTAACACATAAAATAACACGAAATTGCCAGCATAATTTCAGAAGTGTTATTTTACTAATTTTAACTAACTCTCTTAATTTCAGGCAAGCATTTATATGTTCCTTCTCATTTGACAAGAACAGCATTCTGCTTCCACTATATATAATTATTTTGTCCTTTCCTAATGGCACTGTTCCTTGTTCTTATTCAGTACTTCCTTGCTAATGCTTCTCCTTACTCCTTTCCACTCATATTATTCCACCTCCTAATTCTCTTGCTTTTTTAAAAAAAAATAAGATCAGTGAATGCATTATGGTTTCTAAAAATGGTTGTTTTAAATGAATACCCCATAGTTTTTCAGATTCACTTGCCCAAAAACAGGAGTAAAATATAAGCCTTTCATACTGTCACTAGTCATCACCCATGAATCAGAAAATATTAAATTTTTAAAAAATTTTCTAATTAATTTAAAAAGCAGTGAGTTAGAGCATGGATAGCAGTTTTCAAAATGTAACATTAAGGAGATAACATATTATGTTATTATTAACAATTGATAGATTTTTTTTTCATAGTGAGTCTATTAGACTATCCAGTTTCTATCCAGTACTGAGGGGAAGCGGAGCTAAAGCAGGCACATTTCAGGGAAGGCATGTTGTAAAATATTCAGATAAGCATAGTTTGGAAAAGGATGTTACAGTGAAAAAGTTGAAGAGAGAGACTTAGAATTGGAAGAGGGCCTGACTACCAAGAGGCTGGCTATGATCTCTGAATAAATCTCCTTCACTGCCTCGTTTTGGTTAGAATCATCAGGAATATACACACATTCTACTCCCCTAATTTTATACTTCAAGTATGAACTAATCTCTAAGACCCCTTCCAGCTCTTAGATTAAAATTAAAAAAAAAAATTAGTGCTGGTTCAAGATGGTGATGTAGGAGACTCCTGGACTCATTTCCTCCTGCGGATGCACCTAATCGACAACTCCACAAGGAGCGATTACTTCTGAGAGAAAGCCAGAAGCTAGCTGAGTGACTCTTACACATTGGGTTAAAGAGAAGACACCCATATTAAAATGCAAAGGAAAGTCCGAGACACAGTCTCACTGTAATTCCTGTCACTGGCACAATGACATACTACTGGGAGGGAATTCATGACTCCCAGCTTCTCCTTGAGTAGCAAAGGGTTTGGACTTAATATCTAGTGCTTCAGAAGAAAAATTACAGTTCAATATTTCTGATAAACTTAGATGTAAAAACTTTTTCAACAGCATATCAGCTAGCCAAATTCAATGGTACATTAAAATAATCACACACCATGACCAAACGGGATTTATTCCAGTGACTTCCCTCATGGTCCAGTGCTTAAGAACCTATCTTGCAATGCAGGGTATGTGGGTTTGAGCCTTGATCGGGGAACTAAGATATCATGAGTCTCAGGACAACTGAACCTGTGCACCACAACTAGAGACTCCACCTGCCTCAACAGAAGATCCCATGAGCCACAACTAAGACCTAAATAAATAAATATTTTCTACGAAGAGGGATTTATTCCAGGAATGCAAGGATGATGTAGATGTAATACCCACAACCAATGTGATACATTACATTCAAAATAAAGGATAAAAGCCATCTGATCAGCTCAATACATGCAGAAAAAAGCATTTAATAAAATTTGACATCCAATTATGATAAGAACTCTCAACAAACTGTGTACAGAGGGAACATACTTCAACAGAATAAAGTCTGTGTGTGACACACCCATAGTTAGCATCATAGCTAATTTTGAAATCTAAGATCAGAAACAAGATAAGAATACCCATCTTCACAACTTTTACTTAACATACTACTGGAATTAAACAATTAGAGCAATTAAGCAAGATAAAGAAAATAAAAGTCATCCAAATTGGAAAAGAAGTAAAACTATCTCGATTTGCAGATGATGTAGTGTTATATATAAAAACCCTAAAGACTCCACCAAAAAACTATTAGAGCCAATAAATTAATACTAATAAATTCAATAAAGTTGCTGAATATAAAATCAATATATAAAAATAAGTTGTATTTCTATATACTAACAGCAAACTATCAACAAGAGAAATTGAGAAAGCAATTCCATTTGCAATTGCATCAGAAAGAATAAGACACCAGGAAGTAAAACACCAGGGAATAAATTTACCTAAGGAGATGAAAGATTTGTACGCTGAAATCTATAAGAAAACTATAAATGATTAAAGAAAAAGAAGATACAAACAGAAAAATATTCCATACTTATGGATTGGAGGAACTGATATTGTGAAAAAGTCTATACTATCCGAAGCAACATACAAATTCAATGCAATTCCTATGAAAATTCTAATGGCATTTTTCACAAAAATATAACAAACAACCTTAAAATTTATATGAAATCACAGAAGACTTTGAGTAGCCAAAGCCATCTTATGAAAGAAGAACAAAGTTGGAGGCATCATACTTTCTGATTTCAAACTATATTAAAAAGGTATGGCAATCAAAACAGTATGATATTGACACAAAAACAGGCACATAGATCAAAGGAACAGAGTCCAGAAATAAGCCTATGAACATATAGTCAGTTAATATATAATAAAGAAAGGTAGTTTCTTCAGGAAATGGTGTCAGGAAGACTGAACAACCACATCTAAAAACATGAAACTGAACCCCTATCCTATATCATACATAAGAATCAAGTCAAAATGGTTAAAGCCTTGAACATAAGACCTGAAACCATAAAACCCTTAGAAGAAAATTCAAAGGATACGCTCCTTGATATTGGTCTTAACAGTAATTTTTTTTTGAGTTTGACACCAGAAGTAAAAGCAAAACAAAAAAGCAAAGTAAGTAAGTGGGAATACATCAAACTAAAAAGCTTCTGCACAGCAAAGGAAACTGTCAGCAAAATGAAAAGGCAGTCTACAAATGGGAGAGTTTGCTAATTACATATCTGATAAGAGGTTAATATCCAAAATATACAAAGAGTTCATAAAACTCAATAGTGAAAGGAGAAGGCAATGGCAACCCACTCCAGTACTCTTGCCTGGAAAATCCCCTGGAAAGAGAAGCCTGGTAGGCTGCAGTTCATGGGGTCACCGAAGAGTCAGACACGACTGAACGGCTTCACTTTTGCTTTTCACTTTCATGCACTGGAAAAGGAAATGGCTACCCACTCCAGTGTTCTTGCCTGAAGAACCCCAGGGACGGAGGAGCCTGGTGGGCTGCCGTCTATGGGGTCGCACAGAGTCGGACACGACTGAAGCGACTTAGCAGCAGCAGCAGCAGCAATGGTGAAAAACCAAACAATATGATTAAAAAACAGCCAGAGAAACTGAACATTTTTCCAAGGAAGATGCACAAATGGTCAATAGGTACATGAAAAGATGCTCCATATCTCTAATCATTAGGGAAATACAAATTAAAAGCATAATGAGATATCACTCATACCTGTTAGAATGGTTATTGTCAAAATGATAAGAGAGGATGAGTTAGCAAGAATGTGGAGAAAAGAATACTTGTGCCCTGTTAGTGGTGATGTGTGCTGACTATGGAAAACAGTATGATGGTTTCTCAAAAACTTAAAGACAGCACTGCTATATGATTCAACAGTCCTGTTTCTAGGTGCATACCCAAAGGATGTAGAAACAGGAAATTGAAGAGATAGCTGTAGTCCCACGTTCACTGCAGCATTGTTTATAATAGGCAAGATATTGAAACACTATAAATGTCCATGGATACATGAATGGAGATATATATATATATATATCCATTCATATCTCTCTCTCTCTATATATATATATAGAGAGAGAATGGACTACTATTCAGCCTTTAAAAAGAAGGAAATCCTTGCTGTTTGTGACAATTTAGATGAACCTTGAATGTATTACACTAAGTGAGTAAGCCAGACAGACAAGTATGGTATCATCTACACGTGGAATCTAAAAAATACCCCCCACCAAAACCCCAAAATTGAAGTTGAACTCATAGTTAAAGAGAGCAGAAAACTAATTTCTAGGGACTGGGGCTGGGGCAATAGGGTGAGGTTGGTGAAACTGTACAAACTTTCAGCCAAAAGACAAATAAGGTCTGAGGATCTAATGAAAGTGCAAGTGTTAGTCACTCAGCTGTGTCCGATTCTTAGGCTCCTCTGTTCATGGAATTTTCCAGGCAAGAATACTGGGGTGGGTTGTCATTCCCTTCTTCAGGGGATCTTCCTGACTCAGGAATAGAACCTAGGTCTCCCGCATTGTGGGCAGATTCTTTCCCATCTGAGCCACCAAGGAAGTGGTGAGGATCTAATATTTAATGTTAAACACTGTGACAATCATTAATAGCACTGTTGTGTAACTTAAATTTGTTAAGAGAGTAGAACTTAAATGGTTCCAGCAAAAAACAGAAAATATAAAAATGTTCAGGGGTGGGTGTGCAAAATAGCTTGATTGTGAGAATCTTCACAATGCACATGAATGTCAGATCACCACACTGTACACTTTAAATATCTTACAATTTTTTATGTCAGTTATTCCTCAGTAGACCTGAAATTTTTAAAAATTATTGAGCTTATGAGAGAAGTTTTAATATTTATATATTTACTATTTTGGCTTCTAAGTGGCCTCTTAATTTAGTTGTTTCCCTGCTATGTCAAATTCAGGTGGCCTTTCATAAAAAAATGTTTTTTGGTAGAGTCAATATGTCTGGATCAATTACATCTCCTCATGCTTCCTTTAGGTTAGTCCCTTTTCCTCAGAAATCTTTATTGAAAGTGATTTTCTTAAGCTGCTTGAACATTTTACCATCACGAACATGTTAACCTAGAACGTATCATCTGGACTATGAACCAGGAAGAAATCCAGGCTGTATGTGCTGTGGTTACTTAGTATGGCTGTCCTGTTAATCCCTTACTTAAGAGGAGTAGTGAGGCTATCGCTCCTAAACGTCAGGAATTTGTGGTTCAATGAAAGGAAGATATCATTATGAAACTGAAGTATCTACATTCTTAATATAAATGAAAATGACTAGACTAAAAAGGCATAAATATTTCAGCTACTGTTTCTTCAAATACATGTTTTCCTGAAGAGAAGGGTCTCTGTAGTCTCACTGCTCAACTGCAAGCAACTCACATACGGCCATCTTTTATTGGGGAAACTCAAGCAATTCTCTGGCATGAGGAAACTATTCCCACAACTCTGTCAAGATGCTACTTCATGGCTGTCGTGTCCACAGTAATTTTTCCTAGGAAATTAGAATTTTATGGTTAAATTAAGGCAAAATATTTCTCTACAGAAAATCCTGAAGATCTTGAGAAAACTTATGTAGTCCATTAGTTCTGAAATGTAGTTATACCCAGGCTTGTTGTTTTCTCTTGACTACTGTTGCCAACGATAGTTTCTACTGAGTCTAATTTTCAAGCCATGCAAATTACAGAAGTCTTCAGAATGCCAATAATAGCATGCTGGGGTTAATTATTGACTCAGAAGGGAGAATGTCAACTACTGAATCATCAACATATCTCCTGCCACACCTGGGGTGTTCTCTGGATGACTTCCATCTAAGTGTTGACAAAACTTGACCTTGGATAGTTGCTAAGATTTGATGGGACTAGAGCCAGAGGGGCATATATGCCAGTGGAACAGGCTCCATGTTCATCAACTAGGTTATCCTGCTCCACATATGGCAAGAAGTGTGCTTTTTGAGTTTTCAACATTAAGGCTGATTGAAAGCTTCCAATCAAAGAAAGTGAAAGTGAAGTTGCTCAGTCGTGTCCAACTCTTTGCGACCCCATGGACTGTAGCCTACCAGGTTCCACCACCCATGGGATTTTCCAGGCAAGAATATTGGAGTGGGTTGTCATTTCTTTCTCCAGGAGATCTTCCTGACCAGGCATTGAACCTGGGTCTCCCACATCATAGGCAGATGCTTTACCATCTGAGCCACCAGGGAAGTTCTTCCAATCAAAAGATTTTTATTATTGTAATTTCATGCAGTGCCTGGGATTCAATCCTAATGCAAACCTTAGTAGTTAAGTTGAAAGATCAAGGCCCAGTGACTGGTCACCTAAAACGGATAAGCATGCTTATTTGATAGGGATAGAGTAGGATAATTAAATAGTTTAGAAATCCCAATAGGGAATTAAAGATGGGAAGGGAATTTTAAGGGATTTTGGGAGACTGTTGTAGGCTAATGATCATTCAAGAAAAGAATCTAGTAACCTACCTAGCAACAATCTACTCTACCTTGAAGAAAGACCAGGAACATTCAAGCACCACATTCAAGTCAAAAACCATGATAGTTGATATACAAGACACTAGATACAGAGTCTGAATCTTATTCCACGAAGTCAGGGAATTAATGGTGTTTGAAGAGCAGCATTTCTGCATGTAGCCAAGCCAGGAATATAGGTGAAAGGGGAAAGAAACTAGGTAAAAGGGGACACTATACTGAATCCTGAGATGAATTACCATATTTTAGTATATGTTACCACACTCTTGCTAATATTCATGTGATTTAAATAGTACCATCGCAGTCCTGGTTAGACCACATAGGGCCAAAGGAGGAGCTAATGATGTTAGCATCGACGTTTAACCAAGAATGAAGAAGGAGGTGGCCCTCTCCCCCTCCCTTCTTTTTCTTTGATTATAAAAATGTAGCCCTCTTTGTTCTCAGGGCTATGCTCCCTTACTGGCTTGCTTAAGTCTCTCAGAAGCATTCAGTGCTAATAAATTCACTCTTCGCCTCATGCTGAATTCTTTCTGTGATGAGACAAAAGAACCTGGCCTTCAGTAAGTCCTGACACCAGGTGAGCAGTTTCAATTAACAGACAGTGGGGTTGAGTCCTCTCCTAAGTCAGAGATCATGAGTTCAAGTCCTAGGCTGAGGTGCATCTGGATTCAGGTCCCACCTGAGAAGGAGCATGGTTTCACATTTTTTATAGTTAAAATACAGGCCCACAATTAGAACACTATGTTACACATTTGAGTGGTCCTGGAAGCAGTCCCAGCCAGGGTGTGGTGGGGGAATGCCCTGTTTTTCTGGCTGATTTAGCTGGGAGCCGGAGGACAGGAGTTCTGACCACCTTGGTGCTCCTGGTTAGTCTGGGAAGCACATTTAACCTACAGTCTCCTATTTCTCTTCGCAACATTAAATTAGGAAGGAACTGACCTTGAAGTTTGTGAGGACTGATGACATCTTAAGAAGGTTTGTGTTTGAGGAAAAGGGGGCTTCGTAGTCTCTTAGGCCCCACTGCTTCAACAAGGGGAGGTAAATAGAATAAAGATAGTGAAATAACAGTACTAAAAAGGGCATTGTGGAAAAAGACTAAATAATACTGTCTAGCCTGTTAAAACCTTTTCTTGCTTCTATTATCTATAATTTCTAGGTCAATTATGCTAATGTCAGCCCAGGGCCTGAGTTAAGGAAAGCATACAGGAAGATTTGTATTGACATGATGTCAAGAGAAGAGTGGTATGTGGTATGGAAGTGCCAAATCAGGCTTCCATTTGGATATAATAGACTAATTTGGTACAAGCTCCTAATAGAACTTGATGGCTAATCATATCCCTGTGGAGCAAAACTTGTCTTGCAGATCACAAATCCCAGAGATGACACAGTTTCACATGTAAAGTTGACATCAAACTTTTAACAATTAATTCTTTAAAAGTAGCCTTTGAGAAAGTCTAGAAAAATCAGTCAATAATATTTATTGAGGTCTTTGTGTATGCAAGGTCTGGGGTAGGCTCCTTAGACTTAATCATAGCTTAGTGTCAGATCATCATAAAGCAAATTCAATATGAGAAACAGAAAATTTCTAATATAAAAATTAAAGTGTATTAATTTAAAAACTAATACGTGAACAAGTTATCTTGTCCTATTTTTCCCCTCGGAAGTCTACACAAACTGGGAAAGAAAATTTTTTCCCAAATTTCCTCCATGAGCCATGATGACATAGTCTTAAGCTTAGCTATAGGGGGTCTCTGTCCAAGGCAGGCTCCCCAGCACAAGTTAAGTCTCCTTCCATATAGGAAACTATCTGGATAGAGCAAAGAATCTTTACCCAAGAACTGGCAGCATCAGCCTGGAAACAGGGCAGTTTGGTTCTTCCTTTTGGAATAGCTCCATCTTCCTCTCTATGGGGCTGAGCCTTGACTGAACTTTATCTGAGAATGCAGATGTTTTTGTTGAATCTTGGAAAACAGTGAGGGGTGGGCGGCTTACCTTGAAATATCAGTAGTATTTGGATTGAGTTTCAGCATGTAATGTATTAATAGTATGCATTCCTAACTGCAGTTTCTAAGTGTGGCTTCTGTATTCAGAGTAAATATTGGCTGACAAGTCTTCACGTGTTGTGGATGGGGATATAGCCCTTTGCTCCTACTTCCCTTTAAGAGGTAAAGCCAAGTGCCATTGAGGGGTCAATCCCTACATCGCGCCACCCCCGCCCCGCCCCTCACCCCCAGCCACAACTACTGAGGAATTCCAGCTTTTTCCTCATCTCAATCCTTAGTACTAACAGTCTGGCAACTGAGTAGAGGCATTTCAATGAAGTCTAAGCCCTATTCTCTAATCTAATCTCACCGGATTTCCCAAACTTTCACAAGTGTGATTTAGCTTCTTTATTATTGGCTATAGATTTTCTTCCTGGGAGCAATTTACAAAATGTTCATTTCTCACTCAAGCAAAAAGATATGCACAAGTACAAAATAGTAAAAACCATTAAAGTAGAAGATGAATCATATAGAACAATTTATTGAAAAAAGAAATTGGTCTAGAATCACATATTGTAACTTCAAATGTAGGGAGGGAGGAATGGAATGAGGAGGAAATTTTATCCTTAGATTTGATAATGTGAAGAATTTGGTTAAGTATGTTCTTAAAAGTTTTAAAGGAGTCAAAGGCACAGAATTAGACTAAAAGAATAGTATGAAAGCTACTAGTTGTAATAATCAACTTAAAGTTAAATGCCCTTATTAAAAGATCTAAGGCTAGAATTTCCCAAACTGGTGTCCTGAACATTACCATGTCACAAAATGTTAGAGTTGGACACTTCTTAGTGACTTAGCAATTAAACAACAAATAGAGAGTATCCTATGCTACAGAAACTGTACTAAGCTATGGAAAGTATATACATACTACACTACACTGTACTATTCTATTCTTCACTACACTACAGTACACTGTACTATAGAGAATGTTTCTGCGGTAAAAGTTATTTGGAAAAGGCTGTGTTAAAAACTATATATACCTTTTTTTTTTTAAATTTTCTTTACTTTATTGTGTTGGTTTTGCCATACATTGACATGACTCCGCCATGGGTATACATATGCTCCCCCTCCAGAACCCTCCTCTCTCCTCCCTCCTGATTCCCTCCCCCTGGGTCATCCCAGTGCATCAGCCCCAAGCATCATTCATTTTTCTTTGTGTTGGGTCTTCGTTGCTGCATGCAGGCACTCTCCAGTTGCAGCAAACGGGGGCTACTCTTGGTTTTGGTGCCTGGGTCTCTCATTGCAGTGGCCCTCCTGTTGGGGAGCACAGGCTCTAGGCCCATGGACTTCGGTAGCTGCACACAGGCTCAGTAGCTGTAGCTGTGGGCTCAGTTGCTCCACGTCATGTGGAATCTACACAGACCAAGGGTTGAATCTGTACCTTCTGCACTGGGAGGTGATTCCCATCTACCGTACCACCAGGAAAGTCTGCTATATACATTTCTTAATTGGAGGATTCCTCGGTGTCTTTAACATGATAATGAGCACTGTAAAACTCTTAAGAGGAGATACAGTGTTCACTGTTTCCCCTACTATTTGATCACAGAAAATTGTTTTCATATTATACTTAACATCTCAGAGTAATCCTCTTCTGAACAGTTTAGGAAACACTCAGTTTAGCTTTCAACTCAGTTTAAGAATTTAAATTTAAGAAGCACTGAGAAAGAGTTAAGTAATAATAAAAAATTAATAAATTAAAACCACAAACTGTCCAAATTAATAAATTAATTCATAATTTGGTTCTCTGTAAAAGTAAAAGGACTATGTGACTAGCTTGGATATAGAAAAATAAAATTTTGATAATAATAACATTGAAATATTAATGAAATTTTAATTTTGAATAAACTATATGTTGCTTAAATGGACTCAACTGGAATACAGAAAGTCAAGAAAATAAATATTGTGATAGAATTGGGAAAAAAGTCACGTCTTTTTGTTTTCTCTCTGGTATGTTATTTTTTATTGAAATACAGTTGATGTACAATATATAATAGTATTATTTATGCATATATTATGAAATAAAAATAATCACCACAATAAATCTATTAGTAGTAATCATTGTCCCCAAATAAAGTATCACAATATTAGAGACCATTTTCCTTATGCTATATATTACATCCTTGTGACTTATTTATTATATAACTGTAGATTTGTATCTTAATCTCCATCATGTGTTTTGTCTTCTTCACCAATTTCCTGCCTTCTGGCAATCATCTGTTCTCTGTATCTGAGTCTGTTTTTGTTCTATTTATTTATTTTATTTATTTTTTGTTTAGTATTTTAGATTCTATATATAAGTGAGATTATGTGGTTAACACCTTTCTATGCCTGACATTTAACTTAAGCATAATGCCTTCTCAATCTATCCGTGTGTTGCTTAATGACTGAGTACTATTCTATTGTACATGTATACACACACACACACACACACACACACACACACATCACATCTTCTTTATCCGTTTCTCTATCAATGAACACTTAGGTTGCTTCTATTGCCTGGCTATTGTAGCTTCAATGCTGCAATGAACATTGAAGTTCCGCACAGTTTTTTGACTTAGTGTTTTTGTTTTCTTTGTATAAATATCCAGAAATGAAATCACTGGATCATATGATAGTTCTTCAGTATTTTCTTGAGGAACATCCCTGTTATTTTCTGTAACAGCTCCACGAATTTACTATCCCACAAACAGCACAAGAGGGTTCTCTTTTATCCACAACCTTTGTCTTGTTGTTTGATGTCTTTTTGATGATAACCATTCAGACATTGGTGAGACTGATGGTGTTGAGCTTTCTTTGATATACCTGTTGGTTATCTCTATGTCTTCTTTGGAAAAATGTCTACTCAGCTTCTCTGCCCACTCTTTATTTGTGCTGTTTGGTTTCTGATGTTGGGTAGTATGTGTTATTTGTATATTTTAGACATTAACCCCTTATCAGATATATCATTTGTAAATATCTGCCATTTTGTAGGCTGACTTTTCATTTTATTGATAGTTTCATTTGCTGTACAAAATCTTTTCAGTTTGATTTAGTCACTTTTTTTTTTTTACTTTGCTTGAGGAGACATATGCAAAAAAAAATATTGCTAAAATCAATGTCAAAGAGTATACTGCCTATATACTTTTTCTTGTAGTGATTTTATGGTTTCAGGTCTTACATTTAGATCATTAATTCATTTTGAGTTTATTCTTGTGTATAATGTGAGAAAAGTGATCCACTCTGATCCTTTTGTGTGTGGCTGTCCAGTTTACCCAGAACCATTTATTGAAAGGATTATCTTTTCCTATTGTATTTTCTTGCCTCCATTGTCATAGATTAATTGACCTTAAATATCTGGGTTCATTTTTGGACTGTATATTCTGTTCCATTGATCTATGTATCTGTTTTTGTGTCACTACCATTCTTCTTTGATTACTGTAGCTTTGTAGTAGAGTTTGAAATCAAGGCGTATAATAACCCCAGATTTCTTCTTCTTTCAAAGGCTTCTTTGGCTATTTAAAGTTTTTGGTGTTTCTGAAATAATTTTAGAATTATTTCTTCTAGTTTTCTTTTTTTTAAATACATTGATATTTTGATAGAGATTGCATTTAATCTTTAGATTGCCTTGGGGAGTATGGCATTTTTAGTAATAGTAATTCTTTCAATTTATAAACAGGGTGTATCTTACCATTTGTTTGTGTTGCCTCCAATTTCTCTCATCAGTATCTTATAGTTTATGTTAGATTTATTCCTTGGTCTTTATCTTTTGAATACACTTATAAATGGGATTATTTTCTTTCTTTCTCTGAGAGCCTGCTGTTAGTATATAGAAATGCAACAGATTTTTGTATATTAATTTTGTATTTGCAATTTTATTGAATTCATTTATTAGTTTTAAAAGTTTTGGGAGGCATCTTTAATTTAGGATTTTCTATATATATTGTCATGTCCTTTGCAAACAGTGACAGTTTTACTTCTTTCTTTCCAATTTGGATTCTTTTAATCTCCTTTTCTTATCTGATGACTGTGGCTAAGATTTTCAATACTCTGTTGAATAGAAGTGGTGAGAGTGAACATACTTGTTTTGTTCCTGATCTTAGGAAATACTTTTAGTTTTTCAGTATTGAGTATAATGTTGGCTGTGGGTTTATCATATAAGGCCTTTATTCTGTTGATGTATATTCCCTCAATACTCTCTTTATTGAAAATTTTTATCATAAATGATGCTGAATTTTGTTAAAAGCTATTTCTGCATCTAGTGAGATAATAATATGATTTTTATTCTTTACTTTGTTAAGATGGTATGCCACATTGATTGATTTTTATGTATTGAATCATACTTTAATCCCTGGGATAAATCCCACTGGATCATGATGTATGATCCTTTTAAAGTAGTCCTGAATTTGGTTTGGAAATATTTTGCTGAGGATTTTTGCATCTGTGTTCTTCAGTGGTACTGGTCTGCAATTTTCCCTCTTTGTTGTATCTTTGTCTGGTTTTGGTCTCAGAGTAATGCTAGCCTCATAGGATGAGTTGGGCCATCCTTTCTTTTAAAAATTTTTGCCATAGTTTGAGATGAATAGTTGTTAGCTCTTCCTTAAATGTTTTGTGGAATTTGCTCTTAAAGTCATCTGTTCCTGAGGTTTTGTTTGCTCATTATTTTTCTTATTACTGATTCAATTCCATTACCGATAATTTGTCTGTTATATTTTTGTTTCTTTATAGTTCTGTCTTAGGAGACTGTTTGTTTTCAGGAAGCTATCCATTTCCTCTAGGTTGCCCATTTATTGGCATATAATTGTTTATAGCAATGTCTTATGATCCTTTGTATTAACAATTTTGTTGTATCAGTTGTAACTGCCCTTTCAAGCTTTCTCTTTTTATCTTGATGAATCTGGTTAAAGGTTTATCAATTTTGTGTACTTTTTCAAAGAACTGGCTCTTAATGTCCTAAATCTTTTCTACTATTTTTTTATTTCTGTTTTAATTTTTTCTACTCTTATATTTATGATTTGTTTCTCCTAAGTTTGGATTTTCTTTGTTCTTCTCTTTCTAGTTCCTTTAGGTATAAGATTAGGTTTCTCATATGAAATTATTTTTGTATTTTCTTAGGTACGTTTGTATTGCTATAAACTATCTTCATAGAACTGTTTCATCCTATAGATTATGGATCATTGTGTTTCCATTTTCATTTGTCTTCATGTATGTTTTTATTTCCTCCTTGATTTCTTCAGTGAACAATTAGTTGTTTAGTAGCATATTGCTTAGCCTCCACACATTTGTAATTTTTTGCAGCTCATTTTTTCCCTTATAGCTAATTTCTAGTCCCATATCATTGTAGTAGGCAAAGATACTTGAAATGATTTCAGTTTTCTAAAATTTACTGAGGCTTACTTTGTGGCCTAGCACAAAACAAAAACAAGTGATCTATGCAACAGAATGCTCCATGTGCATGTTGAAAAGAATGTATTCTGCTGCTTTGGAATGGAATGTTCTACATGTATCTATTAGGTTCATCTTGTCTAATAAGTTATTTAAAGCCAGTGTTTCTGTATTGATTTTCTGTCCAGATGATCTTTCCATTGATATATGCAGATGCTAATATCCCCTACTATTATTGTGTTACTGTTAAATTATCACTTTATATCTGTTAATATTTGTTTTATGCATGTAGATGCTCTGATGTTGGATTCACATGCATTTACAATTGTTATATCTTCTTACTGGATTGATCCTTTTTCACTAGGTAATGTTTTTTCTGTTTCTTGTTACAATCTTCTATTTTTAAATCTATTTTGTTTGATATAAGTACATTGCCCTAGCTTTCTTTTGATTTCTATTTGCATGGAATACTTTTCCCTATCCTTTCACTTTCAGTCTATATGTGCCTTTAGATCTGAAGTGAATCTCTTTAGGCAACATGTATGTGGATCTTGTTTTTGTATTGATTTGCTCATTCTATCTTTTGATAAGAGCATTTAGTCCATTTACAGTCAAAGCAACTGTATTGATATTGATAGGTATATACTTTTGCTATTTTGTTGATTTTTTTTCTGGTTGCTTTGCCTTTTTTGTGCTTTCTTCTTTTGTGCTCTTTCTGTATAATTTGATGACTATCTTTAATGTCATGTTCAGTACTGACCTTTTAATCTTTTTTTTTGAGTGTATCTATAATAAGTTTTTAGTTTGTAGTTACCACAAGGTGTGTGTGTGTGATTTATTTAAATTGATATTTTTTTCAATTTGAATGCATTTCACCTCCTGCAAACATTCTATACTTTGATATCCTGTCTTACATTTTTCTCTTTGTGTATTCCTTAATCACTTATTGTAGATATAGATCATTTTGTTACTTTTATCTTTTAACCTTTCTACTAGATATATAAGTAGTTAGCCTACTACATTTATCATATGTTTGCCTTGATCGATGAGATTTTTCCTTTTGTAATTTTCATATTTCTAGTTATAGTCTTTTCTTTTTTGATTGGATAAGTCCCTCTAATGCTTCCTATAAAGCTATTTTGGTGGTGTTGAAATCTTAGTTTTCACTTATCTGTAAAACTCTTCTTTCAGATCTGAATGATAGCCTTGCCAGGTAGAGTATTCTTGGATGTGGTTTTTGTTCTTTCATCACTTTGAATGTTTCTTGCCAGTTTCTTTTGGTCTGAAAAGTTTCTGCAGAAGCAGAAGTTTACTTGTATGTAGATTGTTGCTTTTCCTTGCTGGTTTTAATATTCTCTCTTTTATTTTTTACCATTTTAATTATAATCTCTTGGTATGGATAACTTCATTTTGTTTGGGACTCTCCGTGCTCCTGGGATCTGGATGTCTGTTTCATTCCCCAGGTTAGGGAAGTTTCCAGGTATTATTTTTTCAAATATGTCTTCCATCCCTTTCTTTCTCTGTTTCCTTCTGGGACTCCTTTAATATGAATATTGGTATATTCGATGCTGTTTGCTGCTGCTGCTGCTGCTGCTAAAGTCGCTTCAGTTGTGTTGACTCCGTGCGACCCCATAGACAGCAGTCCACCAGGCTCCTCCGTCCATGGGACTTTCCAGGCAAGAGGACTGGAGTGGGGTGCCCTTAGAGGTCTCTTAAACTTTCCTCACTTCTTAAAATTACTTTTTTCTGCTTGATTTAGGTGGTTTCCACTACTTTGTGTCCAGTTCACTGATGTGTTACTTTGTATCATTTCAATACTACTGATTTATTTTAGCATACTTTTATGTTTTAGTTATTGTATTCCTTAACTCTGTTTGTTTCTACTTCATATTTTCCTTAAGTTTTCACTAAGTTCATCCATTCTTATCCCAGACTCACTGAGTATCTTCCTGATCATTTATCAGGTGAATTTCTTTTCTTTATTTCATTTAGTTCCCTGAGATTTTGCTTTCTCTGTTTGGAACATCTCCATCAGTTTCCTCATTTTATCTAATTCTCTGTGTTTAGTTCTATATATGAGGTAGGTCAGTTACATTTACCAATTCTTGAGGAGTAGCCTTATATAGGAGATGTCCTGTAGGGCCAGCAGCACATTCCCTTATGGTCGTCAGAACTATATGCTCTGGGAGTGTCCCCCTGTGGTCTATGTGAGCCCTGTGTTCTGGTGGGGCTGAGTACTGTAGATGTGCCAGTGAGAGGGGCTGGCTCATAGCCTGGTGGGCTGCCAGGTCTATCTTGTGTCCACTGGTTCCTGGTCCACTGATGGGTCTCAAGGCAACCGGCTGTGGGATGTGAGGGGGACCAGGGTAATGCTAGTACAACTGGTGGGTGGGTCTAGGTACCCAAACAGATGGTTGTGGGGCGCTAGGGGTACCAGGAGTGGTGACAGCTTAAGGTTGGCAGATATGTCTCCAATGCTTATAGGCTGGAGTGTGTGTGTGTGTGTGTGAGTCCCTCAGTCATGTCGGACACTTTGTGTGACCCCTTGGACAGTAGCCCACCAGTCTGCTCTCTCCATGGAATTTTCCAAGCAAGAATATTAGAGTGGGTTGCCATTCCCTGCTCCAGGGGATCATCCCAACTAGGAATGGAACCCAGGTCTCCTGCACTGAAGGCAGATTCTTTACCACCTGAGCCCAGTGAGAGGACTCCAAAATGGTTCTTGCCAGCACCAGTGTCCTTGTGTTAGGAAGAGTTTCCAAAAATGGCTGCTGCCAGTCCCAGTTGCCTCCAGCCTCTCCAGAAGGCCCTCCAAAATCAGCAAGTAGGTGTGACTCAGGGTCCTTTGAATAACTAACTTCTCAGCTGGTAAAGAATCCGCCTGCAATGCAGGAGATCCCAGTTCGAATCCTGGGTCAGGGAGATCCACTGGAGATGGGATTAGGCTGCCTACTGCAGTATTCTGGCCTGAAGAATTCCATGACTGCATAGTCCATAGGGTTGCAAAGAGTCAGACATGACTGAGCGACTTTCAGTTTGCACTGAGTCTCAGAGCATATGAAATTTTGTCATAAACTGATAACATGTTTTCAAAATAACTAATTTATTACAGCAAAGTCTTCTCATAAATAAAGCAATACCAAATGTATCTTCTTTCTGGAATTTACTGAATGTTTTTACATATTTCATGCTTTATAATATGCAGCTATATCTTACAGCTAAATTTTATGCATTCCAAGCTTTATACTCTTCATAAAACTTTAATTCAAATAAATTTCAGAGTATAACTTTTCCCCCAACCCCAAAATATAACTTTTAATCATTTCTGACTTCATTAGTGTTCTCTATCATAAAATTAATATTATAAATCTTGGTTTAGGTTGTTAATTCTTAAAATAGCTGTAGTTTATATTCAAGGAACTTTAAAATTTTTCTAAATCTATTTGGCAAAATAGCTCATTTTATTTGAAAATTGCAACTCCAATTGTGTATCTCTGAGTATTCTTTTTTATCTACCTAATATTTTTTCTACACCTTAACTGCCTAAATTATTATATCTATGGCTTGTCACAACTAATTACTTCAAATACTACTCTTGTTTCACCAATTAGAAATGCTTGTTTTGATTCCAAAGCCGACAATCCCTTCTAGGGAAAGGTCCAGATAAGAGAATTCCAAAATTTAAAAAAATTTTTTTTTGGCTAGGAGATGTGTGTGTGTGCGCTAAGTCACTTCAATCATGTCTGACTCTTTTCGACCCCATGGACTGTAGCCCACCAGTCTCCTCTGTCCATGGGATTCTCCAGACAAGAATACTAGAGTGAGGTGCCATGCCCTCTTCCAGGGAATCGTCCTGAAGATTGAACTCATGTCTCCCGCAGCCCCTGCATTGCAGGCAGATTCTTTACCACTGAGCCACTGGGGTTAGCCTGGCTAGGAGATATGTACATATAATTGGTTTTATAAATTTTTGTTTCCCATAGAAGGATCAAATCTAGAAGGAAACTTGAATACCAATAAGATAACTCTATGTGAAATACTGCAAATTTTGCAAGATCTGCCTAAATTTATTTCCATTAGCAGGAAAGTGAAAAGGAAAACCCACCTACAGAAAATATTAATTTCCCTCAGGAGTGTGTGTGTGTGTGTGTGTGATGAAGCAATTGAAAAGACTTCAGTTAAACAACAGAGGTTCTGCTGATCTAACCCTGCTCTGGTTCACTCACTCACAGCTTTCAGAAACTGAATATAGATTTTCTCTTTATTCTACTTTATCCTACCCAGTCATTTGGAACTCACTTTTGAAAGGAAATATTAAGAGGCTGGACTGAATGCTAGAGTTACAATTATTTTCTAAGTTCCACTCTATAATTTTTCCAACCAAAACCTATACTAAAGAATCAGTATAGTTTAGGAAATTTGTAGTAAATAAATCTAACCTTCTTGGATGAATTTTCAGGTGTTACTTCATTGGGTGTGTGTTAGTCACTCAGTAGTGTCCGACTCTTTGCGACCCCATGAACTGTAGCCTGTGAAGCTCATCTGTCCGTGAAATTCTCCAGGCAAGAATATTGGAATGGGTAAAAACTCTGATTCTTCCCTCCTCATAATTAAGCTCTCTCTTTTAAATTACGAACCCTCTGCAGCCAGTGTAGACTGGTTTGCCCTTACCATTGTGTGAATGGCTCCATCCAAGTGACAGCTGGTTCCCTAATTGTTACCACCACTAGAGTCTTTGCAAGCCTTGATTTTATTTGATCTTCCTTGCATCTAAGACTGTGGACCACTTTATTCCACTTTTGACTTCCTAAATAGTACCCTCTCTTAATTCTATGACTCCTCAAAGCATCATTTCTCTCTCTTAGCTTTTCTTCTAACAACTTATTTAAAAACTGTTATACCTCAAGGTTTCCTGACCCTCCTGCTAATTTACTGGGTGTGCCTCCCTGAGTTAGCTCATTCCATCTAATGGGCTCAGTTAACATCTTCTCCCAAACTCATTGTCTGTTCTGGGCTCGGGTGCTGTAGGACACCTCTAGTCCCATCAGTGTAAGACAATGTTGTAGGTCAGAGTCTCTGACAATTCACACTAAAAATTTGCATGTACCCATTTGTTAGGAAATGTGAAGGATATCTTTAGAAGGGGAAAGAAGGAAGTCTTTGGAGGGAAGTAGAAGTTACATTGTAATGCATTCAGAAAGCCAGAGGCAACGTCACAGGGAGCTCTGAGTCTGGGATGGTCCTTCAGTGGTGTCTCCAGTCACGGGGAAGGGGCTGGACCTTCACACCCCTGCACTGACCAGCATGAAATGCTGGCTACCCGTAACATTAGGGCAGTAACTAAAAAGGAATACAGCATTGTGATGTGTGAATCTATATGATGACTAAGATGAGAAGCTGCTCATTCCCAGCAGTGCAGGGGGTAAATCCTGCAACCCTGAAGAGGAATTTGGGCAGCTCAGTACAATATTCATTACACAGGCACCTAATGTGTCTATGTGCATTAGTTGCTCATTAGAGTCCAACTCTTTGCGACTCCATGGACTGTAGTCTGTCAGGCTCCTCTGCCCATGGAATTCTCCAGGCAAGAATACTGGAATGGGTAAAAACTCTATTATCTTTTTCATAAATATGTTACTTCTCCTGCCTTTCTTACATTTGTTTAATTGCTCTTCTGTCTAGTAACCTGCATCAGATGCTAAGGGGTCATCAAGTCTCCTCACTAAGTCCTCCTTAGCAGCTAATCCAATACTCAACTCTCTCCACCCTTAATTTTTCATGTTTTCTGTTCCTTCTTGCCCACCTTGTGGTCAGGGGCCTAATGCAGACATATCATCTCTCATCTAAACAGCTGCAATCGTCACTTCGTTGCTACCGCAGGCTCACATCTTATATCCTTCCTTCCTGTCTATCCTTCACTCTACCTCCAAAGTGATCTGTCTCTAATGGAAAATTGCACACCAGTCTCCTGTTTAGTCAGTGGCCCCCATTGTCCTCTGTATAGTGACCACACTTCTCCAGACTCATCTGAGTTCCACAGTTCACCACTCAGATGTGCCTTCCATCCTTCAAGTACATTAGGCAATTTCATATCTTCCTGACTTTGATCATGAAGCTCTTTCTGCCTGGAATATTCTTTCATCTTACTCCCTTGCCCCTTGAGAATGTCTATTCACTTTTCAAGTCTTAATTCAATCAGTAACCCTCTGTGAAATCTTTCCTAGCTTGTTTCATCCTGTTCTCTATTTATGTTCTTTCTTTATGATCCAACATACTGCTATCTTTATGTCTGTAATTCTTAATTGCACTTTTTGAACCTATGACTGTCCTACTATTTTTATCCTCCTGGAAGGCAGAAATTATGTCTGATTTGTTCTGAGGAGCATGGAAGAAAACACATTAATTAATGATAAATGAAAGGATTGTTACATAGGGGAAAGGGTCAGTGCTAACAGACAGGATGAATTTGAAAAACAAAAACCAAAACAAATAAGTTTGGTTTGGGGACTTCCTTTGGCTATGCCCCCCAGCCTCATGATATGAAGGGAAGAGACAATATGAAGTTATTATCCTTCATCCTTCATAATTCAGGATGAAGAACTGAAAAGTTGGGTTCATTGGAAGGACATAGTGTAGAAGAGATCAAAGTTTCCAGTGAGAGCTTTACTGCAACGGCTCCCCATAGGGCATGACTGGGTTGGAGACAAATGAGTCTGCAGTCTGGTGGATGGGTGGTAAGAACAGAGGTGGTCCAGGAATTGGAGGACAAAAGGCCTCACCAGTAATAGTGAGGTGGTGGGAGGGGAAGGAGGAAAGGAAAATTTGGGATTTCAAAACTTTGGAAATGAAACCACTGGGTGATGACAAGGTGCAAGGCCCAGTTTTAAATGTAGGCACTTACATGGGAAGGTAATGAAGAAAAAGGTTGTTACCACTCAAGACACTGAAAACCTTTGCGATCAGGAGGCTATGTGGGTTATTTTTAGAGCCACCATATATCCTGGTGCTCTTGGGCCCAACCTGGTTTATACCTCTTTTCCCAATGTAATTACTGATAGCATTTCTTTCCCTCTCAAAAGTGTCTTTGTTTGGATGATAAATTATATAGTCAGTCTGGTTTTTATTAACTTCCCCCACAAAAGCATAATACTACTTAGTATAGCTAAGAAAGCTTTGTGAACTTCGGGTGAAAATCGAGATTTTCAAAATTAGAATTGTATAAATTAGAAATAAAACATAGAATTTAGAGAACAGTTATTGCTATTTACCTTGAGAAGATAATAATAATGAATGCATTTTAATGATAACATATCTCACAATAGAATTTTTAAATTTCACATTTATGCACAAAATTTTAGGTTTTCTGTAGTATGAGTCCTAACTTTTAATGCTTTTTAGAATAGAGTGTGCTAAAACAAATTAGCAAAGCTTAACATGTGGCTAAATAATTTACACCTAAAGGGGAGTCTGTCAACTGAGAGATGTTTCAAATATAATTGGTGCACTGCATCAAGGAAAGAACACAGGATGAAAAATCAGAGGAGGAGCTTGGCTTCTTACCAGCTAACATGAAAATAACCAAGTCAATTATCCTCTTTAAGCCCATTTCCTCACTGGTAAAGAGGGATAATAACAGTCATCCAACCTCTCAAAGGGGCTGTGGTTAAAGACCAAATGAAATAATGGAAAATTGTCTTAAAAACTGTATGAATGTAAGTAGACCAAATGTCCTAAAAACAAACAAACAAAAAAATACAAAAATAAAAAAAGGAGAAAAGGATTCCAGGTGAGTTATTAGGATTCTTGTTCTGCATTAACTTGAACATTTTTACATAAATACAGAGTTACATGAATTTTTCTCTGTTAATATGTAATTAGAATTGTTTACTATTGAAAAACTCATTTCATAAAATAGGACATTGGAAGAATACTGAGAATAATCAAAACCCACAGCTATCTTGTTATAAATCTGTCTTCTCATTTTATGTGGAAGACAAAGTCAGTAAGGAACCAAAGGCCTGAGGAGAACAGGAGGCAATTTTTGAAGATGGAAATATCCGAGTCATTCTTTTAGAAGTGTTTTATCTATTAAAAGCCCTCAAACTAGCTATCAAAAGGTCAACAGCTTCATAGATTAACTCATTCAGCCCATGTCAGAGGTTAGGAACTCTCTGGTGAGAACAGCTGTTGATCATTTGTCTTTCCACATCAAAGACCTAGAAAGATTCTTTAATAAATTATGGAATTATTAAAGAGATTAAGTTAGTTCAAATTAGTTCCTGGTATAAAGAAAATGCATACCACAACAGTAGCTTCCCTATAATGAAAGTACAAAATAATAAAAATGAATTGAAGCAGTGAAGTTTCCTAGAATATCTGTAACTGGTGGTAAAACATAGAAGACTATTTAAGTTTTTAAAAATTATGCCTAGAACACTTTATTCAAAGTTTGCAAATATGTAAAAAATGATATGTAAAACACCACATCTAAATTTATACAGAAAAGTTCTTCATTTTTCATTCAAGATATAGTTTTTCAGAGAGTAAACTCAATTTTAATCATTAAAAATAGGCAAGTTTATTTTTGCACACATTTTGCAGAGAGCTTCTAGAATAATAGAAAAACAATGTAGATATTCTTGGAAATGAATATACTTTTTTAAGAAAATGAATATATATTTTCCTTCCAGTTTTATTGATATATAATTGCCAAACCACTTTGCATAAACTTACAGTGTACAGCATAATGATTTTACTTATGCACATCATGAAATGATTATAAGTCTAGTGAACAGCATCTCATATAAAGGCAAAATAAAAGAAAAAGAAAACATTTCTCTTGTGATGTGAATTAAGGATTTACTCAACTTTCATATATAACATATAGCAGGTGCTAATGATATTGTGTTGTACATTACAAAATGAATACATTATAAATTTCAACTTTGGTCTAGAATCTGTGCAAGGTATATTACATGGATTATGATATTTAATTCCCATAGCAATAAATAAGGTAGGGGTAAGTCCTACCCTCACTTTTTATAAAAGGGAAAGAAAGTATAGTTCAGTTAAGTCAGAAGCCAGGTAGACAGAAATCTTTATATTCTCCCCCACCTTGCCTCACCCCATCCTGTGATTCCAATTCCCTGGTTATTTAATCAGACAGTAATCTAGGTAGTGCTGTGAAGGGATTTCTCAGCTGTAATTAAAACCCCAAGTCAGTTGACCTTAAGACACAGAGATTATCCAGATGGACCTGATCTAATCACATGTGTCTCCAAAGGGCAGATTCCAAAATCCAGAGAGAATTGAGGGGTGAGGACCCAGCCTTGCTTCCGCAGCTTTAAAGACAGAGGGGCCCCATGTGTGTGGGCAGCCCCCATGAGTAAATTGGACACTGGTGGGGAGCCAGCAACCAGGACCTCAATCCAACAGACAAGAGGAAATGAATTCCCCCTGGCCTCTTCAGATGAGAGCCTGGCCAGCACCTGGGTTTTGGCCTTGTGAGACCTGCAGCAGAGCCCCACTGAGCCACGCCGGACTTCTGAACTACAGAACTGTGGAATAATAAATGAGCCTCCTTTTAAGTTGCTGAATTTGTGGTAATCGGTTACAGCTGCAGCAGAAATCGAATCCAGAAACTCAAAGTTATGGAGCAAATAAGCAATAGATCTAAGGTTTAACCTATTTGGCGTAAAACCTCATGATGAAAACAGATGCGGGCAAGACCAGCAGGTTGATTTGAAGAATTTCATTCATTCATTTATTCATTCACTCATTTATTAACTATTAAATATTTTTTGACTATCTTTTATATGGCAGGCCTATCTCTGTAAGGGCTGCAGAGATTAAAAAAAAATCCAGTCCCTTTCCTCAAAGAGCTCACAATTTAAAGACTGAAGGCAGACAAGCAAGGACTGGGGCAGTGCAGTGTGTCTCTTAAGCACTGTAAGAAGATAGGTTAGAAGTTATGGTAGCACAGATGCTTTTAGTCTGACTTCTTACAAAGTTGCCTGAGGTAGGAAGGATAATGGCCCACAAAGATGTTTTGTTATAACCTCCAGAACCTCTGACTGTATTATACAGCAAGAGGAAATTAAGGGTATGAACAGATCTAAGGTGGTTTATCAGCTGATCTTAAGGCAGGGAGAAAATTCAGGATTACTCAGATGGAACCAGTGTAGTCACAGCTCCTTAAAAATGGAATAAAAGAGAAGGTCAGAGTGATTCAATGTGAAAAGGACTAGACAGATTTTTACTGGCTTTGATGATGGAGGAAGGGGCCACCGACAAAGACATGTAGGGAGTCCCCAGAAGCTGTCACAGACAATAAAATGGATTCCTTCTTAGAGTTTCCAGAAAGGAATGTAGCCCTGTTGACACCTTGGTTTTAGCCTAGTTGTTTTGGACTTCTGATATTAAGAATTCAGTTCAGTTCAGTCGCTCAGTCGTGTCCACCGCTTTGTGACCCCATGGACTGCAGTACACCAGGCCTCCCTGTCCATCACCAACTCTGGAGTTTACTCAGACTCATGCCCACTGAGTCAATGATGCCATCCAACCTTCTCATCCTCTGTCGTTCCCTTCTTCCGCCTTCAATCTTTCCAGCAGCAGGGTCTTTTCTAGTGAGTCAGCTCTTTGCATTAGATGGCCAAAGTATTGGCATTTCAGCTTCAACATCAGTCCTTCCAGTGAATATTCAGGATTGATCTCCTTTAGGATGGACTGGTTGGATCTCCTTGCAGTCTAAGAGACTCTCAAGAGTCTTCTCCAACACCACAGTTCAAAAGCATCAATTCTTCGGTGCTCAGCTTTCTTTATAGTCCAACTCTCACATCCATACGTGACCACTGGAAAAATCATAGCCTTGACTAGATGAACCTTTGTTGGCAAACTAATGTCTCTGCTTTTTAATATGCTATCTAGGTTGGTCATAACTTTTTTCCCAAGGAGTAAGCATCTTTTAATTTCATGGATGCAGTCACCATATGCAGTGATTGTGGAGGCCCCCAAAATAAAGTCTGCCACTGTTTCCACCGTTTCCCCATCTATTGGCCATGAAGTGATGGGAATTATACATTGAGAATTATATGATATTAAATGTGCAATATAAGCCAAAAAATTGATAGGTTTATGTTATCACAGCAATAAGAAGCTAATACATGCCTGACATGAGATGACTTGAAAATAGAAAGGGAAACATATAATGGTTGTTTTATTTTAACTAATATTCAAGAGATAGTCTTTAAATATTGAGATGGAACTGGAGCCTATTATCCAGAGTGAAGTAAGCCAGAAGGAAAAACAACAATACAGTATACTAACGCATATATATGGAATTTAGAAAGATGGTAATGAGAACCCTGCATGCGAGACAGCAAAAGGAATGCAGATGTATAGAACAGACTCGTGGACTCTGTGGAAGAGGGCAAGGGTGGGATGATATGGGAGAATGGCATTGAAACATGTTAATTATCATATGTGAAATCAATCGCCAGCCCAGGGTTGATGCTCGGGGCTGGTGCACCGGGATGTCCCAGGGGGAGGGAATTGGGAGGGAGGAGGGAGGGGGGCTCTGGATGGGGAGCATATGTAAACCCATGGCAGTTTCATGTCATTGTATGGCAAAACCAACACAATAAAGTAAAGAAAATTAAAAATATATATATATATTGAGAGCAAATGAAAGTGAAAATGAGTGCAGAAAGCATAGATCATTGGAGGAAACATTAATAAATTATATTTCTTCAAATTAAAGTTTCTGTTCTTCTAAAAAATTATCAGGAAAATTGAAAAAAAAAAGCCTCCAACGGGAGCAAATATTTACAAGCCTATGTCTGATAAATGATTTGTATTCAGACTACCTATAATTCTTAAAAATCAATAAGATATATGCAGTGAAATCCTGCTACATACCTAAAATGGCCTTAATAAAAAATTGATAGTGTTAAGTGTGAACAAAAATGGGAGCAACTGTGATTTTCAAACATTGCTGGTGCAAATACAAAATGTCATATCCACTTTGGGTGATGGGTTGACCAGTTACTTTTAAGTTAAACATCTGCTTAACACATGACCTGGCAATCCCATTCTTACGTATTTATCCAAGAGAAATAAGTATATGTGTCAAAACTGAGATCTGGATGTGAATGTTTATAGCAATGTTATTCATAATCACTCAAATTGAAAACAACCCAACTGTTGCATGGAGAAACAAAGTGTGCTACGTATGTCAACGAAACACCTCTCAGTACTAAGAAGGAATGAGTTGTTATCGGCAACAATATAAGAAAATTTCACAAACATTATGCCCAGTGGAAGAAACCAGATTCAAATGACCACATATTTGATGATCTCATATGATATTTTAAAAAAAGCAAAACTATAATAGTGGAAAATAGATCAGTATCGCCAGCGTCTGGGAGTGGGGGAATGTGATCACACAGGGACATGAGGAAACACTCTGGGGTAATAAAAATACTACATATTTTGTGTGTGGCAGTGATGACATAACTACAAACACATTAATAAAAATTCTTTTATCTTAAAAAGAAAAATTTTATTATGTATAAAGTGAATCTGATTTAAACCACTCCCCTTGCCCAAACAAGTTCAAAGTACATGACTTAAACAAGGGTCTGTCCAACTTTACAAATATCATCTTTCTCCAGAAAATTTGGCTTCTTAAATAGAGAAGAGTGGAAAACCCATATAGGTGCAAAGCTTTGTGTTTAAATTTCATGCATTAAAATTCAACTGTAGCATATAGTTCCTTGTCTGGTTTCTTTGATTAATGCAAAACTTATGAAAGAATATTTTAATTAAATATAAGAAGCCCAAGATGAATTAAGACAGCCTGAAAGAAAAACAGGAAGTATTTTCACTTCATCTTCATAAAATAATTCACTTGGAAGAATGGTTTGATACACTGTGAATAGAATACTGAGAATTGCACAATAGTTGGCTAAATGAGTGTAATTTATCTTGCTCAGTGCTCAGAAATAGCCTTTAAAGGACTCTTTTACTAAAAAGAGAAACATTTCCAGGCATGTAAAGTGTGCTAGGCACCTCAGAGAAAAATACAAAGTACAGGGTATTATTATTTCATGAGCTTTGGGCTGACTCTGACAGTCATTATAGTTGTTCCATTTATAATTGCTGGGGTTGCCTTCATAGAACGCATCTTTCATATGTGCATTTGTAATTCATTAAAAGCACACACTCATTTTGGGAACTGCCATGTTAGAGATACAGTCACTGAACTTGTGAGAAAGCAACTATTTTGCCCACATTATTTTGTGCCATCAGAGACATAGAAAGGATCAGTACCCATGGGGGCTCTTTAGGGGGGGTCTGTGAGTCTCCATGTAATTATTTACATGAGGGAGATTTTTAAGAATTTTATTTTGTGAACATTTATTTTAAGAATGTAATTTGGCAAGGAACTATGATCCTGTGTCTTTTTCCACAAAGTGGGCCTGAAGATCGTAATAGGAAAACATTAGATTAGAAAAATGTAATTTCATTTTACTTATAAATTTATAATTTAAGGGGGAAAAACAGCCCAATTCCATTCTTTGTTAATATCGCTCAATGGCTGCGTACTTCATTTGTGCATGCAGCCTGCTTCTCACTGTTTTAATAAGCATTTCTGTCCCTTCCCTTGGGGGACTGTAGTCACAGTCAATAGCCATAAACTATAAAGATGTGAGGATGTTTCATCTCATTAAGATGCCACGTAACTGGGATTCCTTCCTCGTCCTTCTTACATCTGATTTGTGTTCCTCAAATGTGACCTTGAAGGCCTTCATTGCTTTGCAAACACATTGCATGTCCCAAGGGCACATAATTAAGTAGGTCACATGCTTTATACTGCCTATTAGTACTTGCCTTTCAGCATGCATTTCCTCTGTTCTACTGTGGGAAAATTCTGTTTTTCATAAGACATTCTTGGAAAAGTTCTTGGCACTTTCAGCAGAAGAAATGTTCTTAATACATTGTGGGAACACTTAAGGTCATTCGGGATTTCATCGGTCATGAGAATAATTGCTCTCACATTTTTTGAAGGGTAGAATCCATTCATACTAATTGGAGGTTTGTACTTCCAGAGGTAGAAAAGAGGTCTCAAGAATGAAAGTTGTGGTTATAACCTTTGCCAATTAAAATTTTAAAAATTCAATAATTTTTGAATAATGCTATCTATAAAATGTCCAACAAAATATTAAAAAAATTTAAATGTGTTTTGCTAATCTTGGCATTTATAAATTGGTTTGCATAAATGCATATGTAACTCATAGCTGCTGCTAAGTCACTTCAGTCAGGTCCGACTCTGTGCAACCCCATAGACGGCAGCCCACCAGGCTCCTCTGTCCCTGGGATTCTCCAGGCAAAAATACTGGAGTGGATTATAACTCACAGAGTTTCTATTAATTCTTCTTGGAAATGGTATTTACCCTGCATTCTGTAGGATTTCCCAATCAAATAAATAAATATGTATGCTGGAATTATTTATAATTTTGCTCTCATAACTTTAATAATTGTGTGAACTTTTAGCAACAAGATAAAATTTCATTTTGCTGACTATAATTATTGAGTAGTATTAATAAAAGATTTAAAAATATTTAGGACAAATAGATTTTGAAGAAAATCAGGATTACTGGCTTTGCCCCTCCACCCCACTGTCACAATCCTTCATCCTTTGTAAAGCATGTAAGTATTATACTTTTCTCCACCAAAGAAATCCACTATTAACAGTTTAACCCTAGATGAAGCATTTGTGCCCTAATTAATAGGCCTATTTCATCAAGCTGGATTGTGTAACTAGTGATGTGCTCCTCTTAGTGACGCTAATAAAGAGGCAATCAAGAAAACACAATTGAGTTTTCACATGATGATCATGTTAAGAAATTAATAAGAGATGAAATGGTAGCAAAGAGATCACAGAACCCTGTTGAACAGTGATTCCCACATTTTATGTGCATGGAGATCTCCTGGCAAACTTGTCAAAATACAGATTTTGATGCAATCACTCTTGGGTGGGGGCTGAGATTTTTCTAACAAGCAGGAGGCACCATGCTTTGAATAGCACATTTATAGACCTCCACTACATCACAGTTTACTGTTTGAGTAAATGCTATGGGTTGGCACACAGGTCCATGGCATCGCCCAAGGCTGAGCTACTTCCTTGTACCCAAGGGATCTGTAGCAATACACTGGGATACAAAATACACCTACCAGATTAAAAATACCAGTTTGCCTTTTATTCCTCTGCTAGAACTTTCCTAAGCTGAGGCTGTCAACTTACAGAAGAATGGCTGGTGCCAATTTTATTTTGAAATATATCTTTGGGTGGTGGTGACAGAGGAGGGTACAGGCCTCCATGTGCTGTGGACATAGTCAAAATGGATGATTTATCAGGCGGTGGGCGGCGGGGGCAGGAGTGGTGATGCTGTGCTAGACTCTGTTCATGTTTTGCATGGATGCTAGTATGTGCTCTTGGGGACTGCCACCCTGAGTTGAGTGGAATTGTATTGCAATGGGCTTCTTACTTTCCTTTTTTGCCCCTAAAACGTGGAATGAAGCTTTCATTTTCAGTCTTATTGAATACAATGACTTTCTTTTTAATACAAGAGAAATTAAAGAATTTTATTATTCAACTGAAAATTCATAATCAAACCTTTGAATTGAATTTGTCTCTAATATTAAGATTATCTACACAAATTTGAGGGGGAAACTCCAACAAAATAAAGCCAATATACCTATGTAAGGCATATTATTCATTCAAGTTCCAGACAATAGTTTGTCTCAGCAGTCTCATTTTTGGAGACACTTAATTAAGGTAATCTGGCTGATGAACCTCCTACTTCATTATAACACACTCAGGTTTCTTTCTGCTTTGTTCTCTAGGATGACTGATTTCTTATGGAGAGTCAAGAGCTAGGAAAGACTAGAGATGATGAACTTACACAAATTCCAGAAAAACTAACTGGGAGACCCCAGAAAAGTAATATTTAAAAGAGAATATAAGGGATGCTTAACTTTTCCTTAACATAATAAATAATGAGAAACGTACAAACGAATTCAAAGATTCCATTTCAAACATTCTTATGACTGCCTCAAGATATTTTTCTGTTTCTTTTTATTATCTTTGGCTGGGTGACGTTTCCTCATAAATAAATCAACAAAGCTAACAGTAATATGTAAAGGCTTATCGCCAAGATTCTACCAACAACAGGGGCAATTTCCATGTTTTGAAATAACAAATGAAACTGTGATGTGTTCTCTATAGCTCATTTCCTTTCCCTCCTAGGCACACGGCTACTTTGTGCACCCTCTGCTGTTAACTGTGGCCATGAGACTGAGTTTTAACTAATGACATTTGGGTACAAATATGTTCTTTCTCTAAGGCTGTCATGAAAACTCACCCACAAGTTTGCTGTCACTCTTTCCTCCCCCAGGACTGACTGTAGAAGAGGGGAAGAGAGGAGCCACAAGGAGAGGCTTGGCCCACAATTGGGCCCACCTTGTACAGAGGGTGATGTGGAAAAAAACTCAGCACTGGACTGTAAATTTAGAGAAAACAAAACTGTTGTTTGGAGGCATTACCCTTATGGATTTGTTTGTAATGCAATAAGCATACCCTAAATATCACAGGTGGAAAACAGGAAATTAAAGTCTAGTTTTGAGGTTTGCTGTCTCCATTGAGAAGAGGGTCTAGGTCTTTGTCTTTGAATATTAGGCAGATTGCCTTGTATTATGAGGTTCTTGGTACAGATTTGCTGAAATAATTGGTATTACTCTCCAGATTCTCCTTCTGTTCTTGCTGCAGGGACCTAAAGGGTGATAGTCCAGGATTCCATATCTCATTCAATTCAGACTTGTGTCCAAAAATGACTGGAGCTATTCCATTAAGAAGAATTCTTTTCAGCTATAGTTGGCTACACCTGTTGCAAAGGAACTTTTGCATAAGTGAATTCATCTGTCAATATTTCTTTTCTGAATCATTTTCTTCTGTTGCAATCTAAAAGATGCTGTTCTTTAGTGGTAAGAAAAGGCTGCTTGCATGCTAAGTCGCTTCAGTCATGTCCAATTCTTTGCAACCCTATGGACTGTAGCCTGCCAGGCTCCTCTGTCCATGGGGATTCTCCAGGCAGAATACTGGAGTGGGTTGCCTTGCCCTCCTCCATGGGATCTTCCTGACCCAGGGATCAAACTCATGTCTGTTATGTCTCCTGAATTGGCAGGCGGATTTTCTACCACTAGTGCCATCTGGGAAGTCCCAGCTAGGAAGCAGGAGAAAAGGATTCTTGAATTATGAAATATACATGAAACTTAGTCTTTATCTTCAAGTAATTTGCACTTTCTGGGAATAGAAGGGAAATTATCTTCTATGATTATTTCTAGAATCTTCTTTTCATCACCTGCTGAATCCTTTTGTTTCTTGAGGGACCATTCTTTGGACTGGATGGGCTATCTATATCAGGACATTTTTTTTTAACACACCAAGATGGTGATGTGCTCAGTTTTCAAAAATATATTTACGTTCCTCACTTACTGTATTAAGCATCTGAGTAGACAATATGTAAGTACTCAAATGGAAATGGTTCCTACATTTTGTAAACCTGCTCTTTAGGTAGACAGAAGACGCTAATGTGAACTTGAAAATAACATGGTAAAATCACAAAAGTGTCAAAGATAAAACAGATGGTTCATTTAAAAGGAAAATAGCATCCTTTGTGTGGGAGGGTGGACGCACACTCAGAGAGCATTCCAAACAGAGGATGCAGTACCTTGTTTAGCCCTGTTATTGTTCTTCAAGAATCCTTAATCAGATGTTTCCTTGGCTCTGGGCAGGTTGCATAATTATTACTATCAGTGTACACAGGATATTGACATCAGGGCTGTCTTTATCAAAACAGATCTCACGGCAACGCCATCCTTTCAGATGACCAGTCCAAAAGCCCTAGCGTCATCCACATGTTCCCTCATCCTTTCATACCCTATACCCAATCTCTCAGGAAATCATGACAACTTTACTTTTCAAACATATCTTTCACCTCTCTACTCCTCTCACCTGGACGGCTGCAAGCCTAGACCAAGCCACCATCAGTTCGAGTTTGATTTCTGCAGTAGCTTCCTACCTGGGCTCCCTGCTTTGGTGCATGCTCTGCTGCGCTCTCCTTTCCTTACAGCAGCCACGCGAATCGTCGTGATGTTAGGTTCTGCAATGGCTTCCAAATTTACAGCCATCTCTAGAGGGCTGCTGTCTTACGCAGCGTGGGCCTCTCTGACCTCGTCTTCCACACTTTCCTCATTGCCCACTGTTTCTGCCACACTGGCTGCCTTACTTCTCTTTAAGCAGACCATGCATGCCCGTGCCTGGGACGTTTTACACCTGCTTTGTGTAATGCTTTTCCTGCTGTGTATTTCTTAATGAATACCTGCTGCAATGAGCAGATCCAAAATTCTACAATGGCTCAAACACAGTGGATATTTTCTTTCTCATCTAATGTTCTTTCATGTTATCACTCTGGAACCCAGGCTAAAGGACGTTCTGCCACGTTGGACATGAGGCTTCCTGAGTTGCTCTGGAGGGCATTCCTTTACAGCCAACTGAAGATGAGAAGGGCTGGAAGGAGTTCATGGGAGAGCTTTTCCAGGACAGGTTGTGTGTTCTGGTGAACACATTCACTCCTGTTTCATGAGAACTCAGTCCCACTGCCACACTTGATAGAAGGGGGCTGGGAAATGTTCAGTGTGTAAGGCAGGAAGGGAAAAGGTTCTGGTGAGTGGCTAACCACCTCTGCCACACTCTAGTCACCGTCTGATTTCTATCACGTTCTCTAGGTTTCTTCCTAAATATAACCTCCTCAGGGAGACCTTCCAGTCATTGTCAATGCAAAGCTGCATCCTTATACTCACTGTTCCTCTTCCCTGCTTTCTTTTTTTCTCTATAGGACTTATTGTCACTATACATTTGTTACTGGTTAAAATTGTTTATCTGTAGTGCGTTGAACTGCAGTCTCCATCTCCCCACTACTATGTTCTAATTTCTAGAAACTGTGAATGTGACTTTATTTGGATAAAGGATCTGTGTGGATGTAATTAAAAAACTTTTTTTTTTTTTTGCCAGAAGCTCATCTTTAGTCGCACCAAAAAAACTCACAGGAAGGAAAAACTCTGTTTGCAATCACCATGAAAAAATTGTCATCAGGGACTTCCCTGGTGGTCCAGTGGTAACAAATCTAAATCCAGGGGACATGGGTTCCATCTCTGGTCCAGGAAGTTCTCACATGCAGAGGAGCGACTAAGCCTGGGTGATGAAACTAGAGAGTAGCCCCTCTTCACCACAACTAGAGAAAGCCTATGCGCAGCAGTGGAGACCCAGTGGAGTCAAAAATAAATAAATACATAAATAAAATTTAAGAGCTGTCATTGGTAATCCTTCATAGTGTGTGATTGGCATTTATTTTATTCTTATTTTTATTTTATTTATTGGGGTTTAGTTGGTTTACAATATTTAAAATATTATGCGGTATTGTATTATATTTTAGGTGTGCAGCATAGTGATTTGATACTTTTATAGAATATCCTCCTTTTAAAGTTCTTAGAAATTAATTGGCTATATTCCCTGTGCTGTACAATATGCCTTTATAGCTTGTTTTTTTTTACACATAGAGGTTTGTATTTCTTTATCCTCTACTCCTATCTTGCCCCTCCCTCATTCCCTCTCCCCACTGGTAGCCACTTGTTTCTTTCTATATCTGTCAGTATGTTTCTGTTTTATTATGTTCTTTTGTTTTATTTTTAAGATTGTACATATGAACAATGACATAGAGTATTTGTCCTTGTCTGACTTACTTCACAGAGCATAATATCCTCCAAATCAATCCATGATGTTGAAAATGGCAAAATCTCATTCTTTTTATGGCTGAGTAATATTCCTTAGTATATATACTGCATCTTCTTTATTAATTCATCTGTTGATGAACTCTTAGGTTGCTTTCATCTCTTAGCTATTGTAAATAATGCTGCTATATATATTGGGATGCATCTATCTTTTCAAATTTTGTTTTTGTTTCTTTCAGATATACTCACAACATATTAAAAAATAAACTCAGATGTATTAAAAACCTGAATGTAAAACTAGAAATCAAAAAACTCCTAAAAGCAAACATATGCAGGACACTCTTTTACATAAACTACAGCAATATTTGGGGGGGGGGCGTCTGTCTCCTAAAGCAAAGAAAACAAAAGCAAAAATAAGCAAATAAGATCTAATTAAACTTAAAAGTTTTTTCACAGGAAAGGAAACTATCAATCTACTGAATGGGAGAAAATATTTGCAAATTATATGACTGACAAGGAGTTGATACCCAAAGTATATAAACAGCTCATACTACTTAATATCAAAACAAAACAAAATAAAAACCAAGCAACCAATCAAAAAATGGGCAGAAGATGGGAACAGACATTTTTCCAAAGAAGATAGACAGCTGGCTAACAGGCAGATTAGAAGATGTTCAACATCACTGAGAATCAAGGAAATGCAAATCAAAACCACAGTGAGAGATCACCTCACACCTTTCAGAATGGCTATCATCAAAAAGACCACAAATAACAAATGTTGGTGGTGATGTGAAGAGAAGGGAACCCTAGTACAGTTGGTGAAAGGTTAAGGATTTTGAGACTGTGGGTTTAACTTGGTGGGTTCTAACTCAATTAGAAGTGTCCTCATAAGGGATAAAGAAGGAGAAGACACACAGGGAAGGCCGTGTGAAGGAGGCAGAGACGGAGTTTACGTAGCCACAGCCAAGAATTCTCCCCAAGGGCCTTTAGAGGGAGCACGGCTCTGCTAACACCTTCCTTTCTGGTCTCCGGACCTGCGAGAAAATAAATTTCTGTGGGTGCAAGCCATCCATTTTGTGGTAATTTGTTATGATAGCCCAAGGAAATCAACATGTCTTCCCTTCTGAAATGTAAACCTTTGGAGAAAAATGATTGTGTTTTGTTCATTTGCTATAGCTTTCCATGCAGAGAGCAGTGCCCACGCCATACTGGCCAATAGTAAGTAATCAACACATACTTGCCGAATGAATGAGTGAACAGAAATATGGAAATGTATCTCCAGCCAACCCCATGGACTGTAGCCCACCAGGCTCCTCTGTCCACGGAATTCTCCAGGCAAGAATACTGGAGTGGGTAGCCATTCCCTTCTTCAGGGAATCTTCCTGATCCAGGGGTTGAACTTGGGTCTCCTGCATTGCATGCAGATTCTTTACCATCTTAGCCACCAGGGAGGCCCACTCAAAAGATGTAATTTATTTTTAAATAGCTTCAATAGTCCTTATGGCATCCGGTCTTTATGGCCAGAATGATTTTGTGTTTCTTCCTCATTCTGGGACCATAGTATGTAGAGGTGAAGAGTTGTGCTCTGAACTTTGACAGACTTGGATTAAAACTCTGGAATCACTGGCAAGTGTGAGACTGGACAAGTTAATTCACATTCCTAAGTGACAATTTTTACATAAAATTGTTGGGAGAATTAAATGAGGCTATAAATAAGCAAACCAATGAATTTCTAGTATAGTGCTTGACCAAATAAATTGATAGTAAATCACTATTATAACTAATTGAAATTAATCAGGAATAAACTGATTCTTATAGACTTGCAATCTTATAGATTCAATTATCTTTTAATTGCAAAATCCTTTGAAATGATATCTTTCAATTATAACATTTCTTTACCAAGAATTTCAACCAAGTAAGTCCTTTCTAACCAGAAAACTCCCTATTACAGTATGCAGATTTACTTCTGTGTACCACATATGAGGGTGGCTCAACTGGTAAAGAACTGGCCTGCACTGCAAGAGACCTGGGTTCAATCCCTGGGTTGGGAAGATGCCCTGGAGAAGGAGACGGCTACCTACTCCAGTTTCTGGCCTGGAGAATTCCATGGATTCTATAGTCCATGGGGTTGCAAAGAGTTGAACACGACTGAGCAACTTTCACTTGCTTACCACATATGAATCAAAACAATTTTGTATTAAATATGTACAAGTTGCTGGCAGTTCCAAATTGTAAACTAAAATCAGCCACATCTGAGCAGCCTGCTTCACTTAGTGTCAGGGAGACTGACAAGCAATTGGCCTCTCTACTTCTCTGCCCCTTGGCTGTGCTGTACATAATCTGTCACAGTTCTGCTACCTCATGAAAATAAATGATCTTCATGCTGCTTATGTCGTGATTTAGTGCTTAAATAGCACATATTGTTTTTGTGTGTCATTCAGAGATACAACTTTTCAAAAACACAATTATTCATTTGCATAAATTTGCATAACATTGGAGCACAGACCAAAATTCATGAGCTACTCCATCACAACTGTAAATAAAATAAGATTGAAAACCTGGAGGAAAATCTTTAAGACTATGAGAAAGTGGTTGGATAATAAAATTGAGGAGTAGTGCCAAAGAAGGGAGAAAGAAAGGTGATGTATTTACAAAGGCAAGATAGCTGTTCTTGATCTGTTTCATTTTCTGTTCATTGAACTGAAAAAAAATATCTATTAGACTTTCATAAAGTCATTCTTAACTTCAATTCCTTTAACGTTAATTTTCTTCTTAGGTCTCTTATCTGTGAGGTAAAATAGCCCTTGGACTTGGAGACAGAATGGTGGTGGTGGTGGTTTAGTCGCTAAGTTGTGTCCGACTCTTGTGACCCCATGGACTTCAGCCCTCTGGGCTTCTCTGTCCATGGGATTTTCCAAGCAAGAATATTGGACTGGACTGCCATTTCCTTCTCTAAGGGATCTTCTCGACTCAAGAATCGAGCCCAGGTCTCTTGCATTGCAGGCAAACTCTTTACCAATTGAGCTGTAATGGAAGAGTATCTATTGTAGAAAATCTCAAACCTTTACCTTCTGCCTTCTCTCCCTCAAGCAGGCCCTCCCCTTCCCCCATTCCACCCTCACCAGGCTCTGCCCCAGCAGCTTTCGTTCTGTTCCTCAGAGTTTTTCTAACCAGAACCTTTGTATTACTTACTTCTTTGACCTATGAATGCACTGTTTGTGATCCATATATGTGTGGCTTTTTCAGAGAGGCTTCCCCAGATCCCTGTTAGCACATCATCCTGATTTTATTCTTTGCCTGGTGTTGATATTTTTCTTGTGTGTGTGTGTTTGCCCATTCATTGATGAACAGGTTATCTTCCCATCCTGTTAAAAAATAAGCTCCATGAAAACAGGATCTTGTCTTCCTTGTTTGCTGCTACATACCCAGTGCCCAGGTCTGAGTATAACCTACTGCGTGTGAGTGTATGCTCAGCTGCTTCAGTTGTGTCCCACCTCTTTGCAACCCTATGGACTGTAGCCTGTCAGGTTCCGCTGTCTATGGAATTATCCTAGCAAGAACACTGTAGTGGGTTGCCATTTTCTCCTCCAGGGAGTATAACCTACTGTACACTAGTAAATATAATCAAGGCAATAGCCTCTTATACATTTGTGTGTGTTAGTCGCTTAGTCGTGTCCAACCCTTTGTGGCCCCATGGACTGTAGCCTGCCAGGCTCTTCTGTCCACGGAATTCTCTGGGCAAGAATACTGGAGTGGGTTGTCATGCCTTTCTCTAGGGGATCTTTCTGACCCAGGGATCAAATTTGGGTCTCCCAATTGCAGGTAGATTCTTTACCATCTGAGTGACCAGGGAAGTCTTATACATTTATTTTATTGTTAATAAATAACAATATTATTTCTCTTTTCAGTCCTAGATATTCCAAATTCCAATCTCCAAATTCTAAATTCAGCCTGAGTTACTACAAAATCTGATTTTTGATAATAGAATAATAGTCAACGTTAGCATTTATACACCAGATACTTTTATATATAGATGCTGGCTATTAAGGTCCACAGGGGAGCAACTGGAGAGCCTTCAGCTAGGGGATTTAGTATACTAGCTCTTCTTCTCCCTTGGGAGAAGCACATGCAGAGAAACACTGACAAAGAACTGAGGACAGCTTTATTATGAGTGGTTCAGATCCCATTGCAGGGTTGCTAGTAAAATGCACTAGAGCAAGCAGTGTCCACCCCTGCCTAAGACCTGTGAGGGAGACAGCACTGGCCTGACAGCTCTATCTTCCCAGGCTAGGATAAAAATCTTGGTGTTTTATGACTCCCTGTCCAAGAGCAAGATACAAACGATAGCGATCATCTGAAACTCCAGAGAAGATGTTGTCTCAGCACCTTTCCTGTGGTAAAGACCCTTTGCTCCCTTACTATTCCAGACACAGGATGTAGAAAGAACTACACACAGTAGATAAATTCCTACCCAAAGTGTGGTGCGGAGTCTTAAAAAATTAAACATACATTTACCAGAAGACCTAGCAATCCCACTCCTGAAAATTTACCCAAGATAAATGAAAAGCATGTTCACGCAAAGACTTGTATTTGAGTGTTCCTAGTGGCTATATTCATGACAGTGAAAACTAAAGATAAGGAAATGTTGGCATTGATGAATAGATAAACTGTAAAATATGTATATAATGCAATGTTACTCAGCAAAAAAAAAAGCAAAAACCCATTAATCAAATAATAATACAAATGAATGTATATACAAAACAGAAAGAGATTCATAGACATAAACAAACTTTTGATTACCAAAGGGGAGAAGGAAGTGAAGAGGGATAAATTAGGGGGAGCCCAGTGGCTCAGTTGTAAAGAATCTGCTTGCAACACAGGAGACAAGGAGAGGCAGGTTCGATCCATGGGTAGGGAAGATCCTCTGGAGGAGGAAATGGCAACCTACTCTAGTACTCTTGCTGGGAAAATCTCATGGATAGAGGGGCCTGGCGGGGTGCCATCCAAAGCGTCGCAAAGAGTCAGGTACGACTGAGCAATTAACTACACATTAACTGACATAAACTATTATACACAAAATTGATAAGCAACAAGGATTTACTTAGCACAGGGAAGTATACCCGTTATCTTGTAATAACCTGTAATGGAATATTTGTTCACTCTTGTTCAGTCACTAAGTCATGTCTGACTCTTTGCCATGCCATGGACTGTAGCATGTCTGGCTTCCCTGTCCTTCAGCATCTCCCGGAGTTTACTCAAACTCGTGTCCATTGAGCTGGTGATGCCATCCACCCATCTCATCCTCTGTCACCCTCCTCTCCTCCTTCCCTCAGCCTTTCCTAGTATCAGAGTCTTTTCTAATGAGATAGCTCTTCTCATCAGGTGGCCAAATTATTAAAGCTTCAGCTTCAGCATCAGTCCTTCCAATGAATATTCAGAACTGATTTCCTTCAGGATTGACTGGTTTGATCTCCTTGGGAGAGAGTCCAAGGGACTCTCAAGAGTCTTCAATCTGCAAAAATACTGAATCATCATGCTGTATATCTACAACTAACACAATATTGTAAATCAACTATGCCTTCATAAGAAACCCTCCACTGACACATAGGATATTGTTGATGAATATTAAAAACATTGCATTGAGTGAAAGAAGCCAGGAAAAAAGGACTACATGCTATATGATTTTATATTCTGATAATTTAGAAAAAGAAGCACAATAATTTATAATTTAGATATATATATAACATATATAATTTAGATTAAATATATAATTTAGATTAAAATATAAAAATAATTTATAATTTAGAAAAAGGAACAGAAAGTAGGAGATGAGGAGCTGGGAGAGGGGTGGGAGGAAGGGGTTGGTTGCACAGGACAATGTAAAATTTTTGGTCACAAGAAATGTTCACAGTGGTGTTGTGGATACGCAGTCGTATATATTTGCTAAAACTCATCAAAGCATACCCTTAAAACTCCTGAGTTAAAAAAAAAAAACTCCTGAATTTTATTTTATATCAGTCATACCTCAATAAAGCTGATTAATCATCTACTAAAAATATGTCTCTAGAAATACCCTGGAATCTGATACAAAGATATTAGTATTTCTTTCTTTTGAAAAAGGGGGGAAACGGTAGACTTTTTGTTCCCATTTATGAGAAATGCCTCTGGGGCATGTTCTAGCAAAAGTACAACGGGAGACATACTTTCTGCTTCACCCAACATGGCTTTGAATAGTTCTTCTCATTTCACATTTGGCAATTACAAATTCTTCTTTGTGTTCTTCTGTGACATGTTTTCTGTGTAGGTTTAAAAATTTTTTTCTTTTAAGTAGGATTGGGGCCTGGACAGGGGGCCTGGGAGGGGAGTGAGTGGCTGCAGGCTTGTGCTCTTTCTAGAAAACAGGAAATGGGTAGTCTAAGATTTTCATGGTGTGTAGGTGAGCTGTCATGTGAACTTGATGTGCCTTGACCTGATATATCTATCACATACTTAGAGTATTCCTATTGTAAACCCTTAGTTGTCATAAAAGCCTCAGACTATGATGATTTGGGTGGAGCCTGTGTTATCTCAAGGATGGAGGAGGTACCCTTGATCTATTCCCACCAGAAGGTTGGGCACTTGTATGAGTGAATTTCCTTAGAGTCAGTGACATTCATAGATATGACCATTTTAGCTCTTTGGGTAAAGCCTGCTTGAGTTTTGATTTCAACCTGATAAACAGATGACAAAAGATAAAAATTAGGTTAGACCTCTTTAATTCATTTTATGGACATTGTTTCTCTTTAATCATCCCTGCTAAATACTTGTACCTAGTATAGTTGCAAATCTGACAGGGTGGAGTAATATACAAAAGTCCACTCCAGGCAGATACGTGGTGCCCAAGTCAGACCTCTGGGGGTATTAAGGACCCAGCTCAGTCCCTCACGATGCTTCATTCTCTAAAACGAGATGTTTATCACTCTAGATTTACTGTAGCAGACAGAGGCATGATATCCTGAAACCAGAGAGAGCGTCATCTAAAATGGTCAGCTCACAATAACTCCCTCCTCTGTGAAGGAAGAAATGAGAAGATGTGCACTTTTAAAATTTTATTTTGTAGACTACACATTTCCAAATATGTGGGAAATGATTTTGATTGTGATCTTGAAAAGTAAATAATTTCCTTTTACAGCTTAGCTACAGAGTGAGACTTATCATTCCTGCTCCAATCTACTTAATTTGAAGAGAAACAGTTACTTCTAACAAGTGCTAAAATCCCATAAAGGCTTCCAAGAATGACAGTGCCTAGTCCAAACTCTGTCCAAACTGGGCCGGTTCTGCCATCTAGCGACTACCCTGACAAACTACATCGGTAGGGCATGGCCTAATCTGGCCTGCTCAAGCCCAAAGAATTTTCATTTAATGAATTATGTGATTAGTTTCGGCCTTCGTGCCTTTTCATTTCTACCTACTATGTGTGTGACCGTGGGAAAATTATTTAGTATTTCTGAGACTCAGTTTATTCATCTGTAGAATGGGGATAAGGGCTTACCCATGTGATTTTCATGAGATTCATGTGAGATAATATATGGAAAATGCCGATCAGAGTGCCTAGGCACAGGGTAAATCCTGAATAAAGGTTTGATGCTGTTATTATATTTCTTATTATTACAATTAAAATTATTCAAGTCTAAATTTGAAAAAAAAATAGGCCAAAAATAGGAAATCAAGTTATGGATATATGAGTATTTCAGAATACATAAAATCTATAGTATTTACGGGCTTCCTATGTGGTAAGGAACTTGCTTGCCAATGCAAAAGACATAAGAGACATAGGTTCTATCCCTGGGTCAGGAAGATCCGCCCGAGGAAGGCATAGCAACCTACTCCAGTATTCGAGTCTGGAGAATGCAACAGATAGAGAAGTTTGGTGGGCTATAGTCCATAGGGTTGCAAAGAATCAAACCTGATTGAAGCAACTTAACATGCATGTATACTATTTGAAGCTTGGAAGAGAATCAGGTTTATTTAGGTGTTTTGTGTACACTGCCAACAAATGCATTATTGCAATTATTCCAGCCTCATTCCCGAGTCTTTCCCCACCTCATGTTGAATGTTTCCATCACAGCAGACAACTCAATACTCTGCTCACATTTTAATGCCTTTCTTCCTCTTTCTGGACTATCCCTTCTCACATCTTTACACTTCACAATCCTTCAAGCTTCCTGTACAGACTCTTCAGTGCTGTTGCAGGGTTAAATCTCATGGAGCCCTTTATTCCCATCTCTATTAGAGCGTTTGACACAGACAAACTCTGCTGGGGAGAGCCGGGAACCGGGAGTCTGTAGCCTCATAGCTAGAGTGTGAAGTGCTTGCTGTGAGGTCTTCAGTTCAGTACAGTCGCTCAGTTGTGTCCGACTCTTTGCTACCCCATGAACTGCATCATGCCAGGCCTCCCTGTCCGTCGCCAACTCCCTGAGTCCACCCTAAACCATGTCCATCGTGTCGGTAATGCCATCCAGCCATCTCATCTTCTGGAGGTCTTAGGTACTTTCTTTGTATCTTCTCTCTCCCAACCCGATGAGGAACACAAAGACTTCACAAAATAGGTGCTCCATAGAAGGCTGCTGAATTGAAATCATAGTTTGGCAAGGGAATACTTAGAGCAACTTTTTGAGAAGGCTGAATGACTCTTAGAATCTGCTAATGTATACTGGACTAAATTGGCTTAATGGCCTGAGTTGGCAGGGTTAGTCCATCAAAATATGCTTTGGAATTAAAAATTAAGTAATATTTATAATAATAATAATAATAATAATAATAATAGATTTTTATTAAAGAACATTTTGAAATTACCAAAAAGCAAAAAAGTTCTACTACCCAAATATTATTAATATTTGATATATTTTTCAATATTTTGTCTATACAATGCTTTATTACATAGCTGTGATCCTTATTTATTTGCAATCTTATACCTTGATTTTTAAATATAAAAAATATTTTACCATTAAACTATTTGCACATTAAAGGTATCATCATTTGAAAAAGCAGAATCTCACTGAATAAAATTGCCAAAGTATACTTAACATCATAGTATTTCAGGCATTTAGCTTGTTTATAATTTTTTTTGGCTGTAAAGTTGTAATAATACAAAGTATATCTTTGGGCATAAAGGTTTTCTTTGGCTAGGATTATTTGCTTTTATGAGTCCCAGAAGTAAAATCCCTATTGCCTTTCTTTTCATAGTGAGCCCAGACAGACCAAGAATTGGAATCTTATAATACACAGAATGTCTTGTTAATAGAAAGATAACCAGGAAATGGGTTTAGACTTATGGCTCCTGGTTCCCATTATGAACTCTGACCTCTCAGAGCTTATTAAAGATATGAAGAAAGGCTTTATAAGATTAGACTGAGGCAGCACAAAAGCATACTGTTTTCTAAAACCATTCCCTGATATTAAATTGTGTCTTTTATTTTGAATTTTGCATTGAAGTATAGTCGATCTATGATATTGTGGTAGTTTTAGGTGTACAGCAAAGTGATTCAGTTATATATAAACATTTTTTCAGAATATTTTCCATTATAGTTTAAAGATATTAAATATACTTCCTTGCTGCTTATGTCAGAGAAGGCAATGGCAACTCACTGTAGTACTCTTGCCTGGAAAATCCCATGGATGGAGGAGCCTGGTAGGCTGCAGTCCATGGAGTGCCGAAGAGTCGGACATGACTGAGCGACTTCACTTTCACTTTTCACTCTCATGAATTGGAGAAGGAAATGGCAACCCACTCCAGTGTTCTTGCCTGGAGAATCCCAGGGGCAGCGGAGCCTGGTGGGCTGCCGTCTATGGGGTCGCACAGAGTCGACACGACTGAAGCGACTTAGCAGTAGCAGTAACTGCTTATGTATTTTATATAGTTGTTCACTGTTTATTTGCACATTTGTGTGTGTGTGTGTGTGTGTGTGTGTGTGTGTGTGTGTGTATTTTGTTGTTTCACTTCATGGGTGAAATACTCAGACCCAATATGTGTTAGGCTTCCCCGCTGGCTCAGCAGTAAAGAATCCGCCTGCCAGTGTAGGAGACCTGGGTTCAATTCCTGGGCTGAGAAGATCCCCTGGAGAAGAAATGACAACCCACGCCAATATTCTTGCCTGGGAAAACCCATGGACAGAGGAACCTGCTGGGTTACAGTTCACAGCGTCACAAAGAGTTGGACACGGCTGAGCAACTAAACAATACGTGTTAGCCAAATTCACATCTTTGTTTCACAGAGAATGATTCCTTCGGTACCTGAATCTGTCCATTTGTACATTTATTATTCATTTAAAAATATTGATGAACATCTACTCTATGCCAGGCACTTCTGTCAGGTGTTGTCTAGCCAGACATTAATGAGACGTTTCTTGAAAGGATTACTATAGCTTAATGAGAAAAAGACAAATAAGACTATGACCATACCACGTGAGGCTTCCCTCATAGCTCAGTTGGTAAAGAATCCGCCTGCAATGCAGGAGACCCCAGTTCGATTCTTGGGTTGGGCAGATCCGCTGGAGAATGGATAGGTACTCACTCCGGTATTCTTGGGCTCTCCTTATGGCTCAGCTGGTAAAGAATCCGCCTGCAGTGTGGAAGACCTGGGTTTGATCTCTGGGTTGTCAAGATCCCCTGGAGAAAGGAACAGTTACCCACTCCAGTATTCTGGCCTGGAGAATTCCATGGACTAAGTCCATGGGGTTACAAAGAGTCGGACACAGCTGAACTTTCATTTTCATTTTCATGCCACATGAAACTTACTTTACAGAAGTAAGAATAGCATGACTTTGGGAGCAAAATGGGGAATCAGTTCTATCTGGGGTAATAAGGAGACTTCACCAAGAAGCTTATACTTGAGTCTTGAATGATGTAGAAGGTGGGCTTCAGAAGAGTCCCAGTAGGGCAGACCAACGTATTCATGGGTATGAGAAAGAATGGCATGCGGGTAGGTCTCTTTGTGGTCAAAGAGAGTTTCCATGGAAAGAAGGAGCAAGAAATCATGCTGTGGAGATAGAATGAGTTAGATTATGAAGTGCTTCATGTTTTAAAATTCCAAGCTAAGAAGTGTACGTTTTATATTGTAACCTATTATGAACGATTTAATGTTTTCTTCTCTTTCTTCCTATCCTTCTTCCCCAGCCCCTCTTCCTCCCTGCCCCTCGCCCTCACCTCCCTCTCCCCTCCTCCTGCCCTTCCTCTTCCTTCTTCTTCTTCTCCTCCTTCTAAAGTAGACAAATGACATGAAAGTAACAGCATTCAGTAACTGAGACTTTATGCCAGACATGTTGCTTGAGTATTTTTAGAAGAGAAGTGTTCATATCAGTGCTATCAGACAGTATAGTTGTTTTCTTGAATAATACAGAAGAGGACAAAATGACACTTGGATAAGATAAGTAATTTGTCCAAAGTCACACAACTCCTAAGTGGCCAGAGATACACACCTGAGTATCCTTGACTGCGGAACCCAGCCTCTTGACCACTGTGGTCTGTAGCATCTTTAGAGTAATATTTTAGAAAGATCACTTGGGATTCTGGACAGAGGTGATTTATAGTAGAGACAGAGTCCCAAATCAGAGAGTCCATTTGTGAAGATGTTGCAATAATACAGGACTGAGGTGATGAGGTCAGAACTTGGATAGGATAATGGCAAAAGTAATAGCCACAAGGAGAAGGCTTAGATAAAAAGAAAATCACTGCAATTCTGGAAACAGATAAATTTCACTAAAAAGACTGAAAATTTCCCCATTTCTGGTACTTCCTTTCAAGGACTCTTATAATGTTCTAGAAGAAAGTTATCCATCTCTGATTGGTCTTGGATAATGACATTCATTCTCAAAATCTGGCATGTTAGTTTTGTTTGGGGGGGATTTAGATCATTTTATAGATATTTTTCATATTCTCATCATTTATTTTTAAAAATACCAGGAAGACAATGTTAGAATTATGTGATCAACCTTTTAAAGCAGCAATGATAGATATGTTTCCATTCTGAATATGATTGTGACAAAAACAAAAATAGAAAACTTCAGCAAAGAAATACACCAAAATGTCCTAGTGAATTCATAAAGCAAATGAAGCAAGCAGAAACAACAGCAACAACAAGAACACCTTGAAGTGTGTGTGTTTGGGGGGGATCAGAATCTAGCGTTGCTACAGTATATGATGGCATAATTCAATTTTTAATCACAGGCTCATCTTTAACATACAGATAATTGTGTTCAAGGACAATTTTGTTCAGGGCATCTATTCACAACATTGCTATATCCTAGGGTCCACAAACTTGGACGAACTAAAAACCTTTTATTCAAAAGCTCTCAATCAAGAAATGTTGGTAAGATCAGTACAATATAACCACAATGCTTGACCCCAGAGGTGTGGTCAAGACATGCTGTGAGTTCCCAGGGAGGGGACAGTAGTTGTAGCCTATGGGTGAAGCCCAGAGACGCTTGTTAGAGGAAATGTACATTGAAGTTGGACAAGAAGGATTTTTGAGTGGGAGGTAGAAAGTTAAGGCAAATGTTGGGCTGTTGGGCATGCCAGCAGAGAGCAAGGTGCCATCCTGTTTAGGGGGCTCAGAAGGTGTGTCAGGTGAGGAAGGGAGGCAAGGCGGGAGAAAGCCGGGGCCTCAGAATGGCAAAGCCAGTCATTGCCAGTTACAGTGCAGGGCAAAGTGATGGGCACTCTTTAGAAGGACCATGACAGTAAATTCTCTATATGGAGGAAAACTTTTTATGGAGAATCACTGTGAGAATAAATACACATGAGTCCTCACACCTCCAATATCCACAAAGTGTTGATGGCACCTGGCACATTGCAGATGTAAGTATTTGTGGAATGAATGAAGGAATGATATCTGTCCTTCCCTCTATATGTATGACAGAGGAGACTTGCCTTTAACCAAGTACACATCTTCCAGAGATGTTGTGGTCGTTGTTCAGTCGCTCAGTCGTGTCCGGATCGTTTCAGCCCTATGGACTGCAGCATCCCAGGCTCCTCTCTCCTCCATTATCTTTTGCAGTTTGCTCAAATTCATGTCCATTGAGTTAGTGATGCCAAGTAAACGTCTCACCCTCGGCCTCTTCTCCTTTTGACTTTAGTTTTCCCAGGATCAGAGGCTTTTCCAGTTATTTGACTCTTTGCATCAGGGAAGGAGCCTAAAGTCAGAAACAGCTCCACAACTCACTGAGGATGAATTATCAATTTATCTCTTTGAGGGCCCCATTTCCTCATTTTAAATTAGGAACAAAATTCAAACCTACCTAGTAAGGTTGTGACATTTTAAAAGCCTGGCGTAAAAAGCACCACACAGAAGTGAACTGTTATTCGGGAGACATTGAAGATCCTGGCTTAGCACCCAGAGCTGTTTTCCTGGGCATCTGGCACCAGTCCACCTATCAGGAGATTATCCTACCTTATCCTCACATCTGTCCTCCTGCCATTTTATTTCACTCCTAGAAAAGCATAAAGCGAAGGATCATAAACACAAAAATCGTCACTTTTCCTTGCCTTAACTGATTGAAACCCTTTTCATATGGCAGGCTTCATGAGCTGCCTGCTGGCTCCGTCATCCCTTCCAGCACGCTGCCCAGGCCATCTGCTCTGCGCCACGCCAAGCCATATGGAACTGAGCCCCCACTTCTGTGGAAATGCCCGGCTCTTTTCTTCTGTGTATTCTTTGCTTGGCTGTACTTTCCAAGCCATGCAACGTTTGCAGCGGCAGTCTCTTTATTTTCCATTCTTAAAAGGGAAGTTAATGGCTTGAATTTTATTGGGGGAGTCTTGAGATTGTGCATCTTAAACACCCCTGTTAAGTAATGACCAAAAACTTCACTAAAAAGTCCTGTGACATTTGTGACACCGGATAAATAATTCAGAAACCACAGTTCTCTCTTTCCTGCCACTGTCTGTTCGCTACAAAGGGAATAATATGACATTTCTTTCCTTCTTTCCTCTGATACTTTAAGCTGCAATTATCTTCCTCCCAAGCTTAGAACAGCAGGTACAGCCCTGCCGAGATGATTAGTTCTTCACTGTGCCAGTTATTAGCTGCAGAGAAAATGATATGCAAACCAAGACATGGTTCGTCTCCTACTGTGATAATCTCGATGAGATTTACAAATATCAAGGAGATTGCTAAACTCTCGTTGGAAGCTCAGCAAAAATGAAAAAAAAAAAAAATGCTTGTCTCTTAAAAGTAAGAGCTTAAATTAAACCTTAATCAGGTTTCAAAAAATAACTTTGGAGGATTTTGTCTAAATCAATAAAAGTATAAGGTGGTTTATTTAAAAAAAATTAATGGAACAGGAACATTTTTTATTAATGGAATAGAAGTAAGAAGATGCAATTTTGGCTGATTTTCATCAAAATCATGAGGTGAAACAAGTTCGTTTTCTACTATCCCAACGTTCTTGAGGCCCTTCTCACTTTTTGTTCCCTCTATGGCCTCAAGCCACTTATAAAGCATATTTTTTTTTCCTAGCAGAAGAAAAATACATTAAAACACTAGGACATTAGTATAAATTAATTAAAATATGTCAGGCCCCCGAAGATAAAAAAATTACTTGCTTTACAAAGACTTCCCAGAGGAAGAAATAAGCAATTAACTTTCATTCTCACCATGGAATAATTTCCTTCCTGTTCCTTTTCTCTTAGGCAGTGATTCTGCTTCCATAAAAAACAAAAGCCCTTTTTCCTCCAGTCGTTTTCCAGAACAGACTCAACACAGTAACATTCCTGTTAGCTTTGTGTTTCCTAAAGCTCTGAATGTTTATTGCCACATTATTACTTATTTGGGTCCTGCTTAATGAGGTCCAATAAAAAAAGCTCAGTTAACTGCATCTTGTTCTTTGTACGCTCAGTTGCAGGCACAATGTCTGGGTCCACTAAGTGTATAACAAATGAATTTGTGTTGAATTATTTTGTAAAGCCCATCATTTACTAAGGAACAGAGAACTTTGCATGAGCTGAAGGCATCTCTGTAGTTAATTGCTCCAAAGAAAGTGAAATCTTACATTTGAAGGCAAAATAATTTCTTTATAGTTTGTGGTTCTCAAAATTTTGTGTTCATAGACATTTTAGAGGTCTTACATTTTGGTGGCCTATTTTAAGGGGTTAACAAAACAAAACAAGATAAGTAATTTCAGCAGCAAAGATGACATATATCTAGTATTTTGCAGCCAGAGGTCAGGGCAGGCTCCCTGGGATGACAAAGGCAAGGAGGTCCTTTACCCCTCCCCTTATCCCACAGAGTTTTCACCAGTTGCCTCCAGGCTGAAAGCCATTCCCAACAACATAACTGTTTAAATCAAAGATAGATCTAGCTATGCAAACTGAGTTTACATGTCTCTTATTTTCATGTTTCCAAGATAACCAATCTATATAGAAATTCAGTAGCCTTCACTGGTTAATTTTAGATCCATTACTGCAGTTGACTAAAGAGTTATTCACAGCCTAAAAGTTGAGAGTTCTGTTTTATTTGGTTGGAAATTTAGGGGACTTTGAGGCTCAGAGGCCCCCTCTCAAGTAACCCTCTGAAAACTGTTCAGGGAGGCGAAGTCGAGAGCCAGGCTATTTAGGAATTTTGCAACAAAGGGCAGGAAATCTGAACTCCAAAAGACTATGGTTAGTTAAAGAAAGTCAGGGAGTACCCTTGTGGTCCAGTGGCTAAGACTCCATGCTCCCAATGCAGGGAGTTCAGGTTCCATCTCTGGTCAGGAACTAGATCCCAATGGCACAACTAAGAGCTCAAATGCTACAACTAAAGACCTGGCACAGCCAAGTAAATTTTAAAAAAAGGAAACCAGATATGCTAAGTTAAGGATTTTAGCCTTTTTTTATGCACGAGAAGATACAAGAGTCTGGGCTCACTGTTATCATTTCTTTGACATGCACATCAGCTATCTGGGGCCAGTATCCTGTGTTTTCAAAAACTGAGTTTCTTCAAGGCTCAGCAGAGGGAGAAGCTTCAGTCTGATGCCTGTGCGTTGTTGTCCAGTTGCTCAGTCATGTCCAACTCTTTTTGCTCCCATGGACTGCAGCACACCAGGCTTCTCTGAGCTACTGGAGTTTGCTCAGACTCATGTTAGTGATGCCATCCAACCATCTCGTCCTTCTTGTGCCTTCTATCTTTCCCAGAATTGGGGTTTTGTCCAGTGAATCAGTTCTTCACATCAGGTGGCCAAAGTATTAGAGCTTCAGCTTCAGCATCAGCCCTTCCAGTGAATATTTGGCGTTGATTTTCTTTAGGAAGGATTGGTTGGATCTCCTTGTAGCCCAAGAGACTCTCTAGAGTCTTCTCTAACACCACAGTTCAAAAGCATCGATTCTTCAGTGCCTAGCCTTTTTTATGGTCCAAATCTCACATCGGTACATGACTACTGTAAAAACCATAGCTTTGACTCTATGGACCTTTGGTGGTAAAGTAATGTCTCTGCTTTTTAATATGCTGTCTAGGTTGGTCAATGGCTTTTCTTCCAAGGAGCAAGCATCTTTTAATTTCATGGTTGCAGTCACTGTCCACCGTGATTTTGGAGCCCAAGAAAATAAAGCCCATCACTGTTTCCATTGTTTCCCCATTTATTTGCCATGAAGTGATGGTTGCTAGATGGTAGGTGTTCTTTCCTTCCTAAGTTCTCTCAGGGCTCATCAGTTCACCATAGGTTGTGGTCACAGTTGCTGATGATTATGACTTCTTTGTTTACTGATACGGCAGGAAATATTCCATCTATCACTGCTTATTACATATTGTCCCATCTGCCTTACCCAGGCTCTTTCAAACATTCAAGAGGAAAAGTCCTCTTACATTCCACTGAACACTCTCTTGGGCACTGATCTTTACTTACCTTTTACCTGTAGCTAAAGGTACTCTAATTCCACCTCCAACACACAATTTGGCTTCCCAGGTGGAGCTAGTGGTAAAGAATCTGCTGCCAAAGCAGGAGATGTAAGAGATACGGGCTTGATCCCTGGGTGGGGAAGATCTCCTGGAGGAGGAAATGGCAACCCACTCCAGTATTCTTGCCTGGGAAACTCCATGGACAGAGGAGACTGGCAGGTTACAGTTCATAAGGTTGTAAAGAGTCAGACGTGGCTGAGGTGACTTAGCACACGATTCAGTATCTAGCGAACAGTCATCCATGTAACAGCAGAAACTGTTGTAGAAAATATGGAAGAAAAAGTGGGGAGTTTGTGAAAGGCACACAGCACTTGACTGACCTAACAGCCAAGGAAGTTGCATCAGCACTGTGAAGACCCAGCTGTTATCTGAGACTCCCCCCAGAATCCAGGCCCCTCAGTTTCCTTCCTTGAACCTTCACATCTCCTCTACCTAGGGACAGATCTGACTTTTGTGAGCTTGAAACTTATACAACTCAGAAATTCTTCTTTATGAAAGATAATAAAAATTACAAATATAGAATTAGCTACAAAAATTAATATTTATTTCAATTGAGGAAAAAACACGACAAATTACACATTAAAAAAAATCTTACACACACCCCAAACATCACAAAATCTACAAAAACAATATAATTTTTCAAATTAATTAGCTGTCTCATACCACTCTGTAATGATGCAGTTCTGCTATTTTTGGCTGCATACCCTTTGGTTACTGCTTTTTGTAACAAATGGTAAGATTTCTGGGCATTTCCATTTTATCCAAGCAGTGACCAATTTTAAATATTCTTATATTGACAGCACTAAACAGCCTCTTTGTAGTAGAATAGTATGCATTTTATATTATCTTAATCAATGTTAGCATTTCCAATCATTAGCAAGAATTTTACATCTTTTACAATGTGTTGATATAATTTACTCTTCTTACCTAATTTCATTAGCAAAAATTCCAAAAGCTTATTTAAATCACTTCTTTAAAGAAAAACACTCTTCATTTTAATTAGCTATGGATTTTGGTATGATCTGAAAGTTTAAAAAATTATAATTAGCTTCAGATGTCAGAATAATTTCTCTTTTTACCTTTGTTTCATATTCCATTAATTCTTATCTGACTTTTTCTATATTAATAAGTGTGGTGTAAAAGCAAGACAGCTTCCCTGACAGGCTGCTGGGAGCTACAGCAGGCCCTAGTTCCAGCGACCTCCCCCACCCTCACCCCATACCTCACCTCATACCTCACCCCATACCTCACCCCATCGCCACCAACCAATTAGAACGAGCCAGGAAAGCCCGCGCGCGCCAAGAGATAGACCTATGCAGGGCAGACTCGAAGTTTAAACTGACCAGTCATTGACTGCCAGCTATACCAATGCTGTAACAAAGAACTGCCAGTATAAAAGCAACTGTAATCTGTGGTGTGGGGCTCTTGTCGGACTCCACTGCGTTGGATGAGACTTGAGCCCTAGCTCGAGCTAGCAATAAACCCCTTTATGTTTTTTACATTGCTGTATGGACTTGGTCTCTTCAGGTGCTTGGGACCCGGAGTTTGGGCATAACAATAAGTAAATGTAAAGATAATATTTTTCATAATTCTCTAATTCTGGAGTCTGTAATTTCTTATTATTTTATTAAAATGTCTTTCCAAATTACAATTAAAATGGCATATATATACTTTATCAACTATTTAATAAACTTATTATTGAAGGTTTTTTCCATCTTCAAACATGCACTGTAGATTCTTAAAATGTTTTTCCCATGTAATGTCTAGAATAACTTTATAATGAGGATATTATTCCACATCCAGAGTTACTAAAGGAATTGACATTATGTTGAAGAAAAAACCCAAGTCACATGTGTCTTTAAAATGGTCCATCTACAAGGAAGTCTAAACAAAATGAAAACGCGTTGCCAAATTGGAAACAGTCAATTTTCCCCCACCAATAAGATTAGGTGAATGTACTGCATGCATTCCGCAATTTCTTTACAAACATTTTAAGGAGCCCTTATAATGGTTTGTCGTCACTACCACCATATGCTAATTGCTAATTAAGCATTTTATGTGCATTACTTTTTAAAATTTGCATAACTATCCTATTAGTTGTGGATACAATGACTAGTATTATCTCCATTTTACAGGTGAAACAATTGCTTTAAAGTGTATGTAGCTAGCAAAAGACTCAATCAGTCAAGCTCAGAATCTCTGAATCTAGGATAAAGCTTTTTACTAAAAGACACTGCTTTCTTTACTTCCTGTGTTAATATAAGTGGAAAAAAATATTTAGAAGAAGAAGTATTTGTCCCGAAGCACCTGAAATTTCTGCATAGCCTTTGCTTGGAGCCAAGCGTGGCAAGAAAAACCATTTAGCAAAGCTGAAATGGTCCATAATTTTCCCCATTACTTATTCTAATGATTGGATTGTGGAAGGACATTTTAGCCTCTGAGACCTGTAGAGGGAGTATATAGTCCTGAAGCTCATTCACGGTTTCCTTTGCTATTCAAACCGCAACATTAGACTATTAGAAGTATGGTGGTATCTTGGATAGACCCCTGACTCACTGTGACTTCTATTAACCTCTATCACCAGACTAAGCTACAGCTTCCTCATCTATAAAACCATGGAGAACTATACTACACAGGCTCTGAGGGTTCTTTTTTTTTTTTTTTTTTTTTCAGTTCCAAAATTCTATAAATTTCACTGGCAGTGCCAGTTTAAATAAGAACAAGAGGTCCCTGCTACCAAAGATACTGATTTATCTTGGCTGAATGTGAAAGTGTTAGTCACTCAGTCCTGTCGGACTCTTTGAGACCCCATGGACTGTAACCTGCCAGGCTCCTCTGTCCGTGGGATTTCCCAGGCAAGAATACTGGAGTAGGTTGCCATTTCCTTCTCTAGGGGATCTTCCCGACCCAGAGATAGATCCTGGGTCTCCTGCACTGCAGGCAGATTTTTTTTTTTTACTATCTGAGCCACCAGGGAAGTTCATCTTGCTGAATTCACACTGTTTAAGTATGGGGTCATAGTTTCAGACAGAATGTAGAGTAAAAGACAAAGCCTCTTTTCAAATATTCTGATATATTAACTATGTATGAAATTAAAATGAAAGGGCTTGTGATAATATGCTTTATTGCACACAAGTAAATGTATTATGGAAGATAATACCACTGATAAAACAATAGTCATAATAATGTTCTTAGTTGCACTCATCTCGGTTTATGGTAACCAGATGTATTGTTGTGGCCATGCATTCTGGGAAACAAACTCACTCAGAAGGACAATGCAGATAATGAAGTGCAGTTTATTACACCGGTGGCCCAAGGTCCTCTTAACCAAGGACCCTGACTGACTTTTGTGAAAACCTTATATACCTTCAGTGTACTGCTCAAGCCCACACCCGCAAATTCCTTAAATTTAGCCTGGAAAGTGTTAGTGTTAAATGTAATCAGGTTACAACCATGATTCATAATCAGAAGGGTCACCTGATTATACAACGTAGCTTACACTAATGGGAGCCATAAAGATTACAAAGGTGATTGGCTACACAGGGGGATTATTGCATCTTTTTTGGTGATGGGAAACCTTGGTATGGAACCTGGCGTTTATCAATCCAGGAGGCCAGTTTGGCAGTAGGTATGTTATCCCCATGGCTACCAGGCACATAGTCTAAAGCTCACTGAAAGTGCAAGATGGAGTTTCCTTCTTTTTCAAGATGGAGTCAGCTCGGCCTGTTCCCTTCCTCCCTCAGTATAACTTCTAAAAATCTGGCTTACAAAATCAGTCATTATTGAGGCATGTTTATAAGTATTCTTGACAAAGAATTTTAATGATCAAGAAGTTCATGAAAAAAGTATCACTATTACTGAGACTCAAAGAAGTGAAAATTAAGGTAAAGAAATATAATTTTCTAATCCTCAAGTTGATAAAGATTGAATGAAAGTATGATTTGGCAAACTTTTCTAATGGAAAATTTGTTCATGCATTTGAAATTTTGTACTCTTTAAGCCAATATAATTTATCTCTGGAAATTTTTCTTAAACAGATAACCACACTGAAAACCACAAAAAATTCCCATTTTTAAAAAAGACCTAAATAAATAGAAAGACAGCTTGTATTCATAGATTAGAATACTTAATATTGTTAAGTTATCCACACTACACAAAGAAATCTACAGATTCAATGCAAAATAAAAATTCCAGTGCCATTTTATGCAGGAATGGAAAAGCCGATCCTGAATATCATTTAAAATTGCAAAGATCTTCAAGTAGCCAAAATAATCCTTAAAAAGAACAAAGTTGAAAGACTCACACATTCCAGATTCAAAATTTGCTACAAAGCTACAACAATCAAAACAGCGAGGTGCTGGCATAAGGATAGATATATAGACTGTGTTCAGGCAAAAATACCAGAATGGGTAGCCAGTCCCTTCTCCAGGTGATCTTTATTTCACCCAGGGATCAAACTTGGGTCTTCTGTCTTGTAGACAGATTATTTACTATCTGAGCCACCAAGGAAGCCCATATATAGATCAGCAGAATAGAACTGGTAGTTTGGGAGACTTCTCCGGTGATCCAGTAGTTGAGACTTTGCCTTTCAGTGCCGGGTGTGCAGTTTTGATCCCTGGTCGAGGAGTTAAGATCCCACATGCCTCATGGCCAAAAAACCAAAAGAAAAACACAGAAGCAATAATGTGACAAGTTTGATAAAAGACATTAAAAATGGTCCACTTCAGAATTGATAGTTTGGAAATAAACCCATACATCTATGATCAATTCCTTTTCAACAAGGATTCCAAGATCATTCAATTTGGGGAAAAAAAATCTCTTCAGCAAATGGTGCTGGGAGAACTGGATATCCACATACAAATGAGTGAGTTTGGATCTCCATCTCACACCATATACAAAAGTCAACTTAAAATGGACCAACAGCTTAACTATGACCTAAAACCTTAAAACTCTTGGAAAAAAATGTAAGGGTAAATTTTCACTAGCTTGGATTGGACGATGGAATATTAGATATGATCCCCCAAAAACACAGAGAACAAAAGGAAAAAAAAGGTACATTAGTCTTCATCAAAATTAAAAACTTTTGTGCAGCAAAGAACATCATCAAGAAAGCAAAGAAGACAATCTACAGAATGTGAGAACATATTTGCAAATCATATATCTATAAGGGTCTAGCATCCAGTGCATATGGTGAAATCTTACAACTCAACAACCAAAAAGACAAATCAAACTTAAAAAATGAGCAAAGGACATAAATAAACATTTTTTCAAATAGGATATAGAAATGGCTAACAAAAACATGAAGAAATGCTCAATATCACAATGACTAGAGAACTACAAATCAGAATTACAATTAGGTATCACTTTATATGCATAAGGATGGCTTTAATTAAAAAAATATACAACAGTGTTAGCAAGAATGTGAAGAAATTGGAACCTAGATAGCATATTAAAAAGTAGAGGCATGACTTTGCCAATAAAGGTCCATTTAGTCAAAGCTATGGTTTTTCCAGTAGTCATGTCTGGATGTGAGAGTTGGACCATAAAGAAGGATGAGTGCCAAATAATTGATGCTTTTGAACTGTGGTGTTGGAGAGGACTCTTAAGAGTCCCTTGGACTGCAAGGAGATCAAACCAGTTCATCCTAAAGGAAATCAATGATGAATATTCATTGGAAGGAATGATGCTGAAGCTGGAGCTCCAATAATTTGGCCACCTGATGCAAAGAATTTACTCATTGGAAAAGACCCTGGGAAAGACTAAAGGCAGAAGGAGAAGGGGTTGACAGAGGATGAGATGGTTGGATGGCATCACTGATTCAACAGACACGAGTTTGAGCAAGCTCTGGGAGTTGGTGATGGACAGGGAAACGTGGCATGCTGCAGTCCTTAGGGTTGCAAAGAGTTGGACACAACTGAGCAGCTGAACTGAAACTAACCCCCAAGAGCCTGAAAATTTGAAGCTCTACTTTAAGGCAACTGGAAAAGAAATGGCTAAGAAAATTATAAACATCTTTTTATACACTTTGAGAAAAACACATCTTTGAAGAAAATGTTAAAAACATAATATTTATAATGTGCATCTCTGTTCATTAGCAATTAAGTTTTTTTTAAGTATTGCTTCCTAGAACTCTTTTAAGCAAAATAAAAGTGGCAGTAGAAAAGGTCACAGACTTTAGAGTTAGTGTCTTTGAGAGAAAGGAAAGTTGATGAGAAGGGATGGGATAATCGGGATGAAAAAGTAAATTAAAGCCTACTTTTATGAAAGAAACAGCTAACCATTTAGAGAATAAGCACAAAGTCTATTTCACAGCTGACTTTGTTTTCCCTCTGTTTCTTTGTTGTCCTCTATCTCTTTTTTGGTTTTAATCAGAAAACTATTCCCTGAAGAGTTTAGCTAGAGCAGTTGAGTTTTGGTTTGAAAAATTTAGAGGAGCAATAAAGGAGAAGAATGCTCCCTTCTCGGGGCTTCTAATTTCCTTCTGTAATGAGTTTTCTGCTTAAATGTGCATGCAGTTTGTCCTCTCTCCTTATGGACAAATATGTGCAGTAGTAATTCTCCCAGGAGTTCAGTTTGCTCTGTTGGGGAAAAATGCACACGGTTAATACCAGTCCAGGGGCTTCCCTGGTAGCTCAGCGGTAAAGAATCTGCCTGCAATGAAGGAGATGTGGGTTTGATCTCTGGGTCAGGAAGATCCCCTGGAGAAGGGAACGGTAACCCACTCCAGTATTCTTACCTGGGAAATATCATGGACAGGCAATCCTCGAAGGCTATAGTCCATGGGGTGACAAGTTAGTTGGATACGACTAAACAAACAAGTCCAACTCCGTGTAGGAAGCATTTGGAAGAATGAAGAAGGTGTTGCTGAAAGGAATAATGGATTAGAACTTTAAATTTTTCTTGTTGTGAGCTATTTACAAGAAAACAATATATATCTAATAAATAAGAGAAAATGATGGCAGCATACTTTTTTCAAAGTGTGGGGTGCTGACAAAATAAATCAAAATTTCCCCAGGTGCTTGTTAAAAATACAAATAGCAGGTCCAACCCTAGAACCACAGAAACAGAGATCGTGAGAGATAAGACTACTTAAAAACAACATCAACAAACCATAACTACACACACATGTACTAGCTAGGGTCAGTGAACTACAACCATTGAACTAAACCCAGCCCACTGCCTGTTTTTGGATGTGAAGCTCTATTGACACAAAGCCATTCATAGTCTGTGGCTGCTTTTGTGCTAAGGAGCAGAGCTGAGTAGTTGTGCCAGAAACTCTACAGCCCGGACAGCTTAAAATGTTTACTATCCAGCTCTTTACTGAAAAGTTTGCCACCCCTGCACTAAGCCAATGCCTCTCAAATTCAAAAGTGCATACAAATCACTCAGGAATTCTTTGGGAAAGAAGGTCTCGGGTGGGCCTGAAATCCTTCGTCTCTCACATCTCCCAGGTGATGCTGCTGCCGTTGCCTTGCAGATCACAGTTAGTAGCCTGACCTAGAGAAGTGGTCAGGTTTTGGGAATATAATAAATGCAAATTCTCAGTTCCAAGGCAGACATAGAATCGTAAATGCTGCGGGCCGGACCCAACAACTCATGTTGTATCAAGCCCTCCAGATGATTTCTGAAGCACATTGAACCACTTACCTAGATTTTCCTTATGCAGCTTAAAACTTGAAAACCACTATCTTCAAAGAGCCTGAAATCATATGTTTGACTCCTTTATCACTGATCTCCTGAACACAGTGTACGTTTGTTGATCACAATAATCAACTGTAAAGGAGACACGGGATGAAATTGCCACTTACTACAGTATTGTTTATTTCCTTTCTATATATTCAGAATGGCAGTATTGGATAAATAAAATTTCAAGTGTATGCTTATTGGATTATTCCAGTTTACTATTTTACTTTTGGGGAGTCTATTTTTGTAGCTGCTCAAACTAATTTCAAATGCCATGTCATTTCTAAAATGACCAACAGAGGGAGCTGGTGTTATAATCCTAATCCTTAAATAGGGGAATTTCTTTCCCATTGGCAGAATCAAAGAACAACCTCTTAAATCATCCTTGAGTATAATGAAATATTATTGTTTGGATGTATAGTTTCTGCTGTCCATGTTATATACATCTATTTCTAATGCCAAGACAGCACTATAATATATTTGAACTGAGTGTAACCTGTAAACAATTCTATTCAATACTTCCAACATTCACAGACCCCCTAATCTATTTAAACAATGTTGATGGTACAAGAGACTCCTAAAATGCAGACCCTGTTCTCAGTAAATATATGATTCTCGGGAGAATAGGTGTAACAGAAGCAAGTAAATAAATCTAATTATATAGAATATGATCCCTTACCAAGATCAGAGAGGAACTGAAGTAGATGCAACAAGTAGACGTTTTGGTGCATTTCCTAGAAGTGGCCTTTTGGGTACATGGTATGAATGGTCACAGGAGGAACTGAGGCATGTAGCACTGAACTAAATGATGTTTTTTACCGAAGCACTAGAGGAAGTAGGAAGTGTTAACCTAAGTATTCAGTTTGTTAGCAAGAAAGAGAATGTTTCCAAAATGCCAGAGAGGATATCCCCACGGGTGAGGGAGCAGCAGACAGATGGCAAATGAACTCTACTCTACTGGTCCTCCCTGATCTTTACCTCCAGGAAAATTCAAAACCCATGACCTGGCACAGATTCAGGACTTGGCTTTGTTTATCAGGCAAATAATACAGTTAAAGGATTGAAGCAAACGGTATTGCATCAATTTGTCCTATCAAGTGACACTTTTTCTGATCAAGGACACCATTGGATAGTACATTTTGTTCAATATAGGCCAAATACTTAGTGCAGTGGGAATTCAATAAATGTTTGCTGATGTATGAAAAGATGGATGAAGGACCGAATAACTGATTGAATTGATGGGATAAAGAAACAGTCAAAGCCTGATGAAGGTGTTATGAAATGAATGAATGAAAGAAAGAGACAAAGTAGAGAAGCATTGTACATACAGCTAGACTCTCAGGGTTTGATAATTATTTGGATACAGGGATACGGAATTCAGTAGATACAAAAATGACTGTTGGCTGAGGGATAATAATGTCTTAAGCACTGATAAAAATAGTAGAAAGCTAATTGAGCTTGGGCAGTGAGTGTTTAGAGATGTGTTTAACTTTAGACTGAATTTGGAGGATCTATACCATCTAGGCGGAGAAGGCAATGGCACCCCACTCCAGTGCTCTTGCCTGGGAAATCCCATGGATGGAGGAGCCTGGTAGGCTGCAGTCCATGGGGTCGCTAGGAGTCAGACACGACAGAGCGACTTCACTTTCACTTTTCATTTTCATGCATTGGAGAAGGAAATGGCAACCCACTCCAGTGTTCTTGCCTAGAAAATCCCAGGGACGGGGGAGACTGGTGGGCTGCCATCTATGGGGTCGCACAGAGTCTGACATGACTGAAGTGACTTAGTAGCAGCATACCATCTAGGATGATATAAACAATAGGCTATTGGTACTGCAATTTTCAGGTTTGGAAATTTGAAAATAGAAAGTTGAAATAAAATTAGGGATTGGAGTTACCTTTAGAGTGATCTTAGGATAGCTTAGATATATGATAAAAAGAAAATATATTCAATCACAAATGAACAGATCCATTCAGTAGCATTTATCAAAGACTGATGCATTCTCTACTCTGAGCTACAGGCTGAGAAGACTGTATGCATGCATGCTAAGTTGCTTCAGTCATGTCCAAGTCCGTGAGACCCTATGGACTGTTGCCTGCCAGGCTCCTCTGTCCATGGGATTCTCTAGGCAAGAATGCTGGAGTGGGTTGCCATTTCTTCCTCCAGGGGATCTTCCCAACCCAGGAGTTGAATCCGTGTCTCTTATGTCTCCTGCATTCGCAGGCAGGTTCTTAACAACACTAGCACCACCTGCCAACACTTTTAGAGTATTTATTATATGATAGGCACTGCCTGGCACTGAGATTGGAATGGTGGATTTTGATGAAACTTAGATCCTGGTGGGGAGAAATAGAAAATAAATTAATAAGTAAGATATATCCTGTTAGGTAGTGATATGGAGAAAAGTAAGGCTAGAAAGCAAGATAGAGAATGTCAGAATTAGGGACTATCAATTTTAAATAGTGTGACCAGGAAAGGCCTCACTGAGAAAGTAACATTTGTACAAAGACCAGATGCAGGTTAAGGAGCAACCATATGTGGGAAACAAAAGTTCCAGGCAGAGCAGCAAGTAGCAGCAGGAACACTATTGCGAAGACCCTGGAGTAGAAACATTCCTAGAGGACTAGAAGCATGGCAAGAAGGCCAGTATTTTAGGCAGAGTTAGAGTAGAAGGAATTGGGGTCAAGGAGGGAACAGGGGCTAGTGAAAGTGACTTTGACATTCACTAAGAGTGAGATAAGAACCTGGTGGAAAGATTTTAGTGGAGGACTTTATTTTAGTGGATACTTTATTTTCTTATAGTATCTCTTAGGCTTCCATTGGGAAAAAATAACTAAAGGGGCAAGAACAGAAGCTGTTAAGAGCCTAATTCAGGTAAGAAATGATTATGGTTCAAGGCAAATTTTTGGTCTTGAACAGCAGTGCATACCAATGGTTGCATTCTGGATCTATTTTGAAAGTAGGGCCAATCAGATTTGGTGACTGATTGTAGAGCCTGAGAGAGAAGGGGTTCTCTTTTTGGCCAACCATTTTGGCCCTGAGCGATGGGAAGAATGATGTTATCACTGGTTGGTTGGAAACTGAGATGGAGCTTATGGGGGGGAGCAAGTGTTAGGAGTTTTGTTTGGACATGTTAACCGTGTGATCCTGCTAGATGACCAAGTGAAGTCTGTTCTATATACAGGGGACTGGAGTTCAGGGCAGAATTTTAAGCTGGAGCTAAATGTGGGAGTTATCCTGTACAGATGGTGCTTGCAGCTTGAAGTGAATGGAATCACTGAGATGATGAGTGTTAAGCATAGAGAAAAAGCTCAAAGGCTTTAACCTTGGACCATCCAGCATTTAGAGTCAGAGAAAATCATAGCAAATAGTAAAATAGAGGGTGTCAAGGAGGTTATATGAAAGGGAAATGCAGATGGAAATAAGTGTAAGTCTGTTTATATTTATTACAGAGGATTTTCAAAAGGGAGAGAAGTTGAGTTCATTAAAGTAGTGAGAGATTAAGAAAGATCCAATAGAGAAGGACCTACCGGAAGTAGGGTGATGGTATTCCAGACAGAGAGTGAAGAGATAAACAAATCAAGCTCACTGTGGAGGAGGTCAACAGCAATAACTTTGGACCCAGACTCTGGATTTGAATCCTGACTTTGTCACTTACTGGGCTTTCCTGGTAGCTCAGGAGTAAAGAATCTTTCTGCAATGCAGGAGACCTGAGTTAGATTCCTGGGTTGGGAAGATCCCTTGGAGGAGGGCATGGCAACCCACTCCAGTATTTTTGCCTGAGGAATCCTATGGATGGAGGAGCCTGGAGGGCTTCAGTCCATGGGGTTGCAAAGAGTTGGACATGACTGAACAATTTTCTTTTTTTTCCTCTGCCACTTTCCAGCTGTGTGACATTGGTCAAATCATTTAACCTCCCTGGGCCTCATTTACATAAAAATAAGGACAACAGTAGTACGCATCATAAGGTTGTTTTGAGAATCAAGTAATTTAACATTTGTAAAATACTTAGATTATATAGCATGACATGAACTTTGTAGAAGTGTTTGTATTTGACAATTTCCTGAATGATCATCATTGATTTTGGAGAGAGGAGTTTCTATGGGATTGATAGATTAGAAGGTAACCACTCAAGGGATGAAGAAGGAAGTGGATATGGGAAAAGACAGAGAGGGGTAAGCAGAAGAACTCTTTATAAGATAATAGTTCAAAATATATATTCATATCAGTTTAATGGAGAGTGAACCCTATGATGTTTCCAGGTACACCAAGATGCTTGTATTCATCACCTATCAGCTCTTTGGTTGTTATCACATAAGAATTTCCTGAATATGACTGTTTTTGATTACTAATATGGTAATTTAATTTGATTTAACCCAATATCCAAAATATCATATATTAGGTTTCCTACTGACTAGAAGTCAGATCTTCAAGTCTTTTGTATCAGCTATTCACAGGTGGTGCTAGTGGTGCCAGGTAGTAACCCACTCCAGTATTCTTGCCTGGGGAATCCCATGGACAGTGGAGTCTGGGAAGCCACAGTCCAAGGGAGTCAAAGAGCTGGACAGAACTGAAGTGACTTATCATGAATGCACATCAAGTCTAGGAGAGAATATCTGAAGCATAAAACTGCCAAGAACACTTGGTGGTTCACGAGACTCATGGATAAAGTATAATGAAAACTGACCAAGTATTAATTTCATTTTTAGTGTTTGCTGATAGTTTACACTTTATGTAAAGAATAATCATTTTATAATACAGCGTTATAAATCAGCAGGTTTCATTCTTTTTGCTAGATTTTGAAATACTCTGGGAAAAAACCTTCTCTAGATCCCTCAGTTTTTAATCTATGTATTTTTGAGAGTGAAATAGCTATAGTAGAATGAAACTATGGTAATTCATCTGCTAGAGACATCACTCAGAGAAGGCAACTTTACTGAACTTGATTATTTTGGACCTTACTCATTGCTTCAGTAATTTTTTCCCTCAAATTTAATTGCTTGGAGGCCAATGATGTGAAGAGCATGTAAAATGCAATTAACAGATGAAAAATATCTCTTGTGATTTGATATTAAACAGAAGTGATGGAGTGTGACATTATAAAATGGCATCAGAGGGTCCACACTTTGCATTTCACTTTAATTATATCAATTTCAGACTCTGGAACACTGCAGTTTCACACATGCTTAATTAAATTATGTCAGAACCAATACTTTTAGGTCAAAAAAGGTTTAGGAGGAAGTTTCAGAGATAGGTAAGAGGGAAAGCGCAATTCCCTGTCTTTCTGGCTACCGGAACAGAATAAGCTCTTAAAGTTTCTTTTATCTGTAAACATCTGTGGTCATGATAAGGCCTGATTTCAATGGAATTCAAGGCCCCTAAGACAAATGACATCATTTTCAGTATACTGGGGCTCATGGGAGGGGAAGTCATCTGCATTAATTCCACAAATCTCCTCTCTTTACAAGGACCTATGTATATTTTTGAAAATGTAAAAAATAAGTGATAAACAGACTAACATATTTGTTTAACAATTGAAGAATTAAATCGTTTCTTTTTGCCAAGGAAAAATTGTAAAGCTCTAATTATATCCGTTTTGTATATACGAGATTAAAACTTTTAGATATCAATGCTTACACTGTGTATTGTTGATTGAACAGTTGATACTCAAGCTTATATAACGCTGCGGTTGTTTAGTCACTAAGTTGTCTCCTACTCTTTGGCCCGTCAGGCTCCTCTGTCCATGGGATTTCCCAGGGAAGAACATAGGACTGGGTAGCCATTTCCTTCTCCAGGGGATCTTCCCAACCAAGGGATCAAACCCGCCTCTCCTGCACTGCAGGCTGATTCTTTACCCCTGAGCCACTGAGGAATTAAATACCATGCACTAAAACCTATATTACACATTTCTTTCAGTGGATTAGATCAAAATGTTGGAATTACATATTTTTTTCCCCAGTCCCCCCTTATGTTAATGGTAATGATCTTTTTGCCCCTTTGCTGCTCATGTTCTGCCCTCTTCTCCATTTTAACCCTTTTCCTGGAGGTATCCTGTGATAAAAGTTCAAGTGCAAATCACTGCAGGGTTCTGAAACCCTCATCTGGGAGACATTAGTTATACTGTTGTACCAAGAAAGGCTCAGGGGCATGTTGGTTACTTAGATTCCTGAAGAAAGCATTTCAGACCACAGCGACTACCAGCTTCAGACTTCTGAGATAGACTAGTTGTTTCCTGGGGCCCAAGGCCACGCTTTTGAAACATTTTATCTGTGGTAAAAACCTTGAGAACAAAATAAAATTTACATTTTATGTTGGTTCCATTTATTTCCTTTGTTGAAAAATAGGTTAGGTAATTCTATTCTTAATAGTAGTTCCCATTAACTGTATAACATGCACTATATTCACACAGATAATATACACAAGAAAGGCCTCCCAGGTGGCGCTAGTGGTAAAGAACTTGTGTGCCAATGCAGGAGTTTTAAGAGAAGCAGATTTGAACCTTGGGCCAGGAAGATCCCCTGGAGGAGGAAATGACAATCAACTCCAGTATTCTTGCCAGAAAATCCCATGAACAGAGGAGCCCAGAGGGCTACAGTTCATGCAGTCACAAGGAGTTGGACACAGCTGAAGCAACCGAGCATGAATGCATACATGTAATACAGCCCTGATGTAAATGGATATCACTAATCTTTAAAGATGAGGAAACAGAGAAAGTATGTGACTTGCTCAAGACTACAAAGCTAGTATCTAGCAGAGTAAAAATTCAGACTCTGTTCCCTCTGGCTTCAAATTCCAACTTTTTTCCACTCTATCATGCAGTAAAAGGAGTCTTCAGATACTTCTTAGTCACATGTCACCCCCATGGTTGTAGTGTAACATTGTAAAGTGGAAAATCAAGATACCGTGTGAAAGTCTCTCAGTCGTGTCCTCTTTGCAACCCCAAGGACTATGCAGTCTATGGAATGCTCCGGGTCAAAATACTAGAGTGGGTAGCCTTTCCCTTCTCCAGGGGATCTTCCCAATCTGGGGATTGAACCCAGGTCTCCCACATTACAAGCAGATTCTTTACCAGCTGAGCCACAAGGGAAGCCTCAAAATACTAGGGTGGGTAGCCTATCCCTTCTCCAGTGGATCTTCCCTACCCAGGAATCAAACCAGAGTCTTGTGCATTGCAGGTGGATTCTTTACCAGCTGAACAATCAGGGAAGGACTGCGTAGGCCCCTCAAAATACACTTCCTTAATTGCTGAATTTAACCAACTCTAGCTGTACTCAACTGACAGGTTAAAATTGATAAAGTAAAAAGTTAGATAGCCCCTAACTAAAGAAGGCTGAGCACTAAAGAATTGATGCTTTCGAACTGTGGTGCTGGAGAAGACTTGAGAGTCCCTGGGACAGCAAGGAGATCAAATCAGTCAAACCTAAAGGAAACCAACCCTGAACATTCATTGGAAGGACTGAGGTTGTAGCTGAAACGCCAATACTTTGGCCACCTGATTCGAAGAACCAACTTACTGGAGGAGAAGGGGGCAATAAGGATGAGACGGTTGGATGGCATCACCGATTAAATGGACGTGAGTTTAAGTAAACTCCGGGAGATGGTGAAGGACAGAGGAGCCTGGTGTGCTGCAGTCCATGGGGGTCACAAAGAGTTGGACACGGCTTAGCGACTGAACAACAAAAACAATTAAAACAATAGGAGGATTCTTTTATAAGCTAGGATTAGTAATACATGTAGAATTTTATTGACCCACTTACAATTTATTTTTTCTGGAGACAAGATATTTCTTAGTTCTTTCACTACTAAACAGTCCCAATTAAAGTCTAACATTAAAGAGAGAAGAATACACAGACTTGGTGTGTACAGCTTGGTGAAATATCACCAACATGAAATTTCTCATGTAATCATCCAGGCAGAAAGCATTCCCAGCACTCTGAAGCCCCTTTATTCCCTTCCCAATAGCTCCTCCTTAGGTGAGTTTTACCTATTTTTGAATTTTTTTGGCTATGCCAGGTGGCTTGTGGGATCTTAGTTCCCTGACGAGAGACTGAACCTAATCCCTCAGCAGTGGCAGTGCAGAGTCTTAGCCACTGGACCACCAGGGTTCCCTTGAATTTTAGTTAAGTAGAATATTTACATTTTTAGTCTCTGTGTGGATTGTTTGGCTCAACACCTTTATGAAATTCATTCAAGTGGTTGCAAGTAGCCATAGTTCTTTGTTTTTCACTGCTGAATACTATTCCACTGTATGAATACAGCTAGTCCCCTATGTAAAAGTGAGTTCTGGGAGGGCATTTGTAAGTACAATTTGTTCTTAAGTCCGCAAAGTTAGCCTAAGTACCCAAGTAACACAATCGGCTATGCAGTACTATACTATAATATGTTTATAATGCTTTCACACAAGTAATACATAAAAAACAAACACAAAAAATAAAGGGAACATTTTTAATCTGACAGTATCTTGATAAGTACAGTAGTATAGTACAACAGCTGGCATATAGGGGCTGGCATCAAGTGAACAGCAAGAAGAGTTACTGATTGGAGGAGGGAGAGGGGATGGGAAATGGTAGAGCTGAAGGACTGTCAGCAATAGGAGATGGAGGGCAAGCTGTAATTTTACTCATGACTGACATTGACGGCACAGTGTCTGGTTCCTTGCTGGATTTAGTTCTATCTACTGTCTTGCTTCCAGACATCCTGGGCTTGAAATAAAGATCCTGGACTACAATGCTCTATACAGTACTGTACAGTAAAGTACACAAAAGCACAACCACTTGTAGAGGATGCACACATATGACATATGCGTGAACTAACTTACATGATTGGACATGCAAATGAATGTTCACCTCTTTGCAAGTTTGTGACTTGAAGGTTCAGATGTAGGAGACACTGTATGCCACACCAAAAGACTTATTCCTCTGTTGTGAACCTTTGAGTTCTTTCCATTTGGGGCAGGTATTACAAATAACACTACTGTAAGCATTTTTGTATGTCTCTTGGTGTAAAATTTCAGTTATAGCAGATGATTCCAAACAGATTCTTGAAGTGGTTGTACTAACGTACAACCTTGCCAGCCTTCTGAGGGATCCTATCCCAACTTTTTGTCCTGAGTTTTGATATTTGTTAATAAGGTTGGGTGCTCATTGGAAGCATAACTCCTGTCCTAGTGCAGGTTTTATCTCTTCCACTACAGTGACTCAACTGTTTTCCTGGACTCTAGTCATTGTCCAAGAAGGGCTGGCCCTCTACCTGGAACTGTTTTCTGGAGTATGCTGTAAACAGAAACAATTAATAACCTACCTAGGGCACCAGTGTGATGACTTCAGCTGTGAGTAACCAGCGTAAAATCACCTTTGTGTTGGTGATTCAGTGGTCTGAAAACAGCAACATCACAGTAAGGCATTCAGAAGGTAGAAGTTCATTAAGCCTGGACCGTGTTGTAGTCACATCACAAATGAATGCTGAGGTCTTCCTAATGTTTCTGTGGTTATCACAGTATTTGGATGGACGTTCTAAAGGTTCCAGGGCTTCTGTAATGCACCATTCTAGAAGCTAGTATTAATTGAACCAACAAAGGTGCCAAAAACTTCTGTCCCATTTCTTTTAAGTAGGTCAAATTCTTTAATGAAAGTTCCTTATGAATCCCAATAATCTTATTTCAGAAATTCTTCTAAACTATCCTTACTTTTCACTTTATTAAGAGAAAAGCTGTAAGAGATGCTTATTTACCTTGGATAATCCTGGGTGCCAGGGACAATTCCAGAAGTACATTTGCAAAATGAAATAGATTTACTACTTTAGCTCATCTTGGAGAAGTTTGGTGAGAGTGGAGATGGTCTGAGGAAGAAAAGAGAATAATCTTTTTGTGAGGTTATACATGTATACACAATTTTTCATCCTGCTAATGTTAAGGAGAAACTGGGCAAGCAAGTTAAACATGTAGCCTGAAAGAGAATGTCCCCTCCCAGCTTCCCATGTCTTAAATGTTAAAGAAGAGAAGATAATATAATCCTTAATAAACAGAAGATAAACAGAGGCTTAATCTCCATGGTATTTCCAGCACCCAAAATTTCTTTGATCACAAAATCTATTCTCAACCTCTTGGTTGCCTTTCCTAATTACATGAATGGTCAATTATAATTTGCCAATTTCCAACAGAGCTCCAACATTCTTAACTGGGCTTTCCAAATGGCGCCAATGGTAAAGAACCTGCATGCCAATGCAGGAGACATAAGAGATGCGGGTTTGATCCCTGGCTGGGGAAGATGCCCTGGAGGAGGGAATGGCAATCTACTTTGGTAGTTTTGCCTGGAAAATCCCATGGACAGAGGAGCCTGCTGGGCTCCAGTCCCTAGGGTCACAAAAAGTCAGACAAGACTGAAGAGACATAACATGCATGCACACACATTCTTAGCTACATTTCTTTGGCATGCGCATTTTTAACTACATTTCTTTTGCACATGGAGTCATATGAAAGATGGTATTATCATCATCAAGTGCCCGGCGATGGTAAAAAAAAAAAAAATCCCCCAGCAACCTAAAAGTGAGGCTTTCATGCTCAAATCTACTGATACTGTCTTCTTGCCATTTGTTTTCAGAGGCATTATTTGACTTAATTGATCTATATATCTGGCATAACCCAGGAAATTATTTCAAGAAATGGTAGAAATGTCCTAGTACTTGGGAAAAAAGAGAGAGTGGGGTTAATGAGGAGGAGGAATGGGAGTAGCTCTTGCACATTTCACAGGTGTTAAGTGAGTACCCATATAACTGAAAGGTTTAAAGAGTGGACCTTCTCCTTGTGCAAGAAAAAAGCAGTTTCCTGCCCTCTCATAGCCTCTGCACAGCCTGGAAAACTTCTATGGGGGAATATGAAGACCTCCCCACAATCATCATCCTGCCTCCTGAGGCTACCTTTGGCTGCTCTCATGCTGTGGAAAAGAGAGGGAGAGAGAGAGAGGAAAAAAAAAAAAAAGAGTAGAAAAAAAATCTTATTTGACTGGAATAGTTTGATGTGAAACTTATTTACATTTGAATGGTAAAATAGATTTGGCAGTTGTTTTACTCTTAGTGAGAGTTAGATCATAAAGAAGGCTGAGTGCTGAAAAATTGATGATTTCGAACTGTGGTGTTGGAAAGGACTCTGGAGAGTCTGCTGGACAGCAAGAAAATCAAACCAGTTAATCTTAAGGGACATCAACCCTGAATACTCATTGGAAGGACTGATGCTGAAGCTGAAGCTCCAATACTTTGGCCACCTGATATGAAAAGCTGACTCATTGGAAAAGACCCTGGGAAAGATTGAGGGCAGGAGGAAAAGGGGGCAATAGAGGATGAGATGGTTGGATGGCATCACTGATTCAATGGACATGAGTTTGAGCAAACTCTAGGAGATGGTGAAGGGCAGGAAAGCCTGGCATGCTGCCATCCATGGGGTCGCAAAGAGTTGGACACAAGTTGGCGACTGAACAACAAATTGCTTTTGCTGAGTATTTAAAGCTGCCTACTTTTTTTTCCCCATAAGATGTGACTGTGGATTCTTTGGAGAATCCATCCCCACTTCTTATCACAGAATTTCTTACTTGCAGTTTCTTGACTCAGAGAGCTCTTCCATTTCTGCTTGGAATGCCCCCTTCAGCAAGCTCTCTTCCTGAGTAGACAGGCTGGACAACAATAATAAAGATTGCCCAGGTGGTGGGATCTGAAAACAGCCAATGGCATGTATTTTAATTTTCAACCATTACATTTAACCCTTAAAAATTGATGCTAAGTGATTAAAGGACACGACTCAGAGTTTTTTTGTTTTTAATTTTGTCAACGCAGATTTCCTTTTAGGTTGTCAAAAAAATGCTTTGTGAAATTAATATATATATCCTTGAAAATCTGATTTACTCTGTTCTTAGTTTTCAGATGTGGAAATAAAAATCTAAGTTTACAGTTATTCTGTAGCAGGACAAAAGAGTCTAGAACTAGGGTTTCCTACATTTTTAGGACACTGCTCTTTGAACTATACCATTGTGCCATTAGAGTTGGTAATTAATAAAAGTATTGTTTTATGAGTGTGTTTCTTTGCCTGTAGTATCTTAAGATACTGCTGCATAGAGTTAAGAAGGAGACGAAAGTTGCTCTAACTAAATTGTTAAACAGTCTCTTTAAGATAAGCCTATCCAATCGAAGGGAAGGTAAAAGAGGAATGAGACCACAGTGATTATGACATTTTTAAAAACTTATCTTTTTAAAAAAGAAACCATAAAGGCCTTGTTATGGTTTAAGTAGTGAGCAAATCATGTGCGTGTGTGTGTTTATATGATGCATATTGTCATTTTGATACATGGCTCTCCTAAAGAATAAAGGTGAAGGCTAAACAACTGCATAATTAATTTTAGTCTTGTTTCCCAAAGTCATTTAAAATCCACACATGAGTATTGCTCTAATCATCAATTATTAACTATTATTTTCATAGGCCAAATATGAATTGAATGAAATAATTTTAGGCTAATCCTCTTCTCATTTTTCACTTTAACATTTCACCCTATAAAGTATTTTTAATACTTAAATAATCTCTGAATATATCCGATATTCTTCATAAATCTGTAATTTGGGATTCTGTTATTGCTTACTTACTCTGGAAAAACTGCATTCTGAGGCAATAGTTGCAGTTGGATTATGAAATACTCTAATTATGTTGAGTAGAGTGGAAATGATTCTTTTTCTGAATGTTTTGTAATAGTCACATTAAACAAGATTTTAGTTATTATTATGTGATCCTTCCTAGCTTCTGCTTGCATGCTAAGTCGCTTTAGGCATGTCTGACTCTTTGCAACCCCATGGACTGAGGCCATTAGGCTCCTCTCTCCATGGGATTCTCCAGGCATTAACACTGGAGTGGGTTTCCATGCCCTCCTCTAGGGCATCTTCTAGATCCAGGGATTGTACCCACATCTCTTATGTCTCCTGCTTTGGCAGGAGGGTTCTTTACCACTTGCACTACCTGGGAAGCCCTTCCTAGCCTCTAGCTAATTCTAAATTGAAAATGTAATTAGAATTACTAATTTTTTCACTATCCCTTTTTCTGTAATTAATACTTCTCTCTCTCCATATATATAAAGGTAGAGAGTATATATATATATATATATATATGTATATATATATACATACACACATACATGCACCCAGATATACATATATGTACACACACATTTATATACACATACACATAATGTACATTTTATACAATTTTCTTTATAGTTCTCTCTTTATCCAAAGTACCTTATATACAAAATATTTGGATTTCTAAGCAACTGTCTGTGTTAAGTATTATCATCAAATAACATACAGACCTTATAGGCCTACAGTGAGAAAATCAGGGAGCAGATGTTCTATGTTATTCCAAAGGGTCAAACTAAGACCAATAGCTAGAAATCACTGAAAGAAGATTTCAGTACATCATGATAACGGCTTGCTCCCAGTTAAATGCACAAAGGACTTACTGGTGGGGAAGCAACGTCTCCATCCCCAGAAGGATTTAAGTGAGGGGTTGAATATATTTGTATTAAGAGAAATCTGAATGGGCTTACATTGAAGTAGAAGATATATATAATTCGTCTAAAATCTAAAAATTTTAAGATCCTCCTTTAGTTCTGATTTCAAATCATACATTCCCATTCAGAAATAAAACTATCTGGCTTTCAGGGATTTACTAATAACATGTCGGCCTAACTGATAGCTAATGGGACTGTGATCAGGTTTGACTAGAAATTACTGCCAAAATGTGGAAATAAAAATTCAATGACTTGGGTGTGGGGACCACAGATCAAGTTTAACTTCTGAATATGCAAAAATGACTTGAATCAGTTCAGTCTCCTCAGAGGCTTTCAGGGTTGGGGTTGAGAAAGTCAGTGTGTGAAAGAAATGGAGCCCTGCTCTACAAAATGTGGGGCCGCTGCCACTAGCTCAGGAAAGATGAAAGTGAAAGGGAACCTGTTGCTATATTCTTCACACGGTTCATGTATACTGACAGGCAAGTGATAAATAAAAGGTTTACTGAATTCTGAAGTGACTTTTATCTTGTTTCAGGTTATGACTCATATCCCTGTGTGTGGGAGCTCAGTTGCTCAGTCGTGTCCAACTCTTTGTGACTGCGTGGACTGGCCTGCCAGGCTCCTCTGTCCATGGGATTCTCCAGGCAAGAACACTGGAGTGGGGAGCCATTTCCTCCTCCAGGGGATCTTCCCGACCCAGCAAATGAACCTGTAACTTCTGTATCTCTTGTGCCGGCAGGCAGATTCACCTAAGGAGCCCAACTTATATCCCCACTTGCTTTCAAAATGAGATATTAGGCAGTTATGATTTTCTGTTCCTAATGGAGCCCAACTTCTGTTTCTGTAAATATGTCTCAGAAATGATTATGTCAACCAAAATGCAAACATAAAATAAAATGGAAAGATATACAATATAATGGGGGAAAACTATATGAAAATATGTTTTGTTTCATATAGTAAGTGGCATAAAATGACTTTCATGTAGTAAGTAACATTCAAAGGGACACCAGTAAGTGACATTCATTCCTGTTTCCAGAAGCTGATCCTATTCTAGAACAGCAGACAAGAAAGGAAGTTAGGATCTATTTTAGTTTAAGGGGCCTGTCTGTTGCAAGACTGGTTTGGGTCTGTGACTTCTCAGAGGATTTGTTATAATATCTTTATGTGTTTTCCTTGACTGACTAGAGTTTTTATTACTTTGTATGATATACTGATAATATAGCTGCAGAAGTAATAATATTTTGTATTGTATGATAAATACAATCAAACTTGTCATAACAGTCATATTCTTGTTCCAGGAACCACTTACAATTTCTACTGAAAGACAAAGGTATCAGAGGATGTGTGGGGAAATGACTAAGCTTTGCTTCTGAGTCCTTCTTTCCAAAGAGGATGTCATTGACACAGTAAAGGGAACACAGCAGGATTTTCTGGTCCTTACCCAGCCTGGCTGAGGTGGTGGAGAATCCCTGTTGTGACTTGCACACTGGCAGATTCTATTATGCAAGTTGTGTCTCTTACACTGTTAGGGACAACCAAGTGTCAGTTTATTCCCAGGTTCATGGTGATGAACTAACTCTGAAACACAGGGTGACTGGAGTAGTGATATGGGTTGCTTCATGCTCTCTAACCCAGTATTTCTTAGTCAAGATCTTTCTGATCTTAGTGAATGTCACCTCAGGTGGTTCTGCAGCATTTGGCACATTAGTTTTCAACAGGATATATCATTCAGCACACTCACCTCATTCCTGTCAAAGAGATGACCTGTTCAAACACATCAACAAACAAACAATCAAAAATCTAGAGTCCAAAGTAATTAGGACTATATATGCAGTCATCCCCCCCGCCCCGTAACCCCCTATCCAGAAGACTCTGTGGTATCTTCTTGGAAAGTTCAGTTAATGTTACAAAGATAAAATGAATCTATGTGATGTTTTCAGAGGCATTTAATACTTGAGAAGTTTCAGAACTAAGAAAGAAGTGTTTTAATAAATGTTGATAAAATGAAAAAAATATATAAATGCAAGTTCCTTGGTTGATATAAGCTTAGATGACAAACTCCTTGAAAACAAGGACTATATCCTATTCCACATAATTGCTAGGCAGTATAAAACTGCAGGCTGACTTGAATCAAAGGAGTCTGTCATGTGTGGAAAACTGATTTTGTCTTTCATTTGCGGGTAAGCAGAGCAGTGCACACATGACATATTTGTCTAAGGCCATATAAGTAGGGAAAGACTGACTATTTCTCACAGCCTTTCTCCTCTGCTGTAAAAAAAATCTTCAGATCTTACATTAGATGATTATTAGAATCCCATGGTAATGTCCTACTTGAAATTTAGTCTTTGGAGCTCCCTGGTAGGCGATAATTAGATTTTATAACTCTTCATCAGTATCATTCAATTTGAGTTACTTTGAGTGACAGTACAGGACAACAGCCATCACTCAAACTTGTTCTAAGGCTAACTGGGACATACAGGCAATACATCTTGCACCATGTCAAAAACAGCGTTTAGTTCTGCTAATCTACCAGGGCAGAAGAACCATTAGGAACCTCAACTTTGTACTGAGGGATTAACAAAGTATTTTGAATCTACAAGAAGATGACAAGATCTGATATTTGTGGCACAAATATTCTTTATCCACCTTCTAAGAGAGACCCAAACCAAGATCATGCTTGACCTCAATCCACTCAGCTCCCAGTTCCTGTAGGAAATCACAGCATCTAGCCAAACCAGAAAACAGGAGGTGGTTCATTGGAAATGAAGCAAATTGGCTTCTCATTATTAACAGAGAGTCATTCATTACTGTAAAAGGAGGAATTCAGGAACCAAAGAGGCAAGACGACATGAGGAATAAAGCAAACATTTCACTACATGCTGCTGAATGTATATCTTTAGTCAGTGCTGAAGTGGGCAGGGGAACAAAAAATGTTCATGGTGTTCACAGGTAGATGAAGGGAAGTACTTATCCTGCCTCTTGGCTCCTTAAGGTGGGGCACAGAATCCCACGATGCTATTTTTGTAGTGCTGTGCATTCCTCTAAGGGATGATGGAGTAGGTCTCCCACCACCAAGTTCAGAGGACCAGAGAGAATCCAGGAAGCACCTTCAGTTAGATTTAGGTAGGTTATTAAATTCTGATGGCTCTTCTTACAAGCTAATTCAGGCAAAAGGAAGCAATGGGCCTGACTCATCAGGGTAAAAAGCTCAGGGCAAGTTATTTTGTATGTTGGATTCAAAAAATCATTAATTCCAGTAAAAAGTATCAATAAAGAGAAATGATCAAATGATGTTAAAATCTGGAGAGAAAAACACTCAATCATAGAATAGCATATGGAAGGTGGGACTGAAAAACGGGATAGTATAATTTGCCAGAAAAGAATTTGACTTCTTCCCTGGTAAAGAATCCACCTGCAATGCAGGAGACCCCGGTTTGATACCTGGGTTGGGAAGATCTCCTGGAGAAGGGATAGGCTACCCACTCCATTATTCTGGAGCCTCCGTGGTGACTCAGATGGTTAAGAATCCACCTGCAATGCAGGAGATCTGGGTTTGATTCCTGGGTTGGGAAGATCCCCTGGAGGAGGGCATTGCAGGCCACTCTAGTATTCTTGTCTGGGGACTCCACATGGACAGAGGAGCCTGGCAGACCACAATCCATGGTGTCACAAAGAGTCGGACACAACTGAGCAACTAAGCACAGCACATAGCACAGTGGAAAAATATTACTTGGAGGTTTTTGTTCTTTGCAAGTTTAAGAGGGCAAAACTGTCTTTTATAAATTTGTCTGTGTATATGTGGCTGGCCAGACCAGGCCTTTGTACATAATACAATGTATGTTAGGAGTGGCAATATGCTTGGAGGTGAGGTTGCCAGGATAGTTGTCTTGAAGCTATATTGCCTGGTGAGGTTTGTGTTTTTCCGATAATTTTGTGTTTACTTGGGAGCTCTGCAAGCATTCTGTTGCTCCACTTCAAGATGTCTCTTTAGGTGCTGTGTTTTCAGATGTCTCGAACACTGCCCACATGAGGCATGAGAGGGTTAGCCAAACTACATATTTCTACAATCTGTTGCTGTGAGCTAATAATGAAATCAATGCCCAGTAACACATAATTCTTGAGAGTAGGAAGACCTGTTTAAGTAAGGGAAATGGAGTCCTCTCACACTGAGATGAGCCACTATGACCTCTGCCTTGTTTTGAAACTGATAACCTTTTATTATTGTGACACTTGCAATGTCTCATTTTCCCTTTAGCTATCCTCTAGTCCAGTTAATTTAGCAAGCACAGAGTTACCATGAATTATTTAGCAACTGGAAAGTTTTAATGGTTAGTTACAGCAGTCACATTGTGTAAGAATCAAATTGCTTTAAGTAAAAGGACAAAGTTCATAAAATCACTCCATTCTTAGAAGTACTTTAATAAGAAATAATCTTATTATCTAAAACAAAACAGAACAACCTTCCACTGAAGGATGCTAGTTATTGCCAGTTCCTTGTTGCAGCTGGATCCACTGAAGGATTTAGAACTTTATAGTCAAAATGTGCCTTAAGTATTGTGGCTCCCTGACTTTATTCTCATCTGGAAAATTCTGCTGCTATAGCCCTCAGACAAGATGAAGCTCCATGCTCTATCTACTTATTAGCATATACTTCTGGAACTGATTTAAAATGGGATTTCTTATGGACTATCTGGTTTTAAGCTGAGTATTCAAAGCATATCTAGAGCAAGACAAGCCAGGAAGGGTCAGGGTCAGAAAACTGGCTATAAGATTTAATGAAGAGATTAAAACTATTATCCATCTCCCTTACCCCATGTGAAGCTTCCTATCATGCTTTCCAGTGAAGAGAGAGAAATACAGCTCCCATCACTTAATGGCAAATAGAAGGGGAAAAAGTGGAAACAGTGGCACAGTTTACTATCTTGGGTTCTAAAATCACTGTGGACAGTGAGTGCAGTCATGAAATTAACAGATGAAAAGCTGTGATGAACCTAGACAGCACGCTATTAAAAAGCAGAGACATCACTTTGCTGGTAAAAGTCCATATAGCTGAAGCTATGTACAGATGTGATAGTTGGACCATAAAGAAGGCTGAATGCCAAAGAACTGATGCTTTTGAATTGTGGTGCTGGGATCGCTCAGAATTAGAATTAGCCTGCAAGGTGGGAGACCTGGGTTCAATCCCAGGGTTGGAAAGATCCCCTGGAGGAGGGCATGGCAACCCACTCCAGTATTCTTGCCTGGAGAATCCCCATGGACAGAGGAGCCTGGCGGGCTGCAGTCCATGGGGTTGCAAAGAGTCCGACACGACTGAGCGATTAAGCCCGCGACTATTGCCACCGGAGAAGACTCTTGAGAGTCCCTTGGAATGTAAGGAGATCAAACCAGTCAATCATAAAGCAAATCAGCCCAGAACATTCACTGGAAGGACTGATGATGAAGCTGAGGCTCCAATACTTTGGCCCTCTGATGTGAAGAGCCAATTCATTGGTAAAGACCCTGATGCTAGGAAAGACTGAAGGCAGGAGGAGAAGGGGGCAACAGAGGATGAGATGCTTGCATGGCATCATCAACTCAATAGACATGAGTTTGAGAAAACTCTGGGAGACAGTATAGGACAGGGAATTGTGGCATGCTGCAGTTCATGGGGTTGCAAAGAGTTGGACATGACTTGGCAACTGAACAACAACAGAATGAGAAAAAAGTCAAAATGTTGAGTGAGATAATTTTGGGAATTAGTTTGTTTGATTTCCCTTTTTTTTCTATATATTTTTATGGGGATATGGTCAGAAAATACACATGTACTGAAGTGAAAGTCAGAAAGGTGTGGCAAAAGCCTTAGGCAAATTTGTGCTCACTTTACAGCCTTGCTGCTCAAAGCAAGGTCCCTAGACTCCAGTATTGGCATCACCTAGCAGATTGTTAGAAATGCATAGTCTTATGTCCTATTTTGGAACTGCTAAATCAGAATCTGTAATGTAAGAAGATCCCTCCCTGAGTGATCTGCATACTAAAATTTGAAAAGTAACACTTGATAGAGATCATTTGGCTTTTTCTCCTCCTTTTTGGATTAATGTGGGCATACACTTAGAGAAGACTCAATGGCTTGAACATGGATTGCTTTCTGTAATCTGTAGTGATTCATTAATGTGGTGTTCTCTTTTTCAACCAGCTGTGTGCTTCTAGGTCACCAAAGCTTGCTGTCTTGGGAAATGATTACACATTATAACTAACTCTGTGGGAGGCACATTTATCTATACAAACTGAAACTGGGACCTTGTCTTTAAGCAGAATTATATGATATACATCAAAGGTATCGTGCGATTGTGGAAGTTGACAAGCTGCTAACACTTATCAAAGAAAAGCTGCAAGAAATACTCCATTTTACCACTAGGTGGAAATAGAGTAATTTTGAGTATTTTTTTCAGGGCTATCAACTACTGCAAGAGTACTTCATAAACTGAAAGAGATCTAAGAAATCAGTTAGTCTAATCCTTACCTCCTTAACTCCATAGATGAGAGAACTGAGGTTCAAAGATATTAAAGAAAACTTCATCTGTCTTATCATTGGTTGTCTTGTAGAGCCACTGGTGAAGAGATAAGGATCCAGTAATTCAGGATTCTTCAGCCATTTTCACCTACAAGAATAAATACTATTTTATTATCCTCTAGTATGACAGAACACATGATGTGACACCTGTATTGATTGTCTCTGTGCTGTCACTAAGACTAATGACCAGCATGCCTCCTTCTGCTTTTAAAGATAGGCTGCAGCAAAGTTATTGCCACTTCTTCCCTGTGTGTGCTAAGTCGTTTCAGTCATGTCATACTCTGTGTGACGTTATGAACTGGAGCCCACCAGGAAACTCTGTTTATGGAATTCTCCAGGCAAGAATACTGGAATGGGTTGTCATGCCCTCTTCCCGGAGATCTCCCTGACCCAGGGATTGAACCCATGTCTCTTAGGTCTCCTGCATTGGTAGGTGGGTTCTTTACCAGTAGCACCACCTGGGAAGCCCTGAATCCTAATGTTACTAATTTCAACCAAGTGATAATTCTCTTCCTGTTGTCCAATGAAAAGATACTCAACCATTCTGTAGACTGAAAAAAAAAATGCACAAACTAAAAGTTGAGAATTATATTTTATTTGGTGAACTTTCTAAGAAGAACTTAAGCCTGGGATACACCCTCTCAGCTCTGAGGGACTGCTCTGAAGAGGTAAGGGAGAAGCCAGGATATATAGCTTTTGCTGAAAACAACAACAAAACAAACAAAAAACCCCTATGTAGTCAAATATCAAAAGATAACTGCTAAACACAAAAATGGGCATCTCACGATAATGATTTTAGTGTTTTTCTTTGTATGGGAAGATGCAAGAGTCTGGGCTCATCGAAATTATTTTTTGATATGCATCTTAACTACCTAGGGCCAGGATGCTATTTTTCCTCCATCCTGAATCCCTTCAGGGCGCACATCAGGACCACCGCTGTATCATGTTGCTGCCCACAGCAATATCCTTTGTTTACTGAAATGCTAGGTGATGGTCTTTGTCCACAATTCCATAAAGTCATACTAGACTTTAATCAGATTTGTTTTCACAACATTTTTCGTTTTTACATTTATATTGGGTTCAAGTTAGTAGACTAGAACAGGACTTTAGTTTGAAACTTAAGGAAATACTTAATGTTTTTCAGAGTTTATAATCCATTACAGGGCTTCCTCAGTGACTCAGCAGTAAACAGTCCGTCTGCAATGCAGGAGATCCAGCTTTGATCCCTGGGTCGGGAAGATCCCTCAGAGGAGGAAATGGCAACACACCCCAGTATTCTTGCTGGGAAAATCCCATAGACAGAAGAGCCTGGAGGGCTATGGTCCGTGGGATTGTAAAGAGTCAGACACAACTGAAGCATCTGAGCACAAGGCACACAATCCATTAGTAGTACTCTTTTTTTTTTTTTATTATTGTTTTTGCCATACATTGTCATGATATCACCATGGGTTTACATATGCTTCCCCTCCGGGTCCCCCCTTCCTCCTCCCTCCCCCCCGGGAAATCTCGCTGCACCAGTCCCGAGCATCAATCCTGGGCTGGCGATTGATTAGACACATGACAATTAACATGCTTCAATGCCCTTCTCCCATCTCATCCCACCCTTACCCTCATCCACAAAGTCCACAAGTCTATTCTATACATCTGCGTTCCTTTTGTTGTCTCCCATGTTGGGTTCTCATTACTGTCTTTCTAAATTCCATATATATGTGTTAATATACTGTATTGTTGTTTTTGCTTCTGGCTTACTTCACTCTGGATAATGGGCTCCAGTTTCGTCCATCTGAGTAGAATTGCTTCAAATGAATTTTTTTTTAATGCTGAGTAATATTCCATTGTGTATATATACCACAGCTTTCTTATCCATTCGTCAGTTGATGGGCATCTAGGTTGCTTCCATGTCCTGGCTATTGTAAACAATGCAGCGATGAACATTGGGATGCTAAAGGATCTTTCCTAGATAGGAAACACCGATGGGATAGATAATCTGGAGCCCAAAACAATAAAATAAATGGCAGCGGGATCATACTTATCAATAATTACCTTAAATGTAAACGGGCTGAATGCCCCAACCAAAAGACAAAGATTGGCCGATTGGATACAGAAACAAGACCCCTATATATGTTGTCTACAAGAGACCCACCTCAAACCTAGGGACACACATAGACTGAAAGTTAAAGGCTGGAAAAAGATATTCCATGCAAATAAAGACCAAAAGAAAGCAGGAGTGGCAATACTCATATCTGATAAAGTAGTACTCTTAAGAAAGGAAAGGAATCTGAATTTAGGGCTTGAGGGACCTTAGAAATAATCTGACTTCAATCTCTCTCCTTGTCTGTAATACAGTTGAGAGGCATCAGAGAACAAGGGATTAAGTGAATTGCTCAGAATAGCAGAGCCATCACCATGCCCTTTGGCTCTGTCCCAAGGGAGACACTAACAGGTATTTTGACCTGTATCTTTGTTTTGTCAATGTGTTTCAGCCACAAAAGGATTTTTCCTTTTTATTCCTTTTATTCCCATTTGTTGACCCCCCTGCCAAAAAATGCACAAGCTGAAAGTTGAACCTGTGTGTGCTCAGCGGCTCAGTTGTGTCCGACTCTTTGAGACCCCATAGACTACAGACAAAGTTGAGAAGTATGTTTTATTTGGTGGAATTCCTGAGGACTTAAGCCTGGAAGATGACCTCTCAGATAGCTCTGAAACTGTTGCAAAGAGGTAAGGAAGAGTCAGGATATATAGGAGTTTTTGCAACTAAAACCAGATAGTCAGAACATCAAAAGACTACTGTTAAAGAAAACCAGGTATCTCCACTTAATGATTTCAGTGCTTTGCTTTCTTACGTATGAGAAAAGAGTCTGTGCATACTTGTGAAGTCTCTCACTCTGCCTCTTTGTGACCCCACAGACTGTAGCTTGATAGGCTCCTCTGTCCACAGCATTTCCCAGGCAAGAATACTGGAGTGGGTTGCCATTTCCTCCTCCAGGTGATCTTCCCCATCTAAGGACTGCACCCACAACTCCTTCATTGGCATGCAGGTTCTTTACCACTGAGCCACCAGGAAAGCTGCAAGAATCTGGGCTCACTGAGATCACTCCACTGATCTGCACTTTACCTATCTAGGGCCAGGATCCTGCTTTTCTCCAACCCTGAATCCCCTCAGGGTGCAGAGTCAGGGCAGTGCCTCGGCTGAGGCCTGCAACATCCTTTGTTTAGTGACTTGGCAGGCCACATTTTTTCATCCACACACTCATCACATCAAAGAGTGTGTTTAAAAGTTAAATTTTGGATAATGCGTCTGGTATAAAAATGATTTCTTAGGTACCTAAGTATTTAGTATCATCAAGGTGTTGTTTTCCTTTTGATATTTCTATCGCATGGTTGATTATGACCATCTAAAAACTAGCATTCCAGTACTGAGTCCTGGCTATGATTATCATATTCGATACAAAAATGGACAAACATGTTGACCTAGCACATTAAGAAGGCAAGCCCAAGCACACTGGGGCTGCTTCTCGGGGAGGCAGGGGCAGTGGGCCGCGCCAAGTGTCTGGAAGCCAGCGCTTGCTCTGCTGGGCAAATGACGTGCTCAGCTGCCCTCAGAACAGGAACATTTTCTGGGAGCAGTTGAGCCTCAAGTATGGGACATGCCAGCCCTTAGTGGCACAACTATGTGGCCTGTGTCACTCAGTATTAAAATGGTGCCACTGGGGAAACTGGGGTAACCCTAGGATTAGGGCAGGTGAGTAATTGTCCTGAGGCATTCTGGGAAATGACAAGCTCAGATTTGTTTGTTAGGGAAGGTGCAAGAACTAGTGTCTTGGAATAATTCAAGGGACTGTATGGAGCCTCTACTCTTAATCCCGTGAAGAGGAGGGTGAGCTTGAGGCAGCCAGGTGTGGTCCTATTTCACAAGGTGTAGAATGACAGGAACCTGGACAGGAATTCTGGGTCTTCCGCTCTGCAAACTTGCCCTGCCTGATCTCTCTTTCAGAAAACTGGGATGATACCCTTGAGCAAAAATCCGGTGGGCATCAGCATTAACGGATATAAAGGGCCAGGAAGTACAGCATGTAGCAAGGAAGCATTCAATAAATGGAGCTTATTTCCACCAAGGTGGCTACCCTCTCACAATTTCCACATCTCACTCCAACTCACTCCCACAGCAAGCCAGGAGCACAAAGATCCTGTGATAGGCACACTTTGAAAAGTAGAACGTTCTACTTACAAATTAATACAGGGTAGTATTAAGATTAAAGGAGAAGAGGAGAACCACTGGAGTCTAAAGACTTGGGGGCCTGAGGAGAAAGTGTTAAGGGCTCCGCTCAGCCGGAAATATAAATAAGAAAACATACTTGAATGAGAACATTTTAATAGCAATGGCAGGCACTGATAACCTTCTACAGAGTCTGAGTTTGGAAACCGAACTGCCTGGGACTCTCCCCGCACCCAGGACCTTCTGATAAGATTGCCTAACTCAACTCAGATTAGAAACCCTCCCAGGCCCCAGCTGAGGGTGGGAACAGGTTATTTCAGGAGGGTGTGGGATGCGGGTTGTTTCTTGCCGCCCCCCTCGCCCCAGCAGTGATTAAAGAGGTGAAGAAGTTTATCGATCAGTCAATTAAACTACTGATTAATTCCTGCCATGGGAACCGAACGAAGGCTAATCGATTCTTTGGGGGTGTCATGAGCGGAAGCGGGGCGGCAGCTTGGCATGGGATCAACGGGCCCGGGAGAGGCGGGCCAGGTCCGCCCGTAGCCCCTCTGGCTTCCCGGGCGTGCGGAGGCGCGGGAAGTGCAGGGGCTGGCGTCCGCGGCGGCTCGGGGCGCGTCGGCCCCAGACTAGTCCCGGCTCGCAGGCGGAGCCCAGGGAGCCCGAGCGGCCGCGGCAGGTGGCTCCTGCGGACCCCGGGAGCCCTGCCCGGGGGCGCCGGGGCGGGGCGGGCGGGCGAGGCGCGCTTCTCATTGGCCGCCGGGCGCCGCCCGCGCGCGCTCCGCCTTCATAAAGCCGCGCGCGTGGCCCGGCCGCCGCACGCCTGGTTCCCCGCGCCCGGCCGCCCTCTGCTCTCCTGTCCCGCCCGTTCGCTCGGACCCACCATGGCCACCGTTCAGCAGCTGGTAGGAAGATGGCGCTTAGTGGAGAGCAAAGGCTTTGACGAATACATGAAGGAAGTAGGTGAGGTTCCCCGCCACGCGGCGCTGCAGCGTGGCACGTGTGTGTGGCCGTCTGTCCGGAGGCCCCCTTCGGCGTGCAAGGCTGAACGGCGGGGCGTGCGCGGCCGCCTCCCCTCGAGCCCGCTATCCTCCATCTCCCAGCCCCATCGCAGTTTAGCGGCGGAGAGAGTGCCTCCCGCCCGCGCCGGGTTGCCCGGACCGTCGGCCTCTAGATCGGTCCCGCTCTCTGCTGCTTTCCCCGGGCCCACGCGACCCCTACTTTCCTGCCCTTTAGCGCGCTCACTCCTCTCCCATCCCAAGCTTCTTTTCTTTCGCCCCTTCCAGGCGGCCCTCTTAACTTTCCCGACCACTCGTCCGCTCTTCTGCCATCGTCCCTTGCGCTCGCCCGGTCGTGGCCGCACCCACTTGCCCTGGTCCACCTTGCCGCATCTTTTGTTCCCAGGTGGCGCGCAGGGTCCGCTCCCTCTTCTTCGCCGGGACTCGGTTTCCTGCCGAAATCCGGGCTACCGCTTCAGTTTCCATTCTGCTCTTGGCTGCATCTCCCCCACCCCCAGAGCCCCCGCCCGCCTTCGCCGCGTGCGTCGGGCCATTTTGGGTTGGCCGGACTCCCCCGGTGGAGCATCAGGGCATCTTCCTCTCCACGCGCCGGAGTCGGGCTCAGAGGCGTGGCGCTGGCGACAGTGACCTGTTGGCACTGCTTGACTGGGCCCCGCGGTGGCTGGGTGGCGTGTGGGAGGAGCGCGGTGAGGTCGACTGTACCCTGGGTGGCAGTGCCCTGCAGCCTTCTGCGTCTAGAGGGTGGAGGGCAGAGAGGCTTCGCCGGGAAACCGTAGTCAGAAACTGCCAGTCCTTCAGCTGCTTTCCAGCTGCATCCAGGATGGGCATGGCCCTGCCCAAGACACTTTTTTTTTTTTTTTAAATTTTAATTAAAATTTTTTTTTAATTTTTTGCAGCATTGTGTTGATTTCTGCCATACAGCAAGGGGAACCAGCCATGATTATGCATATATCCGCTCCCTTCCAAGCCTCCCTCCCTTCCCCCCCCCATCCCACCCCTCCAGGCATCAGAGAGCACCTGACTGGGCTCCCAGTGCTACACAACAACTTCTCGCCAGTATCCATCTTACACCTGATAGTGTGTGTATGCTGATGCTACCTCCTGTGTTCCTCCCGCTCTCTCCTCCCTCACTTTGTCAATAAGTCCATTCTCTATATCTGCAGTTATATTCCTTCCCTGCAGATAGGTTCATCAGTATCAGTTTTCTGGATTCCTTATATATGTCTTAATACCTAGCAACTCCACTACTGGGTATATGCCCTGAGAAAACCGAAATTGTAAAAGACACATGTACCCCAGTGTTCATATGGAGGCAATCTAGATATCCATTGACAGATGAATGGATAAAGAAGGTGTGGTACATATATACAGTGGACTATGAGCCAGAAAAAAAGATCAAATTTGAGTCAGTTCTAGTGATCTAGATGAACCTAGAGCCTGTTCTACAGAGTGAGGAATTGACTTCGTAAAAGCCTTCCAAGGGAGGCTGTGTCTCTGTAGGGAGATTCAAGTTCTCTTGCTCAAAATAGTGTTGGGTTTTCTGTTGTCTTTCATAAGCCGATGACAACGATAGAGTGCTGATTGCGACATTGGGTAGATTGGCAAAAATGAACCTTTATCACAGGCCCCTAGGAAGTAAAGCATAACAAAGATCCTGTCTGACACAACTGTTGGGTCTGTAGGGTTGTTTTAGAAGCTAGCCTCCCTCCAACAGTAACTTTCTATTACCAAATGTTAAATGAGTGAAGAAGTCATTACAAAGACCTAGATCCTGAAGTACCCTGAAGTACTTCAGAAACACACCTTCTAGCTGATGGCTGGTTAAGTCTGGCTCTGGTGAATCTTGAGTGTGTTTATGATCCTGTAAATAAAACAAGGCAGTATTTTTTTTTTTTTCCCTTCCACTCTAAACCTTGATCAAAGTGACTCTGGACAAAAAGCAACGAACTGCACTCACAAAGGAGAAATATATATGTGTGTGTTCACCTGGGTGAGGACCACAGAAGGTGGTTTCTCTGCCCATTGAAACCAAACCTGTTTATCAGATGGCTTGTTTCCAGAGTTCTGGAGTCAGGAAGGTTGTCAAGGTACAATTCATCAGAGAGCAGTCATGGTGTGGAAAGAGCAGAGTCCTTTATTTGTCCAAAGTGAGACAATAATGACTCAACTAATGAAACAAAACACCAGCGCCTAGCTGGGTGAAAGAGAAAGCTCGGTGGGGACGTGTCAAGCCGGGTTGAGTGTTCATCATCAAGTCAGTTACTTGGCTTAGGCTGTAGTCACCTCATCCATGAAACTGAGATTTGGCCTAGAACCAAGTTTCCTACTAAATATTAGTATTAGGGGGAAATACATAGATTATAAAATAAATGTATTAATAATCTGAGTTACAGAGTTCTGAAATACTAATTTTGAGGGTAAGATTTTTCCTGTTTGTTAGCATCATGATTGTGCCGTTAACTCTTAAAACTGCAATTTGAATATCTCAGGATTGATACTGATTTTGTGTAGTCTACTGATCAAATATTTATCAGGGACTTGTGTGCTGGAGTCATATAATACAGTGGTCGGCAGAACTGAGGAAATTATAGAAGTTGGGATACCTTCCTTAAGTTTCTGAGGGCCAACATGGCATGGTGTCTTAAAGCTGAGATTTAGAGCTAGACTGCCTGCGTTGTTGGTTCTCTGCACCTCCCTTCTTAGTTGGATGAGCTTGAGTAAGTTACATCAGTGCCTCACTCCTCTGTCAGATGGAGACTGTCTACCTCTCACAAGGCCCTTGCCAGGCTTCCATGAATAGTATATGTCAAATACTAGCACCTGGTAAGCACTGGATATGTGTATGTTCACTGTTGTTATTGATGACTGAATAGTTGAAAATATGCATAGCATGGTGATTGCAATTAAATTACTGCCTTTATTATGTAAACAAGAACTTTGGTCTTTCTGGTGTCTAACATGATATAACTTTCTACAGGAGTGGGGATGGCTCTGCGAAAAGTGGGTGCAATGGCCAAACCAGATTGTATCATCACTTGTGATGGCGAAAACCTCAGCGTAAAAACTGAGAGCACTTTGAAAACAACACAGTTTTCCTGTAAACTGGGAGAGAAGTTTGAAGAGACCACAGCTGATGGCAGAAAGACTCAGGTTAATTATAGTTTATAATATCACAGAAGCTTGCAGAATGATTAACTCTATTAATAACATTCTTACTGTTTCCAGGCCAGAACTTAATGCCAAAGTCTCAAGTTGTTTTATGAATTGAGTTTTGACAAATTAGTGAAAATACTGATTACACAACTTAATCTGTTTTGTAAAAATAGTTTCAAGGGATGTGAGAGAGTATCTCTTATATGTGCATCTAGATTGAAAAGCACAAACTACATTATGAATGAAATTAGTATGGGTTAATGAGGTGAAGTAGACTCAGAAGGGAGAAGATAAAAAAATGTTGATTAAGGAGGTTATAAGTCAGAGAAACTCTTTTCCGTTGTGCTCTGGAAGATTAAAAAGGATACTTTATTTTGGCAGACTGTCTGCAACTTTACGGATGGCGCGTTGGTTCAGCATCAGGAATGGGATGGAAAGGAAAGCACAATAACAAGAAAATTGGAAGATGGGAAATTAGTGGTGGTAAGTGTCTGACATCTTATGTCTTATATGAACTCATAGTGTGTTCTAGATCACTGATCACGAACAGGAGAACTAGGAAGAAAAAAGTGCCAAATAAGGTAAATACAAGAATACTTGATAGTGAAAGCCCTTTGTGCAGCTAGAGAAGATGATAAAGCAGGACCTGGTCTAGCCCATGTCGTGCTGCTACGTTTACAGTGCAGGCACACCTCAGAGGTACTGTAGGTTTAATTCCAGACCACTGCAATAAATGGACCGTCACAATAAAGTGAGTCACATAAGTTTCCCAGTGCATATAAAAGTTATATTTACACTATTGTATTAAGTATGCAATAGCCTTCTGTCTGAAAAAAAACAATATACCTGCCTTAATTTTAAAAATACTTTATTGCTGAAAACAGCCCCCAAATTATAAAAGTAATATCACAGATCACTCATCACCACAACCAACATAATAATAATAATGAAAAAATTTGAAATATTGTGAAAGTTAAAATGTGACACAGAGACAGAAAGTGAGCAAATGCTGTTGGGAAAATGGCTCCATAGACTTACTCAATGCAGGGTTGCCATAGATCTTCACTTAGTAAAAAATGACTATGTAATCTTGAGCATACATTTTTCTGTTTCTTTAAATGAGGAATAGTATTTGCTAAAACTAAGTGAATAGTTTAGATATTGCAAATCAGTAGTTTTCAGTAAAGCGTATACACATCATAAATAAAATAACAGGTTCTAGCTTTTCAAACCCAGGCATCCTAAAGTGCATTTTCTCCATCTCTGAAGTAGATTTCACTGTAGGATTGTGATCCTAGCAGTCAACTACCACCATTACTCTGTGATGTAAGACTAACTTGCCTCTTTCTAATGACATTCTTTCTCCTAGGTATGCGTCATGAACAATATTACCTGTACTCGGGTCTATGAAAAAGTAGAGTAAAAATTTCATCATCATTTTGCGCAGAAATTAGTTGCGAGGATGAACAAGCTCAGTTCAATGAGCAAATCTCCATACTGCTGTTTTTTTTTTTTCATTATTGTGTTCAATTATCTTTATCACAAACAATCAAACTATTTCAAAGTGTTGGTTTAATTAGAGTCATCTCTTTGGTTAGTAAATAAATCTGTTTGTGCTACACCAGTGTTGCATGCTTTTTTAAACTTTATAGGAATTTAGTGATGAGTTTTAACATTTACAAATGGAATAAATGGGATAGCCTTTAGGATACCATATTGAGATTATATTTTAGTAGTTTATATATGGAACTACTTCTGTGGCCAATAAGCTACCAATCATTAATCTTGCCTTGTGCTTTTGAACTTTGTATCAACTCAAAAACCTTAAATTTGTGGCAGAGACTGTTTTCATTGAAAAACAGCTACGTAAACTTTATAATTTAAATATAAGAATAAAGAGTAAATCACCATCATTGGCTAGTAATCATACTTTCAATAGTGAGTTTATAACTACTACCCAGGAATTCTGTAGCCAAAAATCCATTTAATAAACTTTCTGAGGACCTACCAAGGGCCAGACTGTCCTCCAGAGGTTGAGTTATATCTGAACACAGGGACAAATCATTGCCCTCACGGTGACAAACACTCAGCTTTGAGAGAATACAACGTTCTCTTGTTTTATTAACAAAAGTAAGTAAAAAGTTAATTCAACTCTGAAATACTTGTGTGTATATATGAAGTATAACTAGAATCTTAGTGACTTCTGTCCTATTTCTCAACCCAAATAGCAAATATCAACAATTCACATTTGGAAAATTTCTGTAGGCACTGGGCTAAAACTATGTACATGATCCTTGTAGCCCTTAGGGGAGCTAGTACCATTATTTCTTTTGCAAGTAAAAACACAGGTTTTTGACTAGCTAACTTGTTGAAGGACACAGGAAGTTGTAGAGTTGGGATGGGAACCTACAGCTCATTGAGCCCACTCACGCCTGATCAATCATTCTACAGCTCTGGCATGTCTCAGCTTATATGATCCTGAGTTTAAAGTTCCTAAATGTAATACTTGAGACTTTTATGAAACCACCCTCTACACATTGAAATGTTAACTTGTAAGAATCTTTTAATTACTGAAAGTTAGCAGTCAATGAAAGAGTTGGATTCATTGATACTGTAGCCCTGTGCTGTAGCCCCATGTGGCTACATAAAATTTAAAGAACTTGATACCAAAAAAATGAAAATGCCTCTGATTTTTATATTGATTATATATTGAGATAACATTTTTGGATATAGTTGGTTACTTAAATATTGTACATTAATAAAATTAATTTTACTTGTTTCTTGCTTTTTTTTAATATGGCTGGGGAACATTTAAATGTTGTATGTGCTGAAAAAAACTTGCAGTTTGTTAGTTTTGATCCATATTTTTGGATGGACAGTGCTGCTCTAGACTTTTCTATTTGAATTTACATCTTGCTTATTTAAGTCTCTATATTGGACTTCCTCTTTCATCCTCTTTTTCCACTTCTAATAGTAGCATACCTTTATATGACTTCCTGAGCCAAACACTGAGCCAGGTACTGTAAAGAGTTCCATAATACTCAGAACCACCCTAGATGATGTATGTTAATAACTGTTTTCTGCATTATTTAGATGAGGAAACGAAGCCTCAGGATCTAGGAAATGATCCTAAGCCATACAGCAAGTTCAAGTCATAAGAGATTGTACACAAGTTTATCTAAGACCAGCACCATGTTCTAGTGTCTGTATTGCTTCACTTTATGGACTGTGGAGAATTGCTAGAGAGAGGGCAGACTCGCTTTTTCCATGGAGAAGCTGTTAACATTTTGAATGAGAGAGCTTGTCTTCATTGTGCTAGACTGTGAAAAGTCAGTGTCCTAAGATCATTGCCACATGATGCCCATGACACCCATCAGTCTATCTCAAACACCCTGTACATTTTCAGATGTCTTCTAAGGGTATCCTACCATACCTAGTTGAAAACCACTGGGTGGGACAAGAACAAATATAGTTCAACTTCCTATTATCTGGCGTCAGTCAAGCCTTTCTTTCTGCTGTGTTGTTGCTTAGTTGCTCAGTTGTGTCTCACTCTTTGCAACCCCGTGGACAAGAGACTGCCAGGTTCCTCTGTCCGTGGGATTTCCCAGGCAAGAAAACTCTAGTGGGTTGCCATTTCCTTCTTCCTACTGAGCACTTAAAATGTGGCAAATGCAACTGAGGAATTTTAACTTTCATTAATTAATATGTAAATGTTAATACCAACATGTGGTCAGTAACTGCTGATTTGGACAGCACAGAATGCTAACCTCATGTTTTCCAAAATCAAATGTGTTATTTTGATTCCAAACCTACTCTTGTGGTATCCTCCATCTCAATCCAATTCTTTGGCTAAATGCTTTAGAGTCATTTTAATTCCTATCTTTCTCTCCCACATTGTACACGATCCATTCGCAAATCATTTCAGCTTTACTTTCATATTATATCTAGAATTCAAGTACTTCTCACCTCTTCCACAGCTAGCGCTCTGATTCAAACTCCACTGTTGTCTCTCCCCTATGTCCTTGTTTGCATTTTTATTCTTCCAGCACTATCATTTCAAAATGCATGTTTAAATATGTCACTGCTCTGGTGAGAACCCTCCACTGGTACTCATTTCATTCAGAGGAGAAACCAGAGTATTTGCAGAGGTCTTCTTTGTTCTTGCCCATGTCTCCCAAGTTCCCAGCATCTCTGCTCCTCTTGGATTCTTTTCCTACCAACCCTCCTTGCAAATATTTCCTTCCAGTAGGTCATCCTTGTCACAGGTGTGTTCCTGCCTCAGGGCCTTTGCACCTGTGGTTGCCACTGCCTGTTAAACAATCTGCCCTTTGGAATCTGCTGCCCAGGCGTTCTCAACTTTCTTAACTTCCTTTAAGCCTCTTTACAGATGTCACCTTGGCAGTGAGTCATCCCTAGACCACACTGTGTATTTGTTACCACTCCTCCCCCATACTCTGTATTCCCCTATGTTGTCTTTGCTTTTACCACTATGCTGAGTAAATATATGTTTACTTGGGTTTTGACTTTGAAAAGTCTTTTTGTTGCTGTTACTCCCACTGAAAAGTAAGCTCTGTGAGAAGTGGGCTTTGTTTTTTATCATATTCTCTCTCACTTAGGAGACAACCCAGCACATAGAAGATGCTCAATAAATATCTGTTAAATGAATAAATTCATTAGTAAATCAATGGCTCTTCTGTGACTATTTAACATTTTAACATTTATGACCCTTTATGATTTTACTTCCATTTGCATTATTTTTTAAAACCATATTTCTTATCTTTGTACAAATCTTTCAACTTAATCAGGTATTTTACTCAACATTTAAAATTTATTTTACTACAGCTGAGCATTCTGCCCACAGGCAATGTCTGTCAAACAGAATGTGACCTGAGTTTGTGGAATGTAGTGTAGACTAGGTACAATTTGCCACAGGTGAGATGGTTTAACATAAATCAGACTCTCACTAGGGAAAATGTACAACCAAGAGGTGACTTAACTTTTGGATTATGTCTCTGAGGAGGGCATGGCAACCCACTCCAGTATTCTTGTCTGGAGAATCCCCATGGACAGAGGAGCCTGGCAGACTACAGTCCATGGGATCACAAAGACTTGAATATGACAACAGACTGGTTCCAAATAGGAAAAGGAGTATGTCAAGGCTGTATATTGTCATCTTGCTTATTTAACTTATATGCAGAGTACATCATGAGAAACGCTGGCTGGAAGAAGCACAAGCTGGAATCAAGATTGCAGGGAGAAATATCAATAACCTCAGATATGCAGATGACACCACCCTTATGGCAGAAAGTGAAGAGGAACTAAAGAGCCTCTTGATGAAAGTGAAAGGGGAGAGTGAAAAGTTGGCTTAAAGCTCAACATTCAGAAAACTAATATCATGGCATCTAGTCCCATCACTTCATGGGAAATAGATGGGGAAACAGTGTCAAACTTAATTTTTCTGGGCTCCAAAATCACTGCAGATGGTGACTGCAGCCATGAAATTAAGAGATGCTTACTCCTTGGAGGGAAGGTTATGACCAATTTAGATAGCATATTGAAAAGCAGAGACATTATTTTGCCGACAAAGGTCCGTCTAGTCAAGGCTATGGTTTTTTCCAGTAGTCATGTATGGATGTGAGAGTTGGACGGTGAAGAAAGCTGAGCACCGAAGAATTGATGCTTTTGAACTATGGTTTTGGAGAAGACTCTTGAGAGTCCCTTGGACTGCAAGAAGATCCAACCAGTCCATCCTAAGGGAGATCAGTCCTGGGTATTCATTGGAAGGACTGATGTTGAAACTGGAACTCCAATACTTTGGCCACCTCATGTGAAGAGTTGGCTCATTGGAAAAGACCCTAATGCTTGGAACGATTGGAGGCAGGAGGAGAAGGGGAAGACAGAGGATGAGATGGCTGGATTGCATCACTGACTCGATGGACATGGGTTTGGGTAGACTCCAGGAGCTGATGATGGACAGGGAGGCCTGGCATGCTGTGGTTCATGGGGTCGCAAAGAGTTGGACATGACTGAGCGACTGAACTGAGTAACTAAGAACAGCACAAGGATGCAGAGTTATGACACATCATGCCTGTGAGGTCTTTGTAGACAATATGTAGCTTTGCTTTATGCTAGTGTAATGATTTTGCATTTATTACTGACTTAGCAGTTTCTTGAGTCTTAATCTTTTCTACTGTTTTCTCAAAATTCTGGTATTTGAAATTGTGCCGGACCATAAAAAGGCTGAGAACCATATTTTTAGCACCTAGATTTTAGTGTTGCCAGCTCACTTGAAGCTATTAGCTCAGCTTTTAGTGCTTATTAATTAATGATTATTGATGTTTTATTTAAAACTACAAGTTTATGAGAATAATTATAGCTTTTTCCTGGATTTCATGTACTCATTATTCTCTCTTTTCTTGCTGCCCTCTTAGAATCCACTGCTGTTTGGTGGGTCACATGTGATGTGGGTTAGTGGGAAGAGCTAATGAAGATGGTGAACTGGTTTAAAAAGTTGAGTGAGACATGTTGTGAAATACTGTGAAGGCAGGATGGAATGACGAGTCACCAGTCCCACAGTAACTGGAAAATAACTCAAGTCTTATGACATCTAGTCTGTCACGCTCTGTCATCAGATAATACATGAACATTTATTTAGGAACAAGTCCATCTCCTCTTCCCAAACTGCACACTTTGAAAATGTATGAACGGGAAATAATAATACTTTTTATAGAGCACTTTTTAAAAGTGCTGGTGATACATGATAGGGGAATGAGATAGAACAGGGGCAGGGTCCTTTTCGTGGGATGACATTCTAGTGAGAAAAGATGGAATACCCATGATAAAACCAAATGGCATAGAGTGATAGAAAACAAAAATGAAATCAAATAGTAAGAGAAGGAGTGAGTAGGGTTGAAAACACTCTATCTGCAATGGCCAGGAAGACGTCTCAAAGGAGGAATTGTTTGAACCCAGATCTGACTCATGAGCAGAAGGCAATCAAGTAACATCTAGGGGTGTAGTGTTCTGGGCAGGTGTGAGTAATTCCTAAAGCCCTTTGTAGAGACAAAAAGACAGAATGACAGATGCTAATGGACAGAGAAGTAATGAGGGACATCAGAAGCAAAGATGCAGTCTGAGATCTGAGGAGAACACAGAGTCTGTAGGACTTTGTAGCTCTAGTGAAGGATTTGGGTTTGTCTGGGTCAAGGGAAACTCTGGAGGGTCTCAAGCAGAAACGCCAGAGCACATAAAATAATACTGTAGTTTTACTCTTGGTAATGGAAAACTTGATATTTGTAAATTCTTCTTACTAAAAACAGCAGGAAAACTCACAAAAGATACATATATTTAAGTTTCTTTAACAAGACAAAGAGCTGATAATTACTCGGGAACACAAAGACATAAGTTCAGCTAATAGGACTGGTTTTGCCCGGAAGCATTTATTTGTGAATCCAGACGTGTCTGTCTGAGAGGCTGAGCTGTAATTTTGCTAACAAAGGGAACAATTGACCTTTGTCTGATGGTAGATGAGCTGACTTCATCTTCTGTTGTCTTAGAAAAAAGAGATTCCTAATGGTTGAAAATCTAATGACATGATGATGCTCAGGGCTGGTGCACCGGGATGACCCAGGGGGAGGGAATCGGGAGGGAGGAGAGAGGGGGGTTCTGGAGAGGGAGCATATGTAAACCCATGGCGGTTTCATGTCAATGTATGGCAAAACCAACACAATAAAGTAAAGAAAATTAAAAAAAAAAATCTAATGACATGGATGTTCATCAAAGTGCTGTTTATACTTGCAGAGAATTGGAAAGCACATAATTTTCTAAAAATGGGGGATTGGTTAAATAATCATGATATGTCCATACTATAACACACTAACAAGCATTAAAAAGAATAAGACCAAGAAGAGCTTGGAAGAGGCTTCACAATGTGCTCTAAGGTGAAAAAATATCCTGACTATAAAGTATTATGTATGGGAGTTTGAGATTGACATATACACACTACTATATTTAAAATAGAAAACCAACAAGGACCTACCGTGTAACCTGCTAGATACTGTGTAATAAACTAAGTGGGAAATAATTTGAAAAAGAATAGATACATGTATATGTAAAACTGAATCACTTTGCTGTACACCTGAAAGTAACACAGCTTTGTAAATCAACTATAGTCTAATAGAAAGTAAAAGTTAAAAAAAATGATGTACATGTTGTCCCATTTGTGTAACAATATGTTCACATATGTAGGAAAATGCAGAAAAATGTTAACAGTGGTTATCTCTTGGGATTGGGATGATGCTTAATATCTTATTTACTTATATATCTGTAAAAAAATGTAAAAATCTAATGCAAATTGATCTATATTTTTAGTGATAAATAGCATATTAGAAATACTCCAGAGAAGTACAAAGAAGAAAATAAATACCCCTGGAAATATTTACCCTTTAGATAGTCCTTATAGCGCTTGGGCTTTACTGGTGGCTTAGACGGTGAAGAATCTCCCTGCAATCCTGGAGACCTGGGTTCAATCCCTGGCTTGGGAAGATCGGTGGAGAAGGGAATGGCTACTCACTCTGGTATTCTTGCCTGGAGAATTCCATGGACAGAGGAGACTGGTGGGTTACAGTCATGGGGTCGCAAAGAGTCAGACTTATCTGAGCGACTATTAGCCATTGGCCATAGCACTTAGCTTTCCTTATAACATAGGTTAAGAATTGCCAGGCTGCAAGCAAAACTGACCTCGCAAAGTTCTAGCGTTGTAGCCTGTGATTAAAGGAAACTTCTACCCTACAAAATATTTTGCTGCCAAGATGCAATTTAACTATTGATATTTTAGCAAAGAACACATCTTTTCCTTTATACAAGTAAAGATTTAGAGTGAGGGAAGTGTTAATTCTAAAGTCAACCTCATTGACAAGTCAAGGTTATTAATGATGTGTGGTTTTATTCTTTCTCATTTGCTGGGCTTTACAAAAGACCCCGATGTTTGCTTGGGCACAATTCCAAGGGCCTCCATTCTTCTTCTCTTTTGTGTAGTAGGTCCTGCTCTGTTGTAGTGTGAAAGCTATGGGGTATGCCACCAAGGCCCTGGTTTCTGGTTTAGTTTGTTTCTTGCTTAGTTGCTTTGTTGTTTTATTGATTCTCCAACCAGATCATTACTAAAAGAAATACAAAAGAGAAAAATCCCAGGATATGGTTCAATTTCAAAACAGTAGCAATGAAGATAGTGCTCACACAGAAGTTCAGAAAAGTTACATATAAGAGAATAAAGACTTCTTTCATAAATGAAACAAAATTGGTTTGACAATGATTTTCAGCAAATGGCATAACCAAATATAGAAATGAAGGTTGCTGACTCAGGCACTTGCCCTAACCACTAAATTCAGCTTCCTCTCTTTGCTGCACAGAGCAGGGGCACATGAAGAAAAAAAAGAGACTCTTTCTGGAACAAGCAGATTTGGAGAACGGCCAGTTCTGGAGGTTGACCTGTATGATGCATCATCTTACGAGATGTGAGCCACACCCAGAAACCTTGGAGAAACCATCATGACACAGATGAGATAATTGCAGAATCTTCTGATTTCATGTTGAAATGATTAACATGTCAGAAGGTTCTGATGAGAACCTTAATTCTTTACTCTAGAAATAAGTGGTAATTCTAGGATCCCAGAAAACTTAAGTCAGTTTCAATTCTGTTTGGGCAGTTGATGGGAAAATGGTGTTGTTTCAAGTCCATATAACAAGGGCATAAAGACACATATCAAAATAAGAAGGCACCAGATCAGAATGAGGCAACACGATGTTAATGAAGGCAATATGTCCAGGAGATAATTTCATTACAATGTCATCAGAGTATTCACTGAGTAGAGAACTACATCTTTTCTATCATATCTCTTATTTTACTCTACATAGATTTGTATACCAGAAGTCATTATTTTTGGACCTAAGCGAAGTACTTCTTTTATACCAAGAACAAATTCACATATATGTTAGCTCTTTATTGTATCAGCTTTGCTTAACTAGCACATGAGGTATTTGAATCCCATTCCAACGTCAGCATTTCTGAATGGGCTAACTGTCTGATTGATTCATTCATTCAATTCAGCAAATGTGAGCCCCTACATTGAGCCTCTACAATGTGCCAGGTGTTGTGTTAAGAGCTGGACATATAAAAACAAATAAAGGTAAAAAGTCCTTGACTTAGTGAAGTTTAGAGTCTGGAGGGAGAGACAGACAATAAAGGAAAACTAATGTGTTGCAATGATTTCCATATCTGGAGTCTTCTCAGTGACCTTCTCTGTGATATTTGCCTATGTAGGTGATGTCACTTAGGAACATGAGCGAAGTACTGCTTATGGATGGGTAAGATAATAGGTTATGTTCTTTAACCAGAGAAATAGTAAATTTTCTACTAAAAATTGACTAGAATGTGAGCTTTTAATTAAAATAGTGTTAAGTATGTAAAGGAAATCCAAAACAATTGAAATAAAAAAGGAGACTTGTGAGAAACTAAAAATAGCAGGACAAAAAAAAAAAAAAAAAGAAAGAAAACTAATGTGAATATTGGGCTTCCCAGGTGGCATAGTGGTAATGAATCCACATGGTAACGCAGGAGATGCAAGAGATGTGGGTTCGTTCCCTGGGTCAGGAAGATCCCCTGGATGAGGAATGGCAACCAGCTCCAGTATTCTTGCCTGGATAATTGCATGGACAGAGGAGTCTTGTAGGCTATAGTCCTTGGGGTCACAAAGAGTTGGATACAACTGAGCATGTTCGCTTTAAGGTAATAATTATATATTGACACAATTTCTTTGAAGGACAAGACAGCATGCTTAATGGGGAATGACAGCAAGAACCAATAGCAACAGGGAAGGCCTTTCTGGGGAGGAGAAATTTAAGTCAAAACCTGAAGGAAAAATAGGAGCCAGATAAGAAAGGAATGGGAAGAGCATTTCCTACAGAAGGAATAGCAGGTGCAAACGGCAGGAGGTAAAGTGGTAGTAAAAAGTAGACACTCATATCCCAGTCCTTTGGGCGAGACCTATTTCTGAACTCGGAACTTGTTTTGCATTTTAAAAAGCTGTTGTTGTTGTTCAGTTGCTCAGTTGTGTCCAACTATTTGCAAGCACTTGGACTGCAGCACGCCAGGCCTCCCTGTCCTTCACCAGTTCCTGGAGCTTGCTCAAACTCATGTCCATCGACTTGGTGATGCCATCCAACCATCTCATCCTTTGTCGTTTCTTCTCCATCTGCCTTCAATCTTTCCCAGCATCAGGGTCTTTTCCAATGAGTCAATTCTTCATATCAGGTGGCCAAAGTATGGGAGCTTCAGCTTCAGCATCAGTCCTTCCAATGAATATTCAGGACTGATTTCCTCTAGGATTGACTGGTTTGATAACCTTGCAGTCCAAGGGGCTCTCAAAGAGTCTTTTCTAACACCACAGTTGAAAGCATCAATTCTTCAAGGCTCAGCCTTTTTTATGGTCCAACTCTCTCAACTATACATGACTACTGGAAAAGCCATCCTTTGACTAGACAGACCTTTGTTGGCACAGTAATGTCTTTGCTTTTTAATATGCTGTCTAGGTTAGTCATAGCTTTTCTTCCAAGGAGCAAGAGTCTTTTTAATTTCATGGCTGCAGTCACCATCTGCAGTGATTTTGGAGCCCAAGAAAGTAAAGTCTGTCACTGTTTCCATTGTTTCCCCATCTATTTGCCATGAAGTGATGGGACTGGATGCCATGATCTTCGTTTTTTGAATGTTAAGTTTTAAGCCAGCTTTTTCACTCTCCTCTTTCACCTTCATCAAGAGGCTCTTTACTTCCTCTTTGCTTTTTGCCATAACGGTGGTGTCATCTGCATATCTGAGGTTATTGATATTTCTCCCTGCAATCTTGATTCCAGCTTGTGCTTCATCCAGCGTGGTATTTCCTCTGCATATAAGTTATGCAGATGTATTCTGCATATAAGTTAAATAAACAGGGTGACAATATATAGCCTTGACATACTCCTTTCCCAATTTTGAACCAGTCCATTGTTCCATGTCCTGTTTTAACTGTTGCTTCTTGACTTGCTAGCATAGTCCATATACGATATCCATGTATTAACCCATGTATTATATATTAATACATTCCCAGAGACACGTGGGGACAGTATGGTTGTAATGAACCACATAAATATATCTGCAGTGGAACATGTAAATCTTCACATAAAATGGGATAAAGACTATATAATTTATGATTTTCTGTCCCTGATGACTCAAGATGATAAAGAATCTGCCTGCAATGCAGGGGACTCGGGTTCAGTCGCTGGGTGGGGAAGATCCCCTGGAGAAGGGAATAGTTGCCTACTCCAGTATTCTTGCCTGGAGAATCCCATGGACAGAGGAGCCTGGTGGGCTATGGTCCATGTGGTCACAAAAGAGTCAAACATGATTTAGTGATTAAACAACAACAGCTGTTAAAGAAATAACTTTGTAGGCATAATTTCATTTAGTCCTAAAAAAATAAGGTAGATATGAAAGTTATTTCTTTTTTTACTGATCAAGAAACAGAGGTAAAGAGCAATCTGAAGGGGACCCTGGATCTGTGTCTGTGGAGGCAGGCATGCCTCGGGGTTTATGCCCCACTCTCCAGGGTGGGAAATGACCAGTGATGACAGGTGTGGAGTGAGAATGCTCAAGCCCCTTGCATCAGGGGAGGACAACACTCCAGATGTGCCCAGTGGATCAGGTTCAGCTAGCTTTCTGCAGAACTGCCGTCATCATACCCACTTTGGTTTCCCCCTCTTCCTGCTCCTGCCTCCCCTCCCCCTCGCCTTCCAGATCTCTCCTGACTTCCTTTAGCAAATTGATTGCTCAGAAAGTCTTGCCTCAGGGGTTGCTTCTCCTTCCACACAGCCCTGCTGAGCCCTGGGGAATTCCTGAGCCATGGAAACCAAGAAAGGTAATGATTGTTGTTAGTGATTCTTGTTTGAACCATGATTTGGGGGCACTTAGACGGGAAAAATAGGGAGTCAGAACTGCCTGCAATGCTTCAGTGAGTGTATACAACAAGGATTTACTAGCTCTTCCTCAGCAGAATCTGTGACTCAATCTATCCAGATCGGGCAGACACACATACCTCGCAGATACAGGGTTTCCCTTCTTGCTGCAGGTTTATCAGCTAACACCGCTATCTCAGGGACCACAACGTCTGTCTAAACTGCTGAAACAGCATTACCTGAATCAAGGGCCCCACTTTATGGCGAATGAAGTGTGCCAAGGTGTGTGTGACATGGAATCCACTGGTCCTTCCATGAGCCACCTCACTTGGAAAATTCTAGTCTGACAGGGCATGAAACAGTCCCCAGCAGGCAAAGCAAAGATGAGGTGCTGTCCTTCAGGGTTTTTTTGCATACCAGAGCCATTACATACTACTGGTGCCCCAATAGGAGGAATATAGAGGTTCTGGAAACAGGAATAAGAGTGGTTTCACTGGTGGCTCAGTTGGTAAGTCTGCCTGCTGTGCAGAAGATCTGGGTTCGATCCCTGGATCGGGATGATCTGCTGGAGTGAGGAATGACTACCCACTTCAGCATTCTTCCCTGGAGAATCCCATGGACAGAGGAGCCTGGTGGGCTCCAGTCCATGGGGTCACAAGAGTCGAACATGACTGAGCGGCTAAACCTACCTTCCTTGCTCACAGTTATTCCCAGCGACCTACTTCTTACCATTCCTTTGTACCTCTCTCTGCAGTTTCCTTTCTCTCCTCCAGCCTTGGTGCACTTCCAGCAGGCACAGCACGGCTCCTTGTGGGCGAACTGTCCTCCTCGGACTACTGGGGCATTTTCCCTTCTAGTGAGGAGGCCTGGAGACGTCCTCCCTTCCCCACAAGGTTCAGGTGCGGGTGTGGGGAGCAGAAATATGGTTTCCTCCCTCTGAAGCCCAACTCGCACTCCAACCCCCCTTGCAGAACCAGGCTGAGGTCTCATCCTTCTCTTTTCTTCTGTTTCTGATCTCACTCATTTTCCAGGGTCACCAACAAAATAAATGGTGGGTTCAGGACCTAGGACTATCAGACGGAACAGGTTAAAAATGCAAGGTACTCAGTTAGATTTGAATTTCACATAAACAACATGTTTTTTTAAGTGTAAGTATGTCCCATGCAATACTTGCGACATACTTATATTTAATTTTTAAGCATGGTTTAGCTAAATTTCAAACTTAACTGGATGTCCTGTATGTTATTTGGCAGCTGTATCATAACACTAGCCAAAGTCTAATTTCAGTACCTAAGAACCAAAGGGTTCCAACTCTTTGGGACCCCATAGCCTGTAGCCCACTAGACTTCTCTGTCCATGGAATTTTCCAGACAAAAATACTGGAGTGGATTGCCATTATCTTCTCCAGGGGATCTTCCTGCCCCAGGGATCAAACCTGGGTCTCCCATGTTGCAGGCAGATTCTTTACTGTCTAAGCCACCCAAGAAGCTCCTTTGAAATTAATAAGTCACTTAAAATCTATAAATAAATTCAATGCACATACTACAAAATTCAAAAGGTAATGTTATAACTAAGCAAGGACTTGTGGGCAGAAAGCTAAAGTTTGCCAGTGAGGTTTCATTACAGGGTGGCAAGTAAAGGAATGGGAGACACGCCTCAGATCCACTTCCACTCACTCTTTGAGCTGGGAGTATTTTAAAGGGGAAGAACAAGGAAGCTGGGGTTAATCATTGTCTTGTGATATTTCTGTGACATGTCTTAATCATAGTTTTGAAAGTCAGGATGTTCTGGTTTGATTCTTCGGTCGAGTGTTCCATGGCTGGGGGTCTCTTAGCTCATCTTGCTCTGGAGAAACAAGCTGAGTTTGTGTAGTAATGATGACATCTATAATAGCATTTTTACTATAGTAACATGTTATCAACACCAATAATTTTAGTCATCTGACTCTGGTTGATTAGTGTTCGGTTAGCACAGGATTGAGGTCAGAAGGGACAAGAAAGAGAATAAAGGTTTGGATAGAGGGAATAACCATAAACTCGGCAGGGGAACTCTGCTTAGGGGGACTCTCTTTTAACAGAGTAAACAATAAGTCTTTCTCAAATCTACCATTCAGAGGCAATCATGGTGGCTTGTTTCTTACTTATCTTTCTAGAAATATTCTCTGTAAATCCAGGCATAATTATACATGGATCTCTGTACTTTTCTTTATTAGTTTAACAACCTCCCTTGGAGATAGGTCTTATTAGCCTGTCTAGAATTGCTTTTTTCTTTTAAATAATTGCTCATTTATTTAAAAAAATGTTTTTTTAATATGGATCATTTTAAAGTCTTTATTGAATTTGGTACTTAATGTCACCTGGGAGTCAGTGCACTTTCTAAAAGGAATTATATGACAGTAGAATACCTATTGCTCAAATCCACAAAGTTAAGTGTCTTTTTTCCTTAAAAAAAAACAAAAAAACTGTTTCTAGGATAAGCAGAAGGACCCATAAATCAGTAGCATTGTTTTCTAGAAAAGCAACCTCAGAGAAAGAGGCTGGTAGGTTCCTGGAAGGTTGTTATGCTAATATGTAACAGAAAGGAAGATTCATTACAGGGAAGGAAGACACAGGGTCCAATTTGCTCAGGGTTGAGACATATGCTGGGTTTGGAGGTTACAGGAGATTGATGAGAGCACAAAGTCTAATGTATCATTAAACAGGGACGTTCTTGCTGGCTGCTAGAATGGTGGGAAGAATGGGAGGATGGTGTGGCATGCCTGAAGTTATTATAGACTGATATTCATTTGAAACAACTTGTGGGATTAGACATATCCCTTGCCCTCAGTAAGTTTACAAAATAATAGACTGACATGGAAGCAAAGATGCTACCTAAACAAAGACAGAATCATTTTGAACAGAATCCATATGTGGTGGTTTAGTCACTCAGTCCTGTCCAGCTCTTTGCAACTCCATGGACTGTAGCCTGCCAGGCTCCTCTGGCCCATGCCATTCTCCAGGCAAGAATACTGGAGTGGGTTGTCATTTCCTTCTCCACGAATTCATACACTACCGTACAAATACATAAACATTTACATATACGTATACATAAGATGCATGGTGTAGATTTCTTTGAACTTCATAATTCTCTGAGTCGTGTAATGAACCTAGGCCCTGAAATAAGCCTCAACAAAAGCAGGCTAATAGCGTAAGGATTTAGTTTAAAAAGGACAATACAGTTTCTTTAATTGCTCTGTATCCTCTGTTCTTTCCTTTCCACAATTAATCTTCTCACTGCCTTTCAAAACTAAATTTTAAAACAATTTAAAAATTATTTTATGTATTTATTTTTGGCAGCACTGGGTCTTTGTTGCTTTGAAGGGGCTTTCTCTAGTTTCAGCAAGCGGGGGCTACTCTTTGTTGGGATGCACAGGCTTCTTGTTATGCTGGCTTCTCCTGTCGCAGAGCACGGCTCCAGGCACTCCGGCTTCAGTAGCTGCAGCACAGAGCTCTGAAGTTGTGGCTGGCAGGCTCTAGAACGTGGGCTCCGTAGTTGTGGCACATGGGCTTGGCTGCTCTGCGGCACGTGAAATCTTCCCTGATCAGGGCTCAAACCCGTGACCACTGGGTTCTTTACAGGCAGGTTCTTATCCACGGCGCCACCAGGGAAGTCCTCAAAACGAGATTAAAAAAAAAAAAATGTCCTATGGGAAATTTAATATTTGGCGAAAGAACATTAGCTGATTATGCCCCACAGCTCTGGCTATTTCTTTTTTAGCACTCTTAAATCAAACGTCTGCTGGGAGAGGGTAGCAGGTGTTCTCTGAGATGCGTGCATGGTATGTGTGCTCTCCCACTTTAGTATGTTAAATAAATATCACAGGAACCAAACCATCTAAGACTCTTCTCAGCCTCAGGATTTACTTTAGCACTTCCTGAGAAGTGCAACTGCAAATATACAAGCCACACAACCCACTTGCAAACAGAACTTGGCACCATGTGAATGAGTTTCTGGAACAAACTCATTCATTTGGGGAGGGGCTGGAGTGTCAGAAAAACAGGTTCTTCTCAAAACAAACAAATAAAACATGGGTATTTTTCCAGGCATTGTCTGGTAGTACTAGTCTGCCTACACTTGTGTTTCTTATTTCGTACTCTTTCTGGGTTACCTACACTTCCTCATTTCCTCACCAGGTAGATGAAGATGGTAAAAACAGTGAAAATGATATTTATTCCTAAGCCTTCTCACTTCATCAATCTGTCGAGGGACTTTCCTGTTCTCATGGGTTGGCAACATAGGGGAGGAACATTTTTTTCTCATCCTTCTTAGTGTCCTTGGCTGGATCTGAAAATTAAACTGACAAGACAGATGAACAGAAGAACATACAAATTATATTGAGTTTTTATATGTACATGGAGCCTGCACAAGAGAATGAAGATCCAAAGAAGTGATTGGAGCAGGAAGCTTTTGTATCTTTTAGACAGAGAAACCACAAATTTGCGAAGAATTGAGAAGAAAAATGGGTTTGGGCTAAGGGTTGTAAATGGTGAAGAAGTAACTCAGAATATAAGGGTTAGTTTAACAAGTTTGTGTTGCAGACTCTTCTGCTGCTGCCTTCACTGGGTTAACAGCCTGTCTCCAGTGAAAGGAGAATTTATTTCCTGTGTTTAGGCAGAAAGGGCAGTAACTTTATCTGCGTTTACTGCTTCTTCATTGCCTTCAGCTCAAAATAATTTTTGTGTCAAAGAGGCATATTTTGGGGTGACATTCTGGTTTTCCTTCAGCAAATAGGAGTCATGGAATCAAATAACTCTAAGGCCAGAGGGACTTGGAAGGGCCATTTGGTAGAAAAATCCAGGAGAAATGAATATAGACTCTTAGCTCTTCAGGGCTGGAAGGAAACAAGAGAATTCAACTCCGTATCACATATTTGAATCTCTCTGGAAATGTGTAGAACTGTTAAAACAATTTCTAGCTTTTTGAAACTGCAATTTCTTAAGCGTATTTCTTTCCCAACCTTGAAACACTAATAACCAATTCCCACCTTTCAAACCAATAATATTTCAGAATGTTGCAATTATTGTATTTAATACAAAAAACTATCATTATATGTCACTGCTTAAATTGCACTCCTGATTTTTTTATATTTCTTTAAAATAGTCTCCCTACACTTGTGTTCTTTCTTTCCTGTGATAATCTTCTGGTATATTTTTCTATTTTTTCGTTTTTCAAATAGATATTATCTTTGTTTTCCTCTTGCTTCAAATATCAAAGGAATTGAATGGCAAACTTGAGGGGCCTAATTAGCAGAGAAAATAAAATCGGAAAAAGTCAATACAATAAGCTATTTAAAAAAAATCAATTCTGCAGCAGAGGGGACCCTAGTTAGATATCACCTAGCAACATATCTCCATATTGTAAGATGAAGAAAGGAACATCCGGAATGTTTGTGTAACTTGTCCAAGGATACACAGATGGTTAATGATGGAACCTCTGTTGGTCCCATTCACTTGACTTCCAGACAGGGCTGTGAGAAATCTTAAGAGAAGCTTCAATGCATAAAGAGTATTTTAGTTTCTCTCTGTTCCTGAAAACTTGCTTACTAGACATTTAAATTCTAAGAACTTTTTTCTTTTCTTTCCCCTTTCTTTCTTTTTTCTTTTCCTTCCTTTCCCCTTTCTTCTTTCTTCTTCCTGCCTTCCTTTTTTTTTCTCTCTTTCATATTTTCTTTCTCTTTACACAGAGAAGTTAACTCCAATTTAAAATCTTTTAGCTTCAAAGTTATAGAAAATATGTATCTACTGAGCTGACTCAATTCTCAGACAATTCTCAGTGTCTGGAAAGAACTTCAGACTCTTCTAGGTCTTGGCTGTTTACAATAATGAAGAGGAGCAGTAGGATAGGTAATCCAAATTAATAAATCATTCTTGAGAAATTACAAACTAGTTTAAACATAAACGTTAGTAACTAGATTGATGCATAGTACCAGACTGATTAGGGATTTGTTTTCAGAAGGATGGGACTTACATGACAAAATCCAACATTATCCCTGCAGCCTGTAAAACAAACTTTTATAAGAGCAACTAATATTTGGGAGACAGTGTGTTAAAAAGCAGATATATCACTTTGCTAACAAAGGTCTGTATAGTCAAAACTGTTTTTTCTGGTAGTCAGGTACCAATGTGAGAGTCGGACCATAAAAATGTCTGAGCGACGAAAAACTGTTGCTTTTGCACTGTGGTGCTGGAGAAGACTACTGGGAGTCCCTTGAACTGCAAGGAGATTAAACCAGTCAGTTCTAAAGGAAATCAACCCTGAATATTCTTTGGAAGGACTGATGCTGAAGCTTCAATTTTTGGCTGCCTGATGTGAAGAGCTGACTCATTGAAAAAGGCTCTGATGCTGGGAAAGAACAAAAGCAAAAGGAGAAGTGGGTGGGAGAGGATGAGATGGTTAGATAGCATCACCTACTCAATGGACATGAATTTGAGCACACTCTGAGAGAGACTGGAGGACAGAGGAGCCTGGAATGCTGCAGTCCATGGGGTTACAAAGAGTCAGACACGACTAAGTAACTGAAGAACAGCAGCAATATTTGGGAATACATTTCAGATAGGAGGAGTCTAAGTAACGGTTATGATTTGCTTTAAAGAATGGAATATATTCAATATCTGAAGGAAAGTAGATAGTGGGCTTCTGTGATAAAGCTCCTAGGGTGGATCTCATTTGAAAATGCCAAAAGGTTTAGAGAGGAACCAAAGGGAATGATCAGCTATAACAATTTCCAGGAATGTTATTAACATGGCTTTCTGTATAAACAGTGGTGCTCATTCCTGCCTACCCCTTCCTTCAGTAAATTGTTTTTTTCAAATGCATTTGAACTCTATGAATCTCCTCTCCTGATTATTACTATCTTTCTGATTCTCTCTTTTTTAAGAAAGAAGTTAAGCTACTGTTTTTATTGAAAAGGAACTCCAGATTTTACATTTCTTCTCTTTGAAGATTTTGCAAAGTAGACACCATGAATAATTGAGAGTTTTCTCCTAGTGGAAACATTTTTTAAAGACTGCATCAACACATGGGAAATAAAGATGTTGATACAAAATAAAAAGATGCTGACCTGTGAGTTCACTGTTCTAAAGACCAGTGTGTATCCTTGAACACCTGGACTGAGCAATGGCAGATCATAGAAGTTCTTGAATGATTGTTTTTCGAACTGCTAGATGGATGGGAAGAATACAAATGAATTAATTTCTTCCTCGGTTCAGAATCTGGAACTGAAGATGGCATAGTTCCACTTTCTTTAGACCCTTTTACTTTTTAAGGGTTATGTGACCCTTTGTTTTCTTCAAGTTGATTCTTCTTATATGAGGGATCTCAGAACCAAAAACCTTTGTGAACAAATGATTTGCTAAAAAGTAGTTCTGCCTTTATTTATAGCTTTGCCTCCTTCAGGCCATGCTGTTCCCCAAACATCCCATTTCCCAGTTTTTGACCACTAGGTGTCATAAGTATTCACATAAATGCCTCCAAGATGTAAACATAAACTTCATCTATTAAAATAAGGCCCTGAATGTATGACTTCTCACATATAATCTTATGTCACCTGGGGTCACATATTAGCTCCAATTTACATTCAATTCAACCTCTGAATGAAAAATTCAGGGAAAGTCACAAAATGAAGGAAAAATGAAATGGAACTCTTGTGGTATACAACCAGTTTGTCAAAGGGGCAAATATGTATAGCTTTTAACTCTGCAGAACTTGTTCCTTCCTAACCTCCTTCCCTGCTTGACCTCCAGAATTGCCTTTAAACTCATTGCATGAGATTAATCAGCACCTCCTTTTAGGAATGGGCTTCGCAAGAGCATCCTGATAGCCTTGGGAAATCTCTGCATTACTTTGCAATAGGAATACACATGAGACACTGGGACCCACTCTCATTCTGCTTATTTGAGTTTCACCTAAAGGGACTGACACATTGCAAAATTATTTTCAAGTCATTTTGAAGCTAGGATGATCAGTTCAAACCGTCGCATTTTATGTTGGGGAAATGATACCTGGAGGAGTTTGCTCATTGTCCAAAGATAGCAGCAGAACTGGACCTTGGTTTCTCATCTTCCGACTGCTAGGCATCCGAGGTCTTCTGTGTAGTTATTGCTGTTCTCAAGATAGACTTATGCATTTGTTTTGGAATTTTGAAAAAAAAAAAAAGTAAACCAAAGTATTCCTTAGATTGTGTTAATATTGTAAGAAAAATGTTAGCTCAATAAACTTCCTCTGAGGAGATTTGTTGTTAAAAAACAGAAGTAGTTTATTAGTCATTGGAACAATGACAAGAAATAAATTTAAATATTCTCATTTCACAGAATTTGCAGATTTGTTTTAGATAGATGGAAAAACTGTCCCATTTAGCTTTTCTTTGTATGGCAAGTCAATCAGATTCAAACATATCTTTCAATGAATTTTTTTTAAAAAGATGACTATATTTAGTGAACAGGTAGTCTTTTGGTATTTCAAGTCAAAAATAATACTATTGTTATTCTCACCATGATGAAAAGAAAATAGACTTAGTCATTTGGCTATAAAAGCAGTGAAAATATTGCATTTTAAGCTGTTGTTCAGTCATCTCATGGATTGCAGCATGCCGGGTTCCCCTGTCCTCCACTATTTCCCAGAGTTTGCTCAAATTCATGTCTGTTGTGTTGGCAATGCTATCTAACCATCTCATCCTCTGCCACTCCATTCTCCTTTTGCTTTCAACATTTCCTAGCATCAAGGTTGGATTCTTTACCATCTGAGACACCAGGGAAGCCCTGGTGAGTAGCAGTACCATAAAATAATTAGTTTTATTTATGTAAGGAAGGAAATGGCAACCCACTCCAAAATTCTTGTCTGGAGAATTCCATGGACAGAGAAACCCGGTGGGCTACAGTCCATGGGGTCACAAAGAGCTGGACATGACTGAGCGACTAATACTTTTATTTCTTGGGATGAGAAGCACTGTCCTTGTATGATCAAAAGGCCTGAAGGGTCCGTATCCGTGGTGTTCACTCAGTTCCCCTTGAGAAGACCCTACACTTTCTGGTAAATGTGGTTCTCTTCTTTATTCTGACTGAGATTTTCATGGTAAGTTCAGGTGCAGAATTTCTTTTGAGTAATAATTTCCCCCTAATTATAATACTAAACAATTGCTTTGACTAAATTTATTTATACAAAATTTGGAAGACTGAATTAAAAATTAATTCTTTGGTTACAGTGAAAGTTCATGGAATTAGTTAAACTGGTAATTCTGAGCATTATTTGAGATGTTTTACCAAAAAATGTTGCAAGATCAAATAGGTTAGGGAAATAAGGTTTATGCTTAAAATCCTTTCTTAAGGATTAATACTGCTGCTTAGCATATTACAGACTTTGAAAAATCCTGCAATTAAGAAACTTGATTAAATTTAAACTAACATTTTCCAGGTATTGTTAGTCAGGAACTTTTATTGTAAAATACCAAATTACATTTGGTAAAAAACAGGTTGAGAAAATAAATCACCTACACTATTTCTTGCAAAGTTTGATTCTTTTATTTGATTTCTATATTATTTATTGGCAATATCTAAATGGTATCCCCTTTGCCTTCATGGCTACTTTCTGGCGACAAGATTCATAGCTGCAATATCAAAGGTCGAAGTCTTGTTAGGTTTATTTGTAGAATTTTTCAAGTATCAGTATCCTGTCAGCAGATGGACTATTTAAAGACATGATTATTTTTCTGTGTTATAAAACAGTTAGTTCAGTTGATTTCCTCTAACCCATTCATTTTCTTTCACTTAATGTGAAATTATTCTATGTCCGAGTTAGTGATTATTTACTAGATAACAAATAAGCCTGGACTAAAAATACAGTTGTATTTCCTGCGAGCTGATATTATGGCTGTTACTCGATGGTAGGAGTAACTTGCACATTCAAGATAGAATACAGACTTGTTAGTGTGACTTAATAGGTTTAGTGCAGTTGTTTCTAGGTGTCATGGAAGTGGTACACCCAGATCACTGCTGGTAATGGGGTGTAGCACAAGAAAGCAAGATAAAACAAAGTAATCTGGTTACTATCTCACTTTCTTGTTATAAGTTGGTCCTGGGTCCCGATAATTCCATAGCTGGCTTATTCCATAAACCTCAGAGAATTGTAACAATGTTTTTGCACTATTTTGGATACAGTCATAGCTTAGGTGATTTGCTTTCCCTCTGAGTGTTTTTTATTTCTATATCTCGAGAGAGAATTCATTTAAATTAGTTTGTCACCATCTCATACACAGAACTCTTACCATTGGCTACTCTCAAGTTCAAGCTCAATCCAGAATCAGCCCACTCCCTAACTCCACTATTTATGTGAAGAGTATCAACTTTTTCTTCTCCTGATCTACACATATACACATATACATGAATCCTATCAAAAAAACTTCTATAAACAATACTTGCTCTTTCTGTCCTCAGGAGTGATATAATGATTGCAGTATGGGAACCCAGAATTTTATAGAATTTGTTTTGGTCCAAGACCTATTATTATCTGGTTCTTCCTGGTTACTTCAATTGGTAGCTCATTACTCTTCTCCTTTCTATATTAACAACAAATGGATTACTAGTCTCCAAACATCCCATGATTTTCTTGCTCTTTTTTTTCATATGTGCTTCTTTTCCACTGCATTGTTCCATTCCCTTGCTTTATCACACAATTAAATTCTTCTCATATTTCCAAATTTGAAATGGGTACCACTTCTAGGATATCTTTCATGCTCATTCCTAAGCTCAAAGAAACTTTTAATTTCCATGAATAACTTGAGGTTAGAGACTTTAATAGTATATTACTTGGGATAGGAATAGTTGCTCTCACATACACAATACTCAAAATATATAAATTATCAAGTATGTATGATAGAAATTTACTGTTCAGTCACATAAACTCGCAAAGATATTATTGTGAAACTTTCCCTTCACTAGTGATTCAGGATTTTAGCCTTGTACTATCTTGTGGGTTCATCATCTGACACTATGCTTACCTGTATCCAGCTAGTGGAAGGAAAAGAGTGAAGAAGATGTAGTCACTTCTTGACAACCTTAATCTGGAAGTAATACACATCACTTCCTCTTGTTTCCGTTGGTAAGAATAGGTCACATTGGCCCAAACTAAATGTACTGAAGTTGAGAAGTGTGTTCCCTGACTGGGCTGCAGTTCTCGGCAACAACTTCAGGAAGGAAAAGCATACATCTGGGGGATAAGAGTTAGCTCTCTTGGCTAGAGTTAATATTCTTATGTTTGCAATGACATAAACTTCAATTTATGGTGGTGGTTTCATCGCTAAGTTGTGTCTGACTCTTGCAACCCTATAGACTGTAGCCTGCCAAGCTCCTCTGTCCATTGGATTTTCCAGGCAAGAAGACTGGAGTGGATTGCCATTTCCTTCTCCAGGGGATCTTTCCAACCCAAGAATCGAACCTGGGTATCCTGCATTGCAGGCAGATTCTTTACTAACGGAGCTATGAGGGAAGCCCATACTTTAACTTAAGAAAGCTTAAACAACAAGGTTACTTTAGTGAAGTCATTCAGGGGTAGAGTGACTTCAAGGAAGAGCTGAAAGGATCAGGCAAACTGGGGAATTTTAGATATGAACCTGGACACACAATGCCACCTTGGCTATCTATGTCTCTGTTTTTTCTGCTTATTAATTTGTCCTCTCCTATTGCAGATAGATGATTTCATGTACATGGTGGGGGTGGGAACATAGCCAATTCCAGGTTTGAAGACCCCAAGTTTTATGATTCCAGAGCAAATTAAACATCCCCCCATCCCATTTTGCTCTATAAAAATTCCACAGACACACTCAGGTCAATTTGGCTCATGTGTGTCATGGACTAATCACCATGACTACTGCTAAGAAGTGAGATATATATAAAGTTTAGGATGTTTGTGGGCCCAATCCCTGCATGACTTTGGACACTGCAATTTTATTTCAAAATGTCCTAGGGTAAGTGGAAGAAGATTACTGTCAAGGTGGATACAATCTTGGGATAGAAGCTAGATTAGAGGAAAGGCTTCAACACATTGGAGAAGTGTTTGCAGTGAATAAGGAGTATGGAATCAGGTCAGCTGCTGCTGCTTTAGCTGAAGTCTAGGTTTTGTTGTTCCATTTATAGAGCATAGGCGAGCAGACTGAGCAGAATTCTGAAGGGCCCTGGGATTTTCAGAATGGTAAATGAGCATCGGTTTTAGCATAAAGTCACCAGCTGCATTAGCCCCAACAACAGAGTCAGCCTGTTCTTTCAAGTTTTGAATTGACTTTTCCTCTCTAGCTATGAAAGCCCTAGGTGGCATTGTCTTCCAATATAGTGTGGCATCATATACACTGAAGGTCTGCTGTTTTCTATAGCCACCTTGATTAATCATCTTAGCTAGATCTTGGATAACTTGCGGCAGCTTCTATATCAGCACTTGCTGCTTCATCATGCAGTTTTACATTATGGAGAGAGCTTCTTTCCTTAAACCTCATAAACTGACTTCTGCTAACTTCAGACTTCTCTTTGGCAATTTCATCATCTCCCTCAGCCTTCACAAAATAGGCCCTTGGTTACTATTAGGCTTTTGGCTTAAAGGGATGTTATGGTTGGTTTGATCTGTTCAGATCACCAGAACTTTCTCCATGTCAGCAATAAGGCTGTTACACTTTCTTATTTATGTATTCACTGGAGGATCAATTTTAAGTTCCTTCAGTAACTTTTCCTTTGCAGTTAACTGGTGCAAAAGTCCTAGTTTTCATCCTATCTTGACTTTCGACATGCCTTCTCACTCAGCTTTATCTTTTATAGTTTTTGATTTAAAGTGAGAGACATGGGACTTATCCTTTCACTTGAACAATTTGAGGCCATGGTATGGTTATTAACTGGCTTAATGTCAATATTATTATGTCTCAGGGAATAAGGGTGCCAAAAGTTATGCAGAGAGGAGAGAATGATTGGTGGCTGGAGCAACCAGAACAAAAAATTTGAATAAAGATTTTTCCAAAGAAGATATGTAAATGACCAGTAGATACAAGAAAAGGTGTTCAACATTGCTAATCATCAGAGGAATGCTAATGAAAATCACAATGAAATGTAACCTGACACCTGCTAGAATGGCTCTTTTTAAAAAGAGGTAGCACATGCAGGGGGTATGGAGAAAAGGGAATGCTTGGGTATTGTTGGTGGAAATACAAATTTTTGTAGCCACTATGAAAAACAGTATGGGGGTTCCTCAAAAAAATCAGTAATAGAACTACCCTATGATCTAGAACCCCACTTCTGATATACAAAGGAAACAAAACTTATCTCGAATATATGTTGGCCTTAAAAGAAAGAAATCCTGTCATTGTTGACAATATGGATGAAACACTGTGTTTCAGTGAAATTGAAGAGAACATTGTGTTCAATGAAATAAGTCAGACAGAGGAATGGTATCATTTATATGTGGAATTATTTAAAAAGTCAAACTTGTAGAAACAGAAAGTATAAGCAACTCTAACCTGTACTATATCCCTCTCTTATTTAGAAAAATGATTCAATTTCCTTATTCCTCATCTACTAAGCTGAGTGAGGAAGACATGTTGAAAGTCAAGATAGGATGAAAGTTAAGACTCTTTCTTACACCAGTTAGCCGAGATGGGACTGCAAAGGAAAAGCTCTTGAAGGAACTTAAAATTGATCCTTTAGTGAATACACAAATAAGAAAGCACAACAGCTGTATTGGTGACATGGAGCACCGGGTGCTGGGGGAAATAGGGAAAGGTAGGTAAAAGGGTACAAACTTTCGACTTTAAGATGAATAAGATCTGAGGATCTAATGTCTAACATACTGACTGTAGTTGGTAACGTTGTAGTGCATAATTGAAATTTGCTAAGAGAATAGAACATAAATGTTCTTGGCCAAAACTGAGGGCTAATACCGGAAATAATGGATGTGTGAATTCACTCTGTGGGGGGAATTCTTTCACAATGTACAATGTATATCAATCATCACATTGTCCATTTTAGATATATTTCCATTTTATTTTCACTCTATCTTAATAAAACTGAAAACAAGAAAAAAGTAAGTGTTTTTCAGCCTTCTTTTTATTATTACTTATGGAGCCATTTAGACATTATTTTTCCTATTAAACATTATTTCCTGTGAAATTTTAATAATACCAATATTCTGTATATCTGTTTATGTTCCTTGGCCCCTTCGAGGGACATGAACCATTGTAATATCAAAGTATTTTTCACTCCCCCAAGAGTCAATTTTTGCTGGTGGGGCATACTGCCCTCTCTGAATCCACAGGTTAAGTGAATAGTACTGCTTTCAATATCATCATAATTAGTTGACTAGTAGAAAGAACACACAATTTGTAGTCAGTTGTCTTTGGGAGATGAAAATAGCAACTCTAATTCGTACTATATCCCTCTTTTATTTAGAAAAAATATTCAGTTTCCTTATTCCTCATGGATTAACTAGGGTAAGGTTAAAATAATAAGCAAACAAAGAAACAGGATGGAAAATATCTTATCTGCCTATATCACGGGGTTGCTGTGAGGGTAATTTTTCCTGAAATCAGTTGATTTATCAAGATGGGACTCACTACAAAACTATCAGCTCTTTCTTCACAAAACCAGAGTCTTGAAGTTATTAAATGAAAAGAACATCAGGTGTGCGCACAGTAGTAACAGGAATGTGGCAATCAGCTCTGCATTTCAACTGAGCCAACAGTCTGACAATAAGCTACTTTAGTGGAGACTTCGTCTAAACATAAAGGAGAACTCATGCCTAATGGAGGGGAAAAGTCACAAAGGGAAATCTTAGAATATTTTCCTTTTAGAAACTTTGAGAACAAGACCACACATTCCAAGCCCTGGCTTAGGTGTGTTACAGCCACGGTTTCCAATCCCTATAGCAACATGTAGAGTCAGTATTACACAGAGCCGTCTGCTGTGCCTCTGTGCTCAGTTGCTAGACATAGCTGACTCTTTGCAACCTCATGGACTGTAGCCCACCAGGCTTCTCTATGGAATTTCCCAGGCAAGAATACTGGAGTGGGTTCTCCCTACTCCACGGGATCTTCCCCACCCAGGGGTCGAACTTGTGTCTCCTGCATTGGCAGGTCAACTTTTTACCACTGAGCCACCTGGGAAGCCCCATTGTTTGTTGTAGCAACAGTTATTTTATTTACTTCCAAGTCTCTGTGGCAGTAATGTGGTAGCTCTGTCCATCTTGCTTGGGGTCACTCATGCAGATTGTGGGTGACTTGTTTGAGAGCTAGTTGGTCTAGGGAGCCTCAGCTTGGGATGCTTTGCTTTTGCTCCAAGTGATCTTTCTCCCACAGCTCGGCCTGGGCTGGGTCTCAGTGCTACACATCCCAAGAGGGCAAGAATGGAAACTGCATAGCTTCCTCAGATCCATACTCAACCCACACAACATTACTTCCGTTGGTCCTACTGGTCAAAGCAAGTTACAAGGCCAGCCCAGGTTCAAGGAATGGGGAAACAGGCTCCACCTCTTCCTGAGAGGTGCTGCCAAGTATTTGTGGCCATTTTAAATTTAATCTGTCTAATCATTCTTATAGATGAATTATTTGTTATTTATTTTGAGGAATTTCCTAATAAACTTTTTAAAATTACTAATTCACCATCTTCAACATAGTACAATAAAGAAGTAGGGTAAGGAAATTAAAACTTGTAACAATTCATGTATTGTTGTTCACTCATGACGTCATGCTTGACTTCTTTGCATGAAGTAACCCAAACTGAAGAAAAATTCTTATTGTTAAAATTGAAATGATATATTTCAGAGATAAGTCATATAAATATACTTGGGGTATATACACTTCCCTCAAATGCTGTTTGTGTAATGAATTATTTTATCATGAAGTGCTGAGTAGGCTGGAACCAGAGGTTTAGGCGATGCTTGGTGCTCTGGAGCCTTGCCCCTAAGTTAAGACTGTAAGTGAGTCCACTAGTAAACTAGAAACTGCTGGGGATGAGGCTTTCATAGGACCTTTAGTTTTGGTACTTCCCCCTTTTCTTGCCTTGAGAATCCCATGGACAGAGGAGCCTGGCAGGCTATGGTACATGGGGTCAAAAAGAGTTGAACACAACTTAGTGGCTGAATACACATGCACATACACACACACACAGACACACACACACACACACACACACAGAGCATCCTTACACCTCCTCTTTGCTTCCAGAGCTGGTAAACAGAGGCTTTCTCTTTAGCTTGAGCAATAAGGTGGAAATAGTCTGTCAAATGAGCTTCGTGCTATGGGGTTATGGGTTTGTTTTCCCTTGGTAGAAGGAGGCAGCTGAGCACAGTGCACCTTAGGATTATACAGATCTGTTATGCTCTCAAATCTCATTTAAATAGATTATTATAAAGTTTTAGTAAAGTCATTAAAACTTTATTGATTTTTAACTTATTTTCATTGAAGTGTGGCTGATTTATAATATTATATCAACAAAATAAAACATACAACCCAATTATCTCTCTATTCAATTTACATACTAAACTTTCAGTACAAAAGACAGGTATAAAATGAAGCAACCAACTTTTTGATCCAAGGTAAATCATCTACAGTCTGGAAAGAAATTTCTTTTACTTCTAGGATACAAAACCACTACATTTTAAATTATTTTAAAAAATTTACTATGTATTGCAACCACAGATTATCATACTAAGTGAAAAAAGTCAGAAAGAGAAAGACAAATACTGTATGATATCACTTATATGAGGAAACTAAAATATAGTACAAATGAACTTATCTACAGAGGAGAAACAATCTCATGGGCATAGAGAACAGACTTGTAGTCACCAAGGAGGTGGGATGGGGAGAGATGAATTGGAAGTTTGGAGTTAGTACATGCAAACTATTACATACAGAATGGATAAACAACTGGTCCTACTGTATAGCACAGAGAGCTGTACTCAATATCCTGAGATAAACAGCCATGGAAAAGAATATAAAAAGAATATGTGTGTGTGTGTGTGTGTATCCCTGGAAGAGGAAATGGCAGCCCACTCCAGCATTCTTGCTGGGAAATCCCATGGACAGAGGAGCCTGGAGGGCTATAGCCCATGCGGTTGAAAAGAATTGGACATGACTGAGTGACTGAATATGCATGCATATATATGTATAACTGAGTCACTTTGCTGTACAGCAGAAATTAACACAACATCATAAATCAACCACATTGCTCTGTCATTTTAATATTTTGTTTTCTAGTTTCAGGACTCTACAAATTCATATCTCTGATCTTCAGTTTTCTCATTTTCAATATGGAAATATTACATAACTCATAGGATTGTTGTAAACACTAAATAATGACATTGAAGTATTAACTATAGTTGAGGGCATGAGATAGATGCTTATTATAATTATGAGTAATTGTGAGTAGAAGTAAATTAAGCTGAATTTTACTTCCCATAGATAGCTTATGGGACCATATTTATATTATTTATTCATTGAGTCAAAAAATTTATGGTGCTACTTCTGTGTGCTATGTATACTGTTGGGTTTTGAGTATACCAGTATACCCCAGACAGGGTCCTTGGTCACATGGAGTGTATAGTCTAATCTCCTTAGTACCTAGACTATTGTCAAAGGACCAGCAGCACTGGCGTCACCAAGGAAATTGTTAGAAGGGCAGACAGACTCTCAGGCTCCCTCCCAGACCCACTGAATCAGTCTGAATTTTAACAATTTATTCCACATGAATTCATGTACGTTATTGTTTGAAAAGCACTGGTCTACTGAACCTGAAGTGGAAGGAGTCTATGATATTTATTCCATTTGGTACCTAAAGGGGTCCTGGTCTGTAAATCTGAGATACAGAGCTAAAAATGTAGAGATAACAAGCTAAAAAGAGTTTGTTTTTTATCAACTAATTTAGCAGAAAGAAATCAGGTAAGACCTACATGCCAAAGTACTAGAGAGAAAATAATGACAATAAAAGCTAAAGCATGCATATTCTAGGTTCCTTTCTCTCAACCTTGGTTGTGAAGGATGTGGTGCAAGTTTTGACATAATCAACCACATCCTGTCCTATATCCCCCACCCTCGGTCTTGCTATATTATGGGATTCTTATTGAATAAATGATATGTTAAGGGACTTCTCACTGCAGGACAAGGGAGAAGATTTCACTTGCTGAATGTGCCAATGTCTGGGTCCCCTTAAAGATTTTTGTCAGTGATCTGAATAAAGCCATAGAGAGAAAGCACAAGGGCACAAACCTGGGAAGGTGTGGTAGAAGCTACTAGCTGTCCCCCAGTACCTGTTCTCACTCTCTTATTTCACAGAATTATTCTTCTTAGCCTGGAACACAGCTGCTCAGAATAGGTTTCATTTTTCAGCCTCTCTTTGCAGGTAGGTGTGGCTTCATGACTGCATCCTAACTAGGTCTATAAACTCAAGTGTTATATGGAATGACACTTTGGGTTGATCATCTTAAACAGACCGGAGACAAACTTCTTGGTTCTTTCCTTCTCCCTATTAGGACAGCTGAAGCTCTAGGCTTCATCTTTGACTATGAGGTAAAAGAGGTGTTTAGGATCCTAGAATCCAGTCAAAGGGACCAGAATCTGTGGTGTTCACAGTCACCAGTCCAGTCCTGAGGGGTATGTCTATAGTCTTTGTTCACATAAGACAGAATATAATTCTATTTCATTTAAGTCATGGTATCTTAGTGTCATGTAATTCATCATCAAATCTAATCCTAGCTAATCCAGAGAAGTTGCTTATACAGTAACTATGAACTCAAGATTAAAAAGCTCTTGGGGGAGGGATAAATTAAGAATTTGGGATTAATAAATACACACTACAATATATACAAAGTAAACCACAAGGACCTACTATATAGTACAGAAAACTATGGTCAATATCTTGTAATAACCTATAATGGAAAAGAATCTTAAAAGAGTACGTATATGTATATGCAGATATAGATATATAACTGAATCACTCTGCTATACACCTGAAACATTGTAAATCAACTATGAAAGTGAAAGTATTAGTCTCTCAGTCATGTCCCACTCTTTGCAAACCCCACGGACTACAGCCCACAGGCTCCTCTGTCCATGGAATTCTCCAGGCAAGAATACTAAAGTGGGTTGCCATGCCCTTCTCCAAATGAACTATACCTCAATTAAAAAAAAAAAACTCTTGAAAGATTGAAATGATAGCCAAAACTATCATCTTATTTCACAACTATGTAGTTGTGAAATAAAATAAAATGTAAATACCAACATTTAAAAAATATTTCCAAAAATAGATTTGAGAAGTGGCTAAAGCCTATTCTGTATATAAAAACCTTCAGTGTGTGTTGGATGAGGGAAGTTTCAAGAACAAGTTTCATGCGGGTAGACAATGTAAGGAGGCTTTTTAAAGCAAATATCAGTTTAAGCTAAGCTAAACTGTACCCAGACCAAGGGAGGTTCAGACTTCCAATTTTCTGCCTTGGCACAGCATCTTTGGAGTACTGTGTTCACTTCTGGGCCCCATATTGTTCACAGTGTCACCCAGAGTGACAACCAGAGTGTTTAAAGGGCAAACAGGATGGCATAGCGTGTGACAATTATATCACAGTCAACAGATGCAACCATGAAGTGTTAGCCTGGAGTGGGGAAAATGTAGGGAAACACAGGGGAACTGTACATTCAATTATTTGAAAGGCTGTCACCTGGGAGATGGAGCTTGATGCCTCATTGCTTTTTTCCCACAAGGGATGCTTAAGGTCAATGAATACGAAGTACTAGAGGCAAAATTCTGCTCTATAGAAGTCATGTTTTAGTAACTCTGGCCATCTCAAATGAGAATGCACTGCTTCTTAAGATGATCATCATAGAATTATGAGTGCTCATCTTCATTTGTTGCTTTCCCCTGGGCCTTCATCCCCTGGAGAAGGGCATGGCATCCCACCTCAGTATTCTTGCCTGGAGAATCCCAAGGACAAGGAGCCTGCTGGGCTACCGTCCACAGCATAGCAAAAAGTCGGATAAGACTGAGCACACACATGCACGCATGTATGGGGCAGGGGCTTTGAATGTGTTTTCTCATTCAGTCCTTACAAAGCCATGAAGCAGACTCTATGTTTATCTCTGTTTTACAGGTTTGGAAGTTGAGGCTTAGAAAAGTCAAGTAACCTTCCTGCTGGTGAAAGGTGGTACTGCCTTGTCTCTGCCTCCTGCTGACCATCCATGGAAGCTGTCAGGCAGTGGCTGGGCCGAAGGGCAGTAAGCAACATTTAGAAAAATGTTTGCTTCTTTATTTTGGAGCATTTTTCTAACTCTGGAAGTAATGAGAGTGTGTGGTAAGGCAGGAGAAACCCCCACTGGGATTGTCTAGGTGAAAAGGGGAAATTATGAGATAAGTAGGGGAATAGATCAAAACACTTATATTTAAACCTTGAATTTTTAAGTCTCGTTTCTAGTTGTATGGTTTGGGACAGGATATGGAAACTGTTTGAACCTCAGTCTCCTCAGGAATAAAATCCAAATAATTATACCCAACCCGTACAATTGTGGTAAGAGCTAAAAATAGAGGGATTAGCTCAGGCCTGTGGTGGAGAAGATCCACAAAACTGGTCATTAGTTCTCACTGACACCAGGCACGTGCTGAGGCATGCATTAGTTGCAGTTCATAGTTAGAAAAATTAAAATACTAGAGTTTTTCCAGGACTTAGAGCAGAAATTTAAATGTGTTTAGACTGCATGATCTCTATATTAATAATACCTTATTTATTACCTGTGTTAAAATTTAGAACTTCATTATTTTGATGAATCATACATTGTTGGGACTGGGAAGCTAAAAACTACATTTCCCAGCTCACCCAAAAGTAGGGGTCTCAATATGATGTAGGTTTTGCCCATCAAATGTACTCATGCATGGCTTGAATAAGTGAACAAAAAAACTGGGAACAGAGGCAGTGGTATGCAAGCACTGGGAAAAATATAAAAACCAAATTCCCTGCCAACCTAGAGATTCTCCCCTCAAAAGTAGAAAAGAAAAAGCTTTTGTTACTGAATAAGCCTGAACCAGAATGTGGTATGAGTTATAGGTGATCTGGTAGGAGACTGCAAAAAGAGAAGGGAATCTCACCCTTAATATAAAACCAAACAGATAAACCCTGTTCCATCTGTCTTCTCAAGATAAACAGCCCTGGACAGAGCCATTTATCACACATAGTTGGTCCTAAATTCACTTGGTAATTGGGGCAACCACCTGTCTTTGTTCACTGCCTTTATCCAAAGGAAAAATAAATTTCTCATATCATTATGACAGATAGTAGGTTTGCAACTTGGAGCCAGGGTCCAGCTGAAGTTGAGCTCCTACCCTCCCACTGAAACTGAGAGAGGGGCATTTTCCTTCTTGATGCTTTCATTTCAAAGAGTTGGTTTCCAGGTCTTTGTGGAAATATTCCTGTGTTATAAAACTGGCAAGAGGCATATTGAGTTTTTAAAAAAGAGTTACAAATATTTCAATGAATGAGAGAAACTACATGTTTTCTAAAGTAAAAGCTCTAAGAAAAGGAAGAGAGAGAAAAGCTTCATTTTTTTTATAGTGGAAAGAATTAATTTTTTTCCTTATTTTTAATTTATATTTGCCCTTATGTAAGTCATTACACATTCATGGTCTAAAGGCTAACATCTCAGTGGTGGCTTTCCATTCTTTGATCCCAATCAACAGTTACAGGAAATACTCTTTCCTCATATTGTGGCTAAGATGATGGTCCAGTTGAGACTGCAGCTTCTTGACTTGCCAACTTCCTGATGATGACAGTTAGCAGTCCTTTGCTGGGCTGATTCTGCAATGTTGATCTACAGCATCCTGGATTTGTACATCCACCATTTCCAGTGAGCTTGTTTTGCACCAAAGTCATGATATTAAATCCCCTTCCCCTTAAGTACCCAAAGTGGTATCTGTTTTCTTCAAATGAACTCCACCTAATATAAAATCTAATAAAAAATATTTGATCTAATGAGCCACACTCTGTTTTAGGTGAAACTTCTTTAAGATTGTTAGTTTAAACAGGAGATGTCCAGAATTTGATACTTAGATGATCTTACTATTGCAGTTAATACTCTAGCATAGGTAAATACCTGTTAAGTTTTGATCATTTTATGGATAATTTAAAATAAATGAGACTTGAGTGTGTTCTTAGTTAGTTTGGGAAACTTAAAAAGAAAATTTCCTTTGCAAGGATTTTCTTTTTTCTTTTAATTTTTTCTTCTCTTCCTTCTTTTTTCTCCTCCATGTAATAAAAGAAATGCAATTTTTGAGTAAGGTAGTCCAAAACATAGTGAAATTTAAAAATAGAAGGAATATGACCTATTTGGGATGTTCTCTTTCCCAAATTTCAAGAAACATTCCTGTTTCATGTAACATTCAGTTCTCCCTTCCATTGTAGACATATGTTGGTCTTCTCATCAACAAGTAAAGGCTGATTCTCTTTGCCTTGAATCTGAGCTGACCTTATCATTTGCATTGGCCAGTGGAATGTGACAGAAATGATTGCAAATTCTCATCTAGCCCTTAAGTTAGTTAATGTTAGTTGCTCAGTTGTGTCCGACATTTTGAGACCCTGTAGACTGTAGCCCACCAGGCTCACCTGTCCATGGATCCTCCAAGATCCTCCAGGCAAGGACACTGGAGTGAGTTGCCATTCCCTTCTCCAGGTGATCTTTCTGACCCAGGAATCAAACCTGAGTCTCCTGCACTGCAGGTAGATTCTTTATTGTCTGAGTCACCAGGGAAGCCACAAGCATCCTGGCAAATTTCACTTTTGCTTTTTGGAAGTCAGCCACTGTTAAACAAGTCTGACTATATTGCTGAAGAGAAAATAAGGTAAGTTGGGAAGGGAGGTGGCAATCATTTAGGGCACTAGAAGAAAAAAATTTTAAAGAATATGCACCATGATCAGTTGGGAATTATTCCTGGGATGCAAGGATGATTCAACATTGTTGTTATTGTTCAGTTGCTAAGTCGTGTCTGGCTCTTTGTGACTTCATGGACTGTAGCATGCCAGGTACCTCTCTCCATGTATAACTGAGGAGTTTTTCAAATAGCTTCCATGAAGAATTAAGAGTCTATGAAAGGTTAAGTAATAAATACAAGCTAATTTGAAATTTATATATACATATATATATATGTATTATTACAATTCAACATGACCACAAAAACTATATGCAATCTAGACCACAAAAGCTTTTCTCAGAGAAAAGTATTTTATCATGAGATTTTAAAAAATTGCTGGTCCATGGTAATATTCAAAAGCATATCACCTAACTTATTTTATTATCAACTTTAAACTCTCAACAAACTGCACATCCTCTGATTGCCTGCACTCAGAGTGGACCACTCCTACTGCCCCATCCTTGGTGGCCCCTAAGGGATTTTATGATTCAGCATATAAAAGCATAAAATCCCTTAGTAGCAAAAAATATGGGACAGTGAGAGTGATCCACTGTGAGTGTAGGCAATAATGAGATGTGTGGTCTAATGAGAGCTTAAAAATCAGTGAGGTGGTGTACATTTGAATATTACCATGGATCAGCCACTAAAAAAAAAAAAATTCACGATAAAATACCCTTCCTTAAAAAACCTCTTGTGGTCTAGATCCTATGGGTTTTATGGTTATGTTGAGTTTTAATAATACATATATTTTAAATTAGCTTGTGTTTATTACTCATCCTTTCATAAACACTTAATTCTGCATGGAAATTATTTGAAGAACTCCTCAGTCATACACTTTGTCTCCTACACACATGCAGAGTAACATATGTGTATTCAATTTTGAGGGCATGGTTGTGATGTTTTGAGCTCACATTTGGTACAGTTTGTCTCTCTGCATATCCCCCAGTGTAAATAATAAAAGATAATACAGTTTTTCTATTTTGTGTGCTTAGAATCAGGAGAATGCAAATTAAGACTAAAAGGAGATACCACTAAACCCCACAAGAATAACTAGAATTTAAAATAACTAAAAATGCCAAGTGTTGACAAGGGTGCAGAACACTGCAGGATAGCTTTGAGAAAATTATATTTTTATCTATAGGAGTTAAACATATTCATACTCCATGACCCAGCAGTTATATCCCCAGGTAAATATTTAACAAAAATGAAAATAAAAGAGATAGTATAGAATGCTGGAAACAATATCATTTGTAACTGAAAACATTTCAAAGAGTTGAATGAATAAACAAATTGTAGTAGATTTATCCAATAGAATAACACAGAGTAACGAAGGAAACACTGCTTCTCTCAAAACCTGGATGAATTTCATAAATATAACGTTGATCTCTGAAAGCTTTATACAAAATGACACATAATTTATAATTCCACTTAAATAAAATTCAAAAACAGGAAAAACTGTTCGGTGGTGTTAAAATTAGGGGCAATTGGTGCAGCTTGAATATGGTCTGGAAGGGGCATGAAGGTGCTTTCCTAGGTTGTAGGAATGTTCAATTTTTGACCTAGCTGATATGCACATGGGTGTATGCCCTTTGTGGTAGATCAGTAACTTGTATCTTTATGATCTGTATACCCTTCTGCGTGTATAATTCAACAAAATTTTTATTGAAAAACAGCTAACCATTAAGATATTATTGACAGATCTCACAGGCATTGCATTTTAGGGGTATGATATAGAATCTGATATGGGTAGACACTTTGAATTTAGCTGTAACACATACAGATGAAGTTCTCTTTAAGAAAACCTGAAACAAAGAAATTCATATTTACAAGAAAAATAAATGAAGAGCAGCATCATTTATATAGTATTCAATGCACCCTTTAAGAAGTGACTCTCTCTTGGTGCACTGAAATGTAGTGTGATTTTCAAATATTTCATTCTAACACCCATAAAGAAGTCTAGGTAATTTTTTAAAGTGCTTTAAGTATTCCACCTTCCACCTCCCATCTACCTGTTTCTCTTCCCTGCATATTTATCATGTGTGTGCTCAGTCATATCTGATTCTTTGAGACCCTGCCAGGCTCCTCTGTCCATGAAATTTTCCAAGGAAGAATACTAGAGAGGGCTGCATCTCCTACTCCAGGGGATCTTCCTGACTCAGGGATCAAACCCATATCTCTTGTGTCTCTTGCATTGGCAGGTGGATTCTTTTTTTTTAATTTTTTTATTTATTATTTTTTTAAATTGTTTTTGCCATACATTGTCATGATATCACCATGGGTTTACATATGCTTCCCCTCCGGAACTCCCCTCCCTCTTCCCTCCCCCCCCCGGGAAATCTCGCTGCACCAGCCCCGAGCATCAGTCCTGGGCTGGCGATTGACTAGACATATGAAAATTAACATGCTTCAATGCCCTTCTCCCATATCATCCCACCCTTACACTCATCCACAAAGTCCACGAGTCTATTCTATACATCTGCGTTCCTTTTGCTGTCTCGTATGTTGGGTTCTCGTTACCGTCTTTCTAAATTCCATATATATGCGTTAATATACTATATTGTTGTTTTTGCTTCTGGCTTACTTCACTCTGGATAATGGGCTCCAGTTTCGTCCATCTGAGTAGAATTGCTTCAAATGAATTTTTTTTTTAATGCTGAGTAATATTCCATTGTGTATATGTACCACAGCTTTCTTATCCATTCGTCAGTTGATGGGCATCTAGGTTGCTTCCATGTCCTGGCTATTGTAAACAATGCAGCGATGAACATTGGGGTACACGTGTCTCTTTCAATTCTGGTTTCCTCGGTGTATATGCCCAGCAGTGGGATTGCTGGGTCATATGGCAGGTCTATTTGCAGCTTTTTAAGGAACCTCCACACTGTTTTCCATGGTGGATTCTTTACAGTAAGTGCCACCTGGAAAATCCTGCATATTTATATTGTGAAACTCTAATAAAATATCATCACCATCTTTAGTATCATCATCATCATTATCATTATTCCATTCCTTAACAGCAACAAAGAGCTTTTTGAATTGCACAATAAGCATCAGAGTTTAAGAAGGTAGATATAAGATTCACATTGCACATGAGCAAGCAGGCTCAGACTGGCTGTAAGATTTTCATCATATCCCACTGCTTATATGAGGTGAAGCTATATTATAGTCTGATAATCTCTGTTCATTAGCCCTTGATTGTAAACTTAGTCAAGTGCCTTGGTTGAGAGCCACAGAGACCAATATAGTCCAAAAGAGAGAGACAGAAAGATACAGAGAGAGAGATGTAAGGAAGGAGAGAGTGGGGGAGGGAGGAGAGGTTGGATGAGGGGAAGGAAAAAGAAAATCAAATGGAAAAAGTCAAAATACATATATCAGAAGCATATTTGGTATTTAAGTATTAACCAAAGTCTGGAGCATTCAACTTGGAAAGCTGGCAGTTCTAGGCAGCTCCCCAGGCTTGGCAGTGGGAACCATGGTACAGAAACAATCTGGTCTTTGTGCTGCTGCTGAGATGACTCTGAAATCCAAAAAGAATGGTTGCTTGCTCAGGGATCAGAGTTCCAGGAAGGAAGCCTGATGGGCTGAATTTGGGTTTTATGTTCACTTACTTACTACACGAAGGGGCCAGGAAGGATTTGAGTCCCTTCATTCCTGGGTGGAGGCAGTCACAGTTGGGGAGTTTCCCAAAAGGGATATTTGAGTACGCATGTGTGCATGATAAGTTGCTCCAATTGTGTCCCTCTGTTTGTGACTCTATGGACTGTAGCTGGCCAGGCTCCTCTGTCCATGGGGATTCTCCAGACAAGAATACTGGAGTGGGTTGCCATGCCCTCCTCTAGGGGATCTTCCTGACCCAGGGATCGAAACTGTGTCTCTTTCGTCTCCTGCATTGGCAGGCAGGTTCTTTACCACTAGCGCCACCAGGGAAGCCCCATTAGAGTATGGGACTTGCCCTAATGGGAAAGTACGGTGTTCAATGGCGTGAGCTGTGGGAAGCTGGAGAGTCTAAGAATGGCAAACATCTTCAGCAATACTCATTCTCTTACTGGAGAAAAGACCACATAGATGAGTCATGTTAGCAGCTGACTAACGCAACCAAGGTGAAAGGAAGTCTGGGATGGTGTAGGTAGAACAAAGGTTATAATGAACTTCACAGATATTCAAGGATGAAATGACCCTGTGCTCCTTGTGGATGGTTGGAGCTCAGTGCACAAATGCTTTAAGCTGAGCCCACCACTTGCTTATTTGACTAAGTTGACTCAGTCCTAACTATTGAAATACAAAATAAGCCTGCGTGTCAAGCATTGTAAAGACATAATGGGGTGAAAAAAAAGTAAACAGAAAACAATCACGACAGAAAAGCTAGTAGATGCCCAAGAGGATGTAAAAGACCAACCAATAATGCTGTGGCAACAAGTTGAAGCTGTTGCCAGGGTAGCAATAATTTAGGAAAACAAGAGGGATATTAAGGGAATGTATTTGTCTGTTGCACTTTCCAGGTGGTTCAGTGGTAAAGAATTTGCTTGCAACACAGGAGATCTTCCCTGGGTTGGGAAGATTTCCTGGAGAAAGAAATGGCAACCTGCTCTGGTACTCTTACCTAGAGAATCCCATGGACAGAGGAGCCTGGTGGGCTATGGTCCATAGGATCTCAAAGGATCAGACTCAACTGAGAAATGGAACACACATGCAGGCATTTGTTCATTAGGTTTGGGGAGCTGTGATTCTTCAATATAATTTTCAATATGGTCAATGGATTTTCAATACAACTATGGTTGTGATCATTGTGTGTATGTGTTAGTTTGCTGGGGCTCTATTGACAAAGTATTGTGAACCAAGTGGTTTAAACAACAGAAACTTATTTCTACATAGTTCTGGAGGCTAGAAAGTAAACATTAAAGTTATGGTGAGGTTGGTTCCTTCTGAGATCTCATAGCAAAAATCTGCTAATTGTTTCTTTCTGTCCCAGCTTCTGCTGGTTTATTGGCCATCTCTGGCATTCCTCAGCTTATAGATGCAGCTGAATCTCTGTCTTCATGTTCACAGGGCATTCTCTGTGTGTGTCTGTCTAAGTCTTCATCCAAATTTCCTCTTTATATTAGTAGTAGTTGTAGTAGTGTTAGTCACTCAATCATGTCTGACTCTTTGTAGCCTTCCAGGCTCCTCTGTTCATGGGATTCTCCAGGTAAGAATACTAGCGTGGCTAGCCATTCCCTTCTCCATGGGATCTTCCCAACCCAGGAATCAAACCCAGGTCTCCCACATTGCCGGTGGATTCTTTATGGTCTAAGCCACCAAGGATGCCCATTTATATTAGTACACAAGTTGTTTTGGATTGCAACTCACCTTAATGATCTTATTTTAATCTGTCTTTGGATAGATCCTATTTCCAAATGAGATCACATTCTGAGGTATTGGGAAGGTTTAAACATATCTTTTAGGGGGACACAATTCAACCCATAGTAAGGAGAATGCTTGTTACTAATCATTAGTAATACTTTGTAGCTTGTAGTATCTTTTCCTGGGGGTCCAAAACCATGTTCCATACTGTTTCATATAGAGGAACAGCTTGGTTTGGGAGGTCAATAATGTTACTAGCCTCAAGACAATGCCAGGGAAGTAGATATTTCATCTTGAGGTCTGACCTTTACTAATTCTGCTAAATTTTTAGTGTCAGGTTTACTGTAAAGTACAAAGTCCCTTCATAGAAAAGTACTGACTTTGTCATATTCTATTTAACATATTCATTGCATTTAGAGGTTTTATTTCCTCCATTTCAATCTCAGTTTTTCAAAACTTGTGTAAGATTTTGCTACTGTTACAATGTTTTGGGTTTTTAAATATGATATCACTAATATGAAGGTCTTCTAGGTTTGCAATTTAACAATAACAACTAACATCAGGAATACTTTGCATTTGGAAATTTTCTGTTTCAAAAAGCATCAACTTTCAAGAGTTTGGCTGCCTTGTTAATTATTTTTGAACCCAAAAAGTGCTCTTAAAAGGAAGTAACTTGTTCTTTAGCTCTCTTTCTACCTGACTGATTGTATACTATGGCTTTCAGCAGGTTTTTTTTTTCCTTTGGATGAGCTTGAGAGCTTTACAAATAAATCCTTAATGATCCTTACCATTTATTCATTTTCTCCAGGAATGTGCTGAGGTGTGCAGATAGTAAAAGTGGTGTGATGATGACTGAATTGGATGGCGAATGGAGGCTTCTCAGGTATCAGCCAGCCAGCAGGACCCGGGCTTTTCCCAGGGCAACAGCAAGTTGCTCTATGGGCCAATAGCAAGGCTGAGAAATGGCCTGATCGCACCAAGGCCAGTGCTGACGACACCTCAGCGCTGCCAGGCCAGCCTGGGCCCGGGCAGAGCCCCGCCCCCACTGCTGACAGCGCAGAACAGCACTGACAGAGGCTCCCTGTTGGCTCAAGATAGAGACCTCCCACAACTACAGATGAAACAGAGGGAGATTAGTACGCATTAGAAGCTAAGCAAATAACTCAGATATCTAGATCCTGACCTTTGAAAATTCAGTGCCAAGGTATGCACATATGATGCAGGAGAAACTCTTAGTTTTGTGCAGTCTGTGCTGAACTAGCCCTTGCCTCCTGCAGGGCTCAGGGTCTGAATCTCATTTAGCTATCAATTTGCTTAGCCAAATAATTTGTGCATGGAGAGGGATGGGGGAGCCCAGAGTTTCACTGACTGGGGAGGGAATTGAGGATGAGAGTTCAGAAACTGAAACCACTGTTTCTTCCTCTATTCTTGGCCGCGTTGGTGGCCTTTTGCAAGTCTGAAGAAGGCAATTTCCTTATAACAGCAGAGAGATACAGTGGAGCCTAACATTGTTTCTTATGAATAGTTATCTTTATCCTTTTGAATTGGAAATGCTTCCGTAACCTATTCATACTGTTCATGCAGTTCAAGGGGTTCATGGGTGCTGGAGAAGACTGTTGAGAGTCTTGGAGAAGACTGTTGGGCTGAAAAGAGAGCAAACCAGTCAATCCTAAGAGAAACCCCCTGATTACTCATTGGAAGAACTGATGCTGAAGCTGAAGTCCAATACTTTGGCCACCTGATGTGAAGAGCTGACTCACTGGAAAAGACCCTGATGTTGGGAAAGATTGAAGGCAGGAAGAGAAGAAGGTGACAGAAGATGAGATGGTTGGATGGCATCACCAACTCAATGAACATGAGTTTAAGAAAGCTCCGGGAGATGGTGAAGGACAGGGCAGCCTGGTGTGCTGCAGTCCATGGGATTGCAAAGAGTTGGACATGACTTGGTGACTGAACAACAATTGTAAACTATTACGCTAACAAAAAATGTATTAGTGAATTGTGAAAGCCAGATGTAAAGAACAGACTTTTAGACTCTGTGGGAGAAGGCGAGTGTGGGATGATTTGGGAGAATAGCATTGAAACATGTATATTACCATATGTGAAAGAGAGCATCAGTCCAGGTTTGATGCATGAGACAGGGTGTTCAGGGCCAGTGCACTGGGATGACCTGAGGGATGGGATAGGGAGGGAGGTGGGAGGGGGTTCAAGATGGGGAACACATGTACACCCATGGCTGATTCATGTCAGGGTATGGCAAAAACCACTACAATATTATAAAGTAATTAGCCTCAAATTAAAATAAATAAATTAATTAAAAAATAGGTTGTCAAAGCTTAAAGTGAGCCTTTTGGGAGTTATTAGATAAGAAGTATTAACTACCTGTAGAATATTGTTAATAGTAAGTGCAGCTGATTTATGCAATAGATTATTTTATCTTTATGGTATGAATTTATACTTATCCCATAAAAAGAAAAGAAAGAAGAAAAGAAAAAGACTCCAGTTACTATCATCTCATATCTTTGAATTTGAACTATTGGAATGATGTGTGAAGTTGCTTCACTTGTGTCCCTATGGACTGCAGCCCACCAGGCTACTTTGTCCACGGGATTCTCCAGGCAAGAATACTGAAATGTGTTGTCATGCCCTCCTAAAGGGGATCTTCTAGACCCAGGGATCAAACCCATGTCTCTTGTGTCTCCTGCTTTGGCAAGTGGGTGCTTTACCACTAGCTCCACCTGAGAAGCCATTGGAATGATGGCCTTTGTTAAATAAGCAAAGTTAACCTTTGTGTACCTGCATTTAGACCATCACGGGATAACCAACTATTAGTCCAAATCTGTTCTGGAAGCCAGTTAAACAGAAATAATCTCAGAAAATGAATATTCAGAATGTGACACTCCCTTTACTATGGGAAAGGAGTGCTTTGAGCAGCTAGGAGAGCAGCAGTTCTCCTGCTCCTTTCTCTCTGCACGGGTCCCTGTTCAGGTTGAAGAACCACATTACTTCACAGGGGATGATGCAGCAAATAGCAGGAAGAAATGCTGCGACAGGGAAACAGGACAATGATCTACGAGTGGGAAAGCGCTGGTCACACACACTGCCTCCCTCTCTGCCTGCCTCCTAGCCCTCATCTAGCTCCTTGCTCACAGGTGACTCTCTCTCTCTTTTTTGTGTCTCTCTGTTTCTCTCACTGTTTTTTTTTTTTTTTTTTTAGTTTGGTCCCCCCAAAATGCTTCTCCCTTAATAATTTACATGTGGCACACAAAACAACCATTTCTACATTTTTCAGTATTCTAAAAGAATAAGATTTCTGATGCCTTCATCCTCTAAGCAGATGTTCTTGTGGATGAAAAATGTCACTTGCCATATGAGTAAATAAAGTATGTTTCAGCCACCAAGCCAAGAGTCAAACAGCTGCCCTGCCCCAATGGTGGGCCTTGAAGGAACTTAGGATGGAGACAAAGAGGCTGCCAGCCACCAAGCCATCAGCCACTTCCCCAACAGTGCACCTCAAGGGTGTTCAGGATGGAAAGGAACAGGTTACTGGCTCTAGATAGATAAGATGCCAAAGTACTGATTTCCATGAGCCCAGACTCTTGCATCTTTCCATATACAGAAAAACACTAAACTCACTAACTTGAAATATCTGTTTTTTCTTTAATTAGCAGTAATCTTATGATGTTCCGGCTACCTGGTTTTTGTTGCAGAAATTCCTATATACCCTGGCTGCTCACTTATCCCTTTGGAACTGTCCTTCAGAGCTGAGACACTGTCTTCTGGGCTTAAGTGCTCAGAAAGTTCACTGAATAAAAAATAGTTCTCAACTTTTAAATTATGCATTCTTCTTTCAGTTGACATTCCCAACAATTTGAATAGTTTCTAGACTCACTCATGGAGGTGCTAGATATTGAAAAATCTCTTGCAGAGTGTATATAAACCCTTAAAGAGCAGTCTCATGACCGCAGCCTTTGATACACATTACTCAACACAACTTGCCTTGGACATGTCAGGCACCGAGATGATGATAACAAAGTTGGGAAATACTGTAGAGATGCGGTAAGGACCAATGAGCTTTCCCAAGGAGTGCCCTATTTCTAGGCTAGAGATCATAACTCAGTGCTAATCAAAAGGCTGAAAAGACCCAAGGGAAATAATTTCAGAAAAATTTCAGAGAATAATTCTTTAGAAACTCCTGAAACTAGCTACTAAATTCATAATGCTTTCACTGAAAGATCTGATTGTTGGCACTGTCTATTTCAGAAATGCAACTGCCTTAGCAGAACTGACTGACTGGGCATGTGGAAACTTTTGTTTTTGGTTTTTTTTTTTTATGTGCTGCCAGTTATAAGAGTTTGCCATTGTTAGTCATTATATTATACATCATGAAATGTCAGTAAAAAAGGAGCAGGTATGAAAAGTGACCCATGAGCCAGTTTTTACAAAGTTGTCATAATAAACAAGGGATTTTTTTTTTTTTTTACTACTGAAAATAACAAGTTTAATCTGACCTGCGTGTCAGTAAGAAAGCTGGTGAGGAAGTAAGGAAGAACGATTGCCTCAGATAAGCAGAAAACCACAAACGTTCAATCATGTACAACCCTGTGTAACTCAACCCTAGAGTTTCACTTCTTAGTTTGAGGAGACAGGTTTTTTGAAAGAAGTGTGTTCAGGCCAGACACATCAAGAATAAGAAGGAAAGTCATCTCAGGGGGGAATTTTTATAGGCAAGGAGGTTACTTGTTGTTGTTTAATCTCTAAGTCACGTCTGACCCTTTTTCAACTCCACGGACTGTAGCCCACCAGGCTCCACTGTCCACAGGATTTCCAATGCAAGAATACTGGAGTGGGTTGCTATTTCCTTCTCCAGGCGATCTTCCTGGACTGGGGGTCTTCCCAGATCAAGGATTGAATTGTCTCCTGCATTGGCAGGCAGAGTCTTTACCAGTAGGGAAACCCCCTAAGGGGGTTACTACCCTTATTATTAAGCACCTACTAGTTATCAAGCACTGTTCTTAGTACTTTGCATATTTGATCTCCTGTGTTCTTAGCAGCTCTATGAAGTTGGTAAAATCATCTCTGCATTTCAGATGCTTACCATCAGGAAGTTCAGTAAATTTTGCAAAGTCTCACAGACAGTGACTTCAGAAAGTTGCATGCTATTTTGATTCCAGATCCAAAACTCACACTTCTGCTTGCTCTACTTTTAGGTGAGCACCAGGGGCACTCAATAAAGGAGAGGTGAAATCCCAGGAGGGCTGCCTGGAAGATGCCTGAATGAATGAAGACAAAATCTAACTGCTGGGCCACAGAAAGTAGCATATTGATTTTACTCTCCTATCCTTAAACCACCCAAATCCCTAACAACAAACCCAAACCACAATGATATTAGCTCATCATCTCAGTTCCTGAAATTTATGTGAACTCCAGTTTCTTCTTGTTTCTCTGATCTTGTGTAGCATCTCATCTTGGCTTCCAGTCATTGCCCTTCACTTCCTTACATTCCTGGCTTCTTCTCGCTACACCTCCTCATGTGCTCCATTGGATGGAATTCTGTGATCCTGATTTGTTTGTTTCAGCTTCTGCCTTTTACTCATGAAACCTGTGGGCCAGGCCTCTTGCCACACAGATGAGATCTTGGCCACAGGAAGGCATCATGTTCAGAGATGTATGTTTAAACTAGTAGTAACTGTATTTGGACATTTTCCTAAAAGTTGTTAAGCTATTGCTTTTCAAGTTGGTAAAACCATCTTGTGTTTCATTTCATTCATTCCATTTTACTTTTAATTTAATTTTATGGTAAATCATTAAGTTTTGTTCTCTGTTAGTTTAATCATTTGATGACTTAATTCTTTCCTCATTTCCCCCTGGGGAGCTTAGGAGTGATGGTTCAACAAGGTTCAGCTCAGTGGTTCTTTCCTTTAGTTGAGCTTCTACTTCCTGCAAGTAGAAGTGGAACTCCTGAGTTAGACCCTAGAGATGTGTGGCCGGGGCATGGGACACAAAGAGGCATTCTATTTGGGTGGCTGGGAGGGTTGGGGGTAGTAGGTAGAACTTCCTATGATTCAGCTGGGTCAGGACAGTCTTATTTCATTAGCAGGACTTCCTCGATACTCACCTGGGGCCAGACTGCAGCATCTCCCTCTCTAGGTCACATAGAAGGAAGCAGAATTCAGAGCCTTTTAAAACCACTTATTTCCTTTTTTTTACAGAAATCCTATGTGAATATGCTGAGAATTAAGAGTTTTAAAGAAATGGCTGTTAACAGCCTCTAGAAAATGCCCAAGTATAGTCATGATGATTAAATACATTTTTCTGAACATAGTTAATATTTACCATTTCAAATGGAAACCAACTTATATTAATTTCTATTTCAAACTTTTAAGCATCATTTTCATTTTGCTAAAATTTGAGCATCTAAATTAAATTTTTTTGGTTTCTGGCTATCTTTCTTATTTTTCCTCACAATTTTATATTGATCATGAGTAAATATCAAATTATTTTGAAGAACAAATCACCAGTCCATTAAGGTGTTCTCTGTGAAACATCCTTACTGCCTTTCTGGTGATTTGAGGTGTTTATGTCTTTAAGCAGAAATTTTCTATAAATCATTACCCATCTTTCTGTTTCTGAAATTCTTGATAGAAACCAAAATATTAACATTTTATGTCTGATAGGACTCTCTATTAATTCTGATGCTCTTCAATTTTAAATTTAATTTAATGAAAATTCAGTTTAATTCTAATTATAAATGAATTTTAATTAAAGTTTTAATTTTCTGCATTTTACAATGTAAATTAGTTAAACTAAAAATCATCTGCTAAAAATGTAAATTAACGCTGATGTGCCATTTGGGGAATTGATGAAATGATTCTAAGTGTGCTTACATTTTGGAAATAGCTTCATTACAAAACACCTGAAAAAAGCGAAAGTCACATGCTGAATGCCAAAAACTTTGATCGAAAAAGTGGTTCATATCGGCATATCTGGTAAATTTGTGATTTTTCACCATTTTAGCATTCTTTTAGGAGTATTTTATAGGGTAGCCAATCAAATTCAGTTTAGCCAATATGCCAAAGGATACATTTGATTAAAAACTACAGTTTGTAAATTTTGGTCATTCTGCAAATTGACCATTTCAAAAATTGATTTTTGGTGAATTGGCCTCCCTCTGTATCCAGGACTCTGTAGTTAAAAACACAAATAAGAACATCCATAATAATAGCAACTTTATTGTAAATAGACAGTGAGCCAGCAATGAGTGAAGTATTCTGCTATAATTGTTTTCATTGAGTGCAAATAACTTTTCAAATTAAGTATTATTATCATTTTACTAGCTTCTCAGGTGGTGCTAGTGGTAAAAAAAACCCTCCTGCCAATGCAGGAGACGTAAGAGACACAATTTTGATCTCTGGGTCGGGAAGATCCCCTGGAAGAGGGCATGGCAACCCACTCCAGTATTCTTGCCTGGAGAATCCCAGTGGACAGAGGAGCCTGGTGGGCTACAGTCCATGGGGTCACAAAGAGTCAGACACAACTAAAGTGACTTAGCACATTATCACTTTATAGAGAAGGCATTTGGGGTTCAAAGTAACAAATAATATAAACTGCCCCAGGGAGGAATAATCAAGAATTCTTGTCTTAGTGGCCAGGTTGCTTAATAAAGTTCCCAAGCTGTGAAATGCAAGATGGAAATGACCCATCTCTGCCTAGATCTGTATTAAACTGATATGAGATTGCTCTTGCTTCACTGTCTAATTAGAAAGAGCTCGGCAGCTCCACAGATTGCAACCTCTGGGGCAAATAGCAGGTGGGCTGGGACGGTCTTCAGCCCACCAACTGCTGAGGGCGTAGGGGTGGCAGCAGAGGTGACACAGGTGATGGGTCAGGTTTGAGCATCCAGTTTGCAGGGAGTTACAGCCTGGCCTCCCCTGGCTGTGGCTGCATCTCCACATTCAGCAGAGTCAGCTGCCTCTGGTGCTGGCACCTCAGCACAGTTCTCCATTCTTCCCTATAAGGCCCTTAGGTCTGATGGATTCAAAGGGATGGGCTGTGGCTCCTAGAGCAGCCTGGAACTGATTACTCTCTGAAAGGATGCCAGTCAGCTCTCCGTGGCTGGAAGGCAAGTGCGTTCTCTTGTCTTCTAATCTCAAAGGCATAGAACTAAAGGGCCTGTGTTCAAATCTGCTTCAAGGGTTCCAAGCTGTCAGGGTCCACGGAACAATAGGGATGCCTGTGGAGTGCTTCTGACTGACATCTAGCAAGTTTTTGTTTGGGTAGATTGGGGTGAGATGTTTATGGGCCGAAATGTTGTATGAGTCTTAGGTTTTTATTAATGCCAGCTAACAAACAACCCCTCCTCCCTTTCCTGTCACTTTCTATAACTGTCATTGACCAGCCTGGAGGGATTAACCTGAATTTTTCTAGGCCTGGGACAGGTCTGAGTGTAACTGGTGATCGCCATGCGCTCTGTCACTTGAGCCTCAATGCTGTTTCCCCTCTCCCACTGCAGCTTCGGGGAGGACAGGGTTGAGGAATGAGGGGAAAGGGACCTGGGGAGATTTCCTTTTCCTTCTGCTCAGGATGACATGATGTCATCTGTCACATTATTTTTCTCTTTTAATCCCTCATCTCATACTCTTTTCAGATTGAATGTCTCTAATCAGTGAGATGGCAAGTTTTTATACGTAATTTTTAAATTACATATACAATCCATTTCTTGTATATCAAGTTTATTAAAATATTTTTAAATAATTCAGTCATTTTTTAATATATTCACCACATTGTACAGCCATCACAAGGTTGTATAACAGGACATTGTCACAAACCCCTAAAGAAATCCTGTTTCCAGTAGCCCCCTTTCTCCTCCCTTCCTAAGCCCCTGGCAACCACTAATCTACTTTCTGTGTCTATTGACTCGTGTTTTCTGAACATTTCATAAAAATAGATTCACAGTATATGGCCTTTTGCTTCTGGCTTATTTCACTTAACATGTTTTCTATGTTGTAGCCTGTATCAGGACTTCATTCCTTCATATGGCTGAATAATATTCAGTGTATGGATATAACTCTATTTGTTTATCCACTCATTTTTTGATGGAAAATTCACTTGTTTCCATTTTTTGGCTACCATGAATAATGCTGTTATAAATATTCATATACAGGTTTGTGTGGATGTATTCTTTCATTTCTCTTGGGTAATACTTAGGAGTAGAATTCTTGGGTCATATGGTATTCTGTATTTAATTTCCTGAAGAACTGCCACTCTGTTTTCCCCAGTGGCTGCCCCATTTTACATTACCACTAGCATGGTACATAGTAAGGCAAGATAATAAATTAGTGCCAAATAAAGCAAGTAAATTACTGAAACTAGAAATGGACAATGTCATTAATGTGTGAGATAAAAATGAAAAAAAAAAAAAAACTACAATGGTTAGTGATTGCAGGGCAAGATAGGGGATGGTGTTGCTTGAAAGAAGAAATAAAAAACCATCTTAATTCACTGATGTCAGTTAATGAAGCAGGATTTATTCACACAACAAACACTAAGAAAGCTGCCTTCTACATGCAAGAACAAAAGACTAGGAGAAGAAAGGATATCCTGAAATATCCTAGAAGCTTTCCTTTTTCTGTCAAATCTGATAGACAAAAATAGGGAATTGCAAGGAATGCTTGTAAACTATTTTTGTTTTTATCAAAATCCCCCAGATGAACAGAGGAAATCAATATAAACAATAGAGACCTCTGATAGGTTTAGGAAATGGAAAACAATGACAACAGTAAGAGCTGAACAGATCCAAACTGATACAGAAATGGTGGAAAATTCCATCACCTTCTAAATATTTTAGATAGCATATTAAAAAGCAGAAATGTACTTTGCCAATAAAGCTATGGTTTTTGTTTTTCTAGGAGTCATGTACAGATGTAAGAATTGGCCATAAAGAAGGCTGATTGCCAAAGAATTGATGCTTTCAAACTGTGATGCTAGAGAAGACTCTTGAGAGTCCCTTGGACTGTGAAGAGATCAAACCAGTCAATCCTAAAGGAAATCAACCCTGAGTATTCATTGGAAAGACTGATGCTGAAGCTGAAACTCCAATACTCTGGTACTTTGGCTACCTGATATGAAGAGTCAACTCACTGGAAAAGACCCTGATTCTGGGAAAGATCAAAGGCAAAGGATAAGTTCAGTTCAGTTCAGTCGCTCAGTTTTGTCCGACTCTGCAACCCCATGAATTGCAGCATGCCAGGCTTCCCTGTCCATCACCAACTCCCGGAGTCCACCCAAACCCATGTCCATCGAGTCGGTGATGCCATCCAGCTGTCTCAGCCTCTGTCGTCCCCTTCTCCTCCTGCCCCCAATCCTTCTCAGCATTTTTTCCAATGAGTCAATTCTTCACACGCGGTGGCCAAAGTACTGGAGTTTCAGCTTTAACATCAGTCCTTCCAATGAACACCCAGGACTGATCTCCTTTAGGATAAGGGGGCCCATGGATTACAGCAAACTCCAGGAGATAGTGAAGGACAGGGAAACCTGGCATGCTGCAGTTCACGGGGTTGAAAGAGGTCAGACACAACTTAGAGACTGAACAACAACAACAACTGAGTATTTACTATAGCAAAGACTATAGACTATAGCAGAACATCTACTGCTAACAGTCAGTGCAATGCTGAGTTAAAAGGGCCTGATCAATCAAATCCATTAGTTAAAATTTTACCCCCATATCCAGGAGAAGCAGTCTTTCACAGGTGCTTTATACATATAGGATCACCTAGAAAAGAGACATGCTCTGAGCTAAGTATGGAGAAGCCTTGATTAGGATTATTTACAAGCATTTTGATAGCTCTGGGGCATTATCCTTAGCCAGAAGATATTCTGCTTAAAGCCCCCAGAGGTTAACAAGAATTAATACAGTAAGTCAGATCTGTGACTCCAAATACAATCCTCCAAAACAGAATTATGTCCCAATTAAGACCACAGGGATGAATTGTAGAATGACAACTGAGATTCTGGTTCTCAACTCTGCATGTGATGAACATATCAGAAGTTCTAATATTAGAACTCTTCTCACTACTTTCAGAGCCTATTTTTGGATCTGTCACACATAAATCTTTTGCAAAATTCCACTATATTTTGGCTTGCCAACCATATTTGTAGAGATTGGGTTTCATTACATGTTACAGAGTCTCAAAATACCAATGGTTTAAATAAGATAAAATTTTATACCTTTTATGTAAAGTCCAGAGGTGCATGATGCAAGGTGGATATGGCAGCACTAATTCTACACTAAACCTGTAGGTGAGGTTACTGAGATGCAGGGAGCTAAGCTGAATACATTAATGAAACTAATTGTTAAACTCTTGAGAAAATAATTTCTATTTTCACCAATATTGAATAATAATCACCTGTAAATGTAAGATTTTTGTCAGGTTCTCACAGAGATACAAATGATTAAAAATAATGTAAATTATTAATTAATGTAAAAGCCTTACTAACATAAACTTTGGAGCAAATTCCTAAACTCCTAAAAATGAGAGGAAAGAAATATCCATGAAAAGATATAGTTCATAAAGAACAAACATAGAGAGTTGAACAATATACTGAAAGGAATCAAAGCAGAATAAAACTGAGGCAGAAGAAAGAATAAGTGACCAATAAGACAAAAAGATGGAAATCACTGCTGCAAAACAGAATATAGAAAAAAGAATGAAAACAAATGAAGACAGCCTAAAAGACTTCTAGAACAACATTAAACTCACCAACATTCCCATTATAAGGGTCCCAGAAGGAGAAGAGAGAGAAAGGGCCTGAGAAAATATTTGAAGAGATAAATAGCTGAAAACTTCCCTAACATGGGAAAGGAAATATTCAACCAAGTCCAGGAAACACAGAGAGTCCTAAGCAGAGTAAACCCAAAGAGGAACACACCAAGACAAATAGTAATCAGACTGACAAAAATTAAAGACAAGTAAAATATTAAAAGCAGCAAAGGAAAAATGACAAATAACATACAAGGGAACTCCCATAATGTTACCAGCTGACTTCTCAACAGAAACCCTACAAGCCAGAAGGGAATAGCATGATATATTTAAAATGATGAAAGAAAAAAACCTACAACCAAGAATACTCTACCCAGCAAGACTCTTATTCAGATTTAATGGAGAAATCAAAAGCTTCATACACAGGCAAAAATTAAGAGAATTCAGCACCAACAAACCATCTTTACCACAAATGCCAAAGGAATCTCTCTAGCCAGGAAACATTAGAAAAGGAAAATACCTGCAAAAAATAAACCCAAAACAATTAAGAAAATGGTAATAGGATCATACATATTGATAATTGCCTTAAATGTAAATGGATTAAATGCACCAACCAAAAGACAGATTGGTTGGGTGAATGAAAATATGTGTATGTATGCATTTTCACTTAACACATCACTCCACTTAACCCCCTAAATTATACATAGTTATTTTATGTTATTAGGTTAATCATGTTTCCATTATAGCTTACAATTGTAATTATCTTTATTTTTTTTAATTGAGTATGAAAACTGATAAACAGCTTTTACTATTGTGCTTGTGTAACTATTATTCATTTTAATACCATTTTATGATTGGTCAACAGAAAATAATAGAATTCTACATCACTAAAACTACCATTTAATATGTAATCACTTTTTAAAATCCAGATGCACATTAGAATTATCTTGGATTTTTTTTAAATAAAGGACATAGTTCAGAGGATGAAATTGATGTTTAATATAATATTGTCCAAATGAAATTATCTACGAAACAGAAATAGACTTACTGATGTAGAAAAGAAATTTATGGTTATTGGGGGAGAAGGGGGACAGATAAATTTGGAGATTGGGATTGACATATACACACTACTTATATAATATTATATATAAAATAAATAATTAATAAGCTCCTACTGTATAGCACAGGGAACTCTGCTTAATACTCTGTAGTGGTCTATATTGGAAAAGAGTCTAAAAAATAGAGACTGTATATATAGCTGAGTCAGGCTTCCCTGGTGGTTCAGTGGTAACAAATCTGCCTGCCAATGCAGGAGATGTGGGTTTGATCTCTGGGTCAGGTGGATCCCATGGAAAAGGAAATGGCAACATATTCGAGTATTCTTGCCTGGGAAATCTCATGGACAGAGGAGCCTGGCAGCCTACAGTCCATGGGGTTGCAAAGAGTTGAGCACAACTTAGCAACTTACAAGGAATAAACAATAACAAATTGTTAATTCACTTTGCTGTACATCTGAAACTAATACAACATTGTAAATCAACTATACTCTGACAAAAATTTTTAAAAATTAAAGTATAATATTGTACTCTTCATGCAGGCAAAACAGCCAGTCAATATTTAAGTATAGTTACCTAACTATGAACATTTAACAGAAAAAAAAAAAAGAAAATGAAAAACAAACCAGTAACTGTTTTCCATCATTTATTTCCCACACTCTCATCTCTTCATAGTTTAGTGGGCAAGATATAATTTTGGGGGGTAAAATCTAATGAAGAAACCCACCAGTCTGGCCATCAGAACTGAAGCCAGGACATCGGTTAGCTAATAATTATATTTTATTCTCATTTATTTCTAAATTAGAATAATTTAAAAGAATTTCCCATTTATTACCAGGTTATATTTATTTCTAAATTAGCTTCTTCTTTCCCACATATTCTTTCAAAAGAAGATTTGGAAAATATTTTATCTGCTTCTATTGTTTAAGGAGCATTTTCTTTCTTGCTTTGATTAACCAAAGAAGAAAACATCATCAATTTAAACAAGACTAGAGATAATCTAACCATGAAGTTAAAATAACTGCTGACCTTCTATCATTTCTGAATCTTCCGTAGAATGACCTTCAGTCTGAAAAGTTCATTGCGAAAGTCAATAACAATTTCTGTCATTGCTCGGTGTCCTTGATCAGCATGCTCAGAAAAGAGATAATGTGACTCAGGCCAGTGCACTAAAGATGTCACTCCTGGCTCTTTTAAAGGGCACTTCTGTCAATTTTGCTGCTATGGGCATCTATCCTTCCTTAAGATTAGTAACCTAAAATTGAACAATTTATGAAAAGTTGTCATTATTATAAAGTGACATTAAGATATAACAGCCTTTAAAATGTATTACCACATTCTTAACAAAAGTTACTGAGATGGCAAAATAAGGCAAGAAACAATAAAAAAATATGAACAGAAGGGATTTTGTAGAATGTGCAGTTGGTTTGTCCATTCTCTCTTTTTCTATTTCTTTCTTTCTTTTTCTCCCTTCCCTTCTTCCTTTCTTCTTAGAAACTGGTTACTGAAAACCTGTTCCTGAATGATTTTGTAATGGCAGGACATGGTCTGGCAACATCCCAAATGCTTGAAAAGATTAATGTGAGGAACAGCCTGGCAGCTTATTGAATTCACTTAAAAGACAGCAAATGTTATGGAATAAACAATCAAAAGTGAGCACCAGCTGGATTTTAAAGTAAATTTCTTAATTAAAGACTGGTATTAATTGAACTAATTCTTCAATGCATAAGGGCCGTTTTCACACTGCTAAAGTGCACTTAGTATAAGTTATGTCTTCTTACGCCCCCTCCTGAGGGATTATAAAGAGCTTGTGACCTTATTTGAACAATTAAAATTCTCAGTACATGACCACCAAGATGTTCTTCTAGGAAAGAATTTCACTTAAGTCTCAGTTAATGCGGACTTTAATATTCATAAGAATATTGTTTTCTGAGTAAATCTGTTATGCATAGTGCTGCAGCAAGAATTAAATAAAGCCCAGAAGCTTAACATGTTATGGAAATGTTTCTTTCAAAAGCTGGAAATAAAAATAGAAATAATTTAATCTTTCAATTCATGGAAATGAGCTTATAAAACTTCCAAACCACAAATGCTGAGGTAGATTCCACAGAAAAAGAGGAAATTAAAGAAGAAACATGAGGTTTGGAGAATTTTTCAGTTAATTTTCTGAAAATAACTTTGAAAACCTGAATAATATAAAGAATATTTTGAAAAATATAACTTACCAAAAACTTGACAGATAAAAAGCAATGTAGGCAGATAGATTTCCAAAGAAGAACTATAAAAGGTAATCCCAAAATTGCTTTTGTTTCTTCAGATGCTTTCCTGGGAGAATTCTATTAAATATTTAGAAAACACTTAATTCCAGTGTTACTTCAATTGTTTCAGATCATAGAGAAGAAGGAAAGCCCCTAAGTGCATTTAATGGAACAAGGAAAACATTTTTACCAAAGGAATGACAAAGATCACAAGCAAGGGAATCTATAAACAGACTCATTTATTAATAAAGTTCAAAATCCAAAATAAAATATTAGCAAACAAAATTCAGTAGCTTCCAAGAGGAGATCAAGATGGCAGAGTAGAAGGATGCAGAGCTCATCACCCTCCATGAATGTGTCAATTGTATAACTACATGTGGAACAATTCTCACTGATAACTAACCGGGGACTGGAAGAAAGATCCCTGTACAACCAGCGCTATGAGAAAGAGCCACATGAAATCAGGTAGAAAGGGAAGCGAAGCAATCAGTTTGTGAACTGTGCCCCTGGGAGGGAAATCAAAAGAAGAGAAATATTACTTGAGTGAAGATTCTCCATGGGGAGTGAGCAGTTAAAGCCACATATTGAGCACCCCAGGCCTGGGGTCAGACACAGGGAAGATAAGTCCCTTTGTTGGTTGGAGGGGCAGTGGGACTAACAGGAGGGCTGAAGGAAGCCTGGACTCCACTTGTGAAGAGTATGCATATGCTTGCTTATGCCAGAAACAGACTGGAGAGGGCACATTGAAACTGCACACGATGGTGGCAGGTTTTCTCCAAGCTCCCTGGAGCGTGCTCCAGCCTGAGCTAAGCATCGGCTTTGGTCCCTGACTGTTTCATAACATAGCTCCACACCATAGCAAGAGGGGCGGTGGCTGAGGGGAGAGCTCAGTTGTGAGGGACAAAGGCAGTCGAGACCTGGAGTGGCATCTGAGCCTGGCAGGGGATCAGTCACTACTGTCAAACAGGCAGTGCATCAGAAGCCACCCAGGTCACTAAATGTGACCAGAGCTGCCACAGTCCATACTTAGATCCATGCTGAACACTTGCACCAGTTCCTTTTGCTCTACCACTACTCCTCTCTGGATTGAGGTCGCTGATTCTGGGAGGAAAAGAGCACATACTCAAAGGGAACAGAGGGAGCTCAAACCCAGCACTCAGGACTTCTGCTCCAGCAACTTGAGACCCCCTCCCGTCCTGGATAGGGTGCTGATGGCCACTGAGCAGATAATAAGCCTAGCCACAGCAATCAGACATAAAATAAATAAATAAATAAAAGGCATACGAATGGAAAAGGAAGAAGGAAAATTGCTACTGTCGCAGATGCCACGATTCAGTATATTAAAATAAACCCTTACGTCTTCACCGCAAAACTACTAGCACTAATAAATGAATTTAGCAAAGTTTTATGGTATAAGATTAACACATAGAAGTCTGTCACATTTCTTTATATTAACAATTAAATATCAGAAAGAGAAAGTAAGCAAACAATCCTGTTTAAAATCACACAAAAAAGAATAAAATACCTAGCAAAAAATTTACCAAGAAGGTGAAAAATTTATACACTAAAATCCATGCTGCAGTACCAGTTTCTGGGTGAAGGCTTCTATACACTGGCAGTTTCTATACATTTTCTCTTATTTTTAGAACTGAACCACCATATTGTGAGAAAGCACAAGCCTCCCATTAGAGAGGCTTGTGTGGATAGGAACCAATAGCCAGTACCAACTGTCCAGCCATGTGAATATGCCATGTTGGAAGACCTTCCAGCTTCAACTGAGCTGTTCCAGTTGTATGGAGCAGAGATGAGCTGCCCTCACTATGTTCTGCTTGTAATTGAAGATTTTTGAGTGCCATTATGGGCTGAATTAGCATGGCTTTTTGAAATATAGCAATAGGCAACCAGAGTAGCCATGATGATTACTTTTCACCTCTTTTTAGAAAGACAAAAATCCAGAAACTTGACAACACAAGGCTATGTGGAAATAGTTACTCATACACATTCCTAGGATATAACAATGTGTATTGGGGCCGCTGTGGAAGCAATTATTTTTTCTGTATTTTTCTCTTTTTGATTTTGGAATCATATGACTAATATATCTTTTCCACAAATCTAATTAGGAAAGAAAAATGTTTAAAGTTTATGTAGGTTATTTTCTTATGTAGGAAATTTATACATAGTATGTGTATTGACCTATAGAATTTATAAGACAATTTCACAAATATGACCCATTTTATTAATCATAGTAATTCTGTGAAAAATGCATAACTAGGGTGATTATTATAATCTCTGATCACAATTTCAGAAATGAAAACTCTATTTGTTGATGGCATGGTCAGAATTTAAGCTGAGCAATCCTTAAAAAAAAAAAGGGTAGTCTGGCATAGTGGAAAGCAAACTAGAAATTAGAAAACCTAAGTCCTATTTCTAATTTTGTCTTTAATTCCTTGACTATTATTGGATGAAATGCTTATTTTGCATTTGATTTTATCATCCAGAGACCAGACCAGGCATGAAAATACCTACTGTTCTAACCTGCTCTGGAGAGTATTAAAGGGATAAGATAATACATGCAAAGATGCTTTGAAAATAAATAAATACAGAGTATCATTAACAGCAGCTATAAATATAAAGGTAAAATAGAATATGACTCTCCTTAAAGATAACAGACTGAGGATAAATACAGTGAATTTACAGTAATAATGATTTTGTTGAAGTTAAGTTGATCATTTGCGTCCAACCCACGGACTGCAGCACTCAAGGCTCCTCTGCCTTCCACTATCTCCTGTCCAACATATAACTACAAAATTCCAGAAAGAGAGGATAGTAAAATTGAAAGGAGGAATTATCAAAGAACTAGAATAGCAGTTCTCAAGGTGTGATCCAAGGACCTCTCGGATCCTCTCTTTTCTTATTAACTAAAACAACATGTTTCAACAGTTAGAAACGGGTGCCAATAGATAATGTGAAAAATTAGAAAATCTGGAACTAGCTGTGTGAGTTTCTTCTCTAGAGATAATAACTATTTAAAGACATGACTACTACAAGAAACAGGCAAATAAAGAGATTCTCTATGGAGATAGGGATGTGGAGAGAATAAATTAGTCAAGGATCCTTTAAATTTCAGTATTTCCATATCTAACTAGACAGCTCCGTTAATAGTGAAGGTGTCAGTCACTCAGTCGTATCTGACTGTTTGCAACCCTATGGACGGTGCCCACCGGGATTCTCTGTCCATGGAATTTCCAGGCAAGGACACTGGAGTGAGTTCCCATTCCCTTCTCCAGAAGGTCTTGCCGACCCAGGAATCAAACCTGTGTCTCCTGCATCACAAGCAGATTCTTTACCTTCTGAGCCAGTTAATACAGGCTTCACTATCATGAAGGAATGTCTCATGGTTACACTTTCGGAGACTGAGCGTTGGTCCTTCTTGAGGTTTGGAGGTGAGAATTATTGACACAGCTGTAGTCTACAGGTGGGTCCTACTGATGACCTCCGTGCATTCCCTCCATGCAACTGTGAAATGTTGTGTGTGTTTGAGGAACACTGTGTGTGTTATCCTCCTCGGTCTTAAACTATGAAGTGATTTAAATCCCTGCTGAATTTTCTAGCTCTTCTATCTTCCTGTCTCTGTTCCCCTCTCCAGCTCCTTGTTGGGTTGTCCCTTTAGAACACCTTATTACAAACTTGAAACACACCAGCTGAAGTTGTTTTTAAACAGTTTTATGTTTTTCTGATGGACAGGAAGGCCCGGTGTGATGCAGTCCATGGGGTCACAAAAAGTCAGTCACAACTCACTGACATAACTGAGCTGAACTGAATGTTTTTCCAAAGAAGAACAATGGGACAATTTATATTGAGGCAGGGTCTTGGAATCTCTTGCCCTAGTTTGTAGTGGAATATTTGGGGAAATCCAGGGCATTTCTAGAACAATCAAGCTATTTAGATTGGGTCCTGTCTCCTGAAAGGGGACATTAAATGATGATGTTGAGTAATGGACATTCTGGAATGGAAAGGTGGAAGTAGGGTAGAAACACTCAAGAGCCTCACACCCCTGTACAGACACTTGGGTCTACTGTTTCCTGGAACTATGGATGTCAGTCATTAATTTGATATATTTCACATGCCATCCAAAGAGGGGGATAAGGACACAAATATATTCTGCAGCATAGTCATTACAGTGTGACCAACCATCCGAGTTTGTCTGGGACTGTCCCAGTTTTAAGGCTTCATGGGTGACACTAGTGGTTAAGAACCTGCCTGCCAGTGCAGGAGATGTAAGATACGTCTGGATGGGGAAGATCTCCTGGAGGAGGAAATAGCAACCCATTCTAGTATTCTTGCCTGGAGAATCTCATGGATAGAGGAGCCTGAAGGGCTACAGTCCATAGGGTTCCAAATAGTTGGACACTACTGAATCAGCTTAGCACCCACACACATACCAGTTTTAGTACTGAAAGTCCTGCATTCCAGAAAACCCCTCAGTACTAGAAACATTGGAACAGTTGGTTATCTTATGATCTGATGTCCAGTGAGGAGTCAACTGCCTAGAATAAAATCCCAATTCCACCAGGTATTAGCTGTGTGAATTTGTTGAAATTATTTAATTTCATATCTTTTCAATTGCCTTGAATGAAATGGGGATAAATCAGTACCTAAGTCGTGGGATTGTGATAATAAATGACTGAACACATGTAAAGAATTCAGAGTGGTGCCTAGCAGGCAGAAAACAATAATAAATGTTATCTAACAAAACCAATAGAAAGTTACCATTTTCAAGTAGAGAGATGATTTATTGCACACCAAAATAAAGAGTTGTATAAATAATATCATTATGTTTTAGAGATTGATGAGGTCAAATAGGGCCAATGAATATTCTGAGATATCAGTTAGCTGAATAAAAGTTAAGTATCTATTTGGTTAATCCTATAAACTCTGCAGAAATAGTTGTCAGGAAAGACAGCACTCCATATTCATCTGAGCTGTAGACAAAACTGCAAACAATGTGGTGGTGGTGGTTTAGTCACTAAGTCATGTCTGACTCTCGCTACCCCATGGACTTAGCCTGCCAGGCTCCTCTGTCCATGAGATTCTCCAGGCAAGTATACTGGAGTGGGCTGTCATTTCCTTCTCCAGGGGATCTTCTTGACCCAGGAATCAAATCTGGGTCTCTTGCATTGCAGGCAGATTCTTTCGTAACTGAGTGATAAGGGGTGCTATTTAAACAACCCAGTAATCAAAGCTATTTTCATACCTGATTAAAAATGAGATTAGGTTCATCTTGCATCAAATATGTATCACTGAAGTAGACATCATAAGCTATGTACTGTTGATAACAGAGGTAGTAAATCATGGGATGTAGTCACATAGGGCCATGCATAATTGAGCTTGAATTGTTCTAGTATTTACTTTTTGGAAGGCAGCTATATGTTTGCCACTATATCGCCAAGGCTATTGCTTTAATATTAAGTAAATTCTAAGTCATCTTGAAATTGATGGTTGTAAAAAATGTACTGTAGATATATATTTTTTTTGGTGTTTTTTTGTGGTTGTTTGTTTGTTTTTTGGTATTCAACATCTGAGCATCTTTCTTCCTCTTGGTTTATCCCGCAGCATATGGGCATTGATCCCACTCTGGAAATGAAGTGGCCAAACTCTGCTTCCTCTTTCTCTGTTGTAGCTATAACAGTAGTCACCAAACCTTGTGTGAGTCAGAATCACAGGGAAAGTTTTTTTAAAACATAGATTGCCCTTAGGGGGGATTTAGCATAGTTTTGCTATAATTTGTTCTTTTGGTTTGTGCTAGTTCTTTGGAGAAGATGGGGAAAAATTCTGTAACAATGTGTATCAGAATCACAATAGGCAAGTCTCATTGAACTGAAAAGTTCCTGATTAAACAAAACAAAACAAAACATGGATTGCTGGGCCCCATTCCCTGGAGGGACTGATAATTTAAATTTCTAAAAAGTTCCCAGGTGATGTTGATACCACTGGTAAAGGATAACATTTGAAGGACTAAAGAGTTAGAATACTCGCACAGGACTCAGGTCAAACAAAGAGATGCATCTATCCGAGACTTGAGACAATAATGCACACACCAGGTTGACTGAGAAATTATCTGTAAATAGAGCAGGCATGTCAGGAATCCAGTTCTGGCAACCTAAGTGTTCAACAACAGGTTTTAAAGTAGATTTTTTTGTGTCCTTTAACACAGCCTCAGAGTAGGGCATAAAGATATTCCGAGTCTGTCCTTGGTAGTAACAAGGAGTGAGAGATGTTCCAGTAGAAAAACCTCAGATGAGGTGGGATGATGCTTCCTTAAGTAGCAGCTCCGAAGAGTCATGAGTACGTGTTCAGAAGGGATCACATGAGCCCACCCCAAAGTTACTTCCCACTCCGTGACTTGATACGTGATACTTGATGAGCCATCTGACTTTCAGCTCCAACCTTGAGTGATAACGCAGACAGAGATTTCATTGTAATAAATAACAAATTAGAATAAAGGAATTCGCATGCACTATAAAACAGAGAATTTTTGTGGAAAGGGCAACAAGACTGACATTTTTAACATAAAAAAATAAGCTCTTCTTGCAAATCAGTAGTTCTACTGGCATTTAAGACCACTTTTCTGAATATCACTCTGTTTCATGTTGTTTGAGCTGATACTGAATTGGAGCTGCGACATGTTAATTATTTTTTCTTAAAAATTCTTATAATTCAAGAGATTCGAAGTTCTTTCTAAAATCCAAAACCAGGAAAGTAGATAGTTAGATGTGAGTTTAGTCTTCTGTTATATCTACAGGATGTCTGTCCTATGTGTGTGTGTGTGTGCTAAGTCACTTCAGTCCCGTCAGACTCTTTGCGAGGCTATGGACAGTAGCCCACCAGACTTCTCTGTCCCTGGGATTCTCCAGGCAAGAATACTGGAGTGGGTTGCCATGCCCTCTTCCAGACTCAGGGACTGAACTGTGTATTTTTATGTCTCCTGCATTGGCAGGTGGGTTCTTTACAACTAGTGCCACTTGGGAAGCCCTGTCTACTCTACGTATTATATTAATTTAATTCACAATTAAAATTATTACCACAAAGAAAATTCCAAGACCAGATAGTTTCATTGATGAAATCTTTCAAATCTTTAAGGAAGAAAAACTACCAGTTTTGCACAATCTTTCCAAGAAAATGAAAAAGAGTGTTTCTGTAGTAAAAAATTTTTATCGAAGTATAATTGATGTATATATTATGTGTTACAGGTGTACAACATAGTGAGTCACAGTTTTTAAAGGTTATACTTCATTTATGGTTATAAAATATTGCCTACATTCCCTGTATTGTACACTATATCCTCATAGTTTACTTATTTTATACAGAAGAGTTTGTACCTATTAATCTCCTACCCCTGTGTTCCTTCTCTCCCTTTTATTCTCCCTGCTGTTTTGTTGTTGTTGTTGTTGTTATATTCACTAGTTTGTTTTAGGTTTTTTATATTCCACATCTGACATCTCACTAAGCACAATACCCTCCAAGCCCACCCATGTTGTTGCAAATGGCAGCGTTTCATTTTTTTTTTTTTTTAATGGCTGTTGTATGTTTGTTTCTCTGCATCCTCAGTTGCTTCAGTCGTGTCTGACTCTTTGCAACCCCATGGACTGGAGCCTGCCAGGCTCCTCGGTCCATGGAATTCTCCAGGCAAGAATACTGGAGTGGATTGCCATGCCCTCCTCATGCTTCTGAGGGGTGTATTAATGCAAGCTCATTTTATGCTGCCACCAACTCTTAAATCTTCTTATTGGAATTAAAAGTCATCACATTGTTTTGATGTTTCTAAGACAGTGAATAAGCAGTGAGCTGAAGCACCATCCTTCTCCTGGCTCCCAGGTCTAAATGTTTCTTTTCTTCCAGTGCATTCCCACATGATCATTTCCTTTCTCATCTTTCTTCACGTAGCCCACACCCAGCCTCCTGTGCTTCAGGCATGCTTTCTAACACTGCTGTCGCATCAAGACACTTAGAGCTCACGTCTCTCAATCCATTCTACGTATTGTGTCAGAGGCCCCCATAATCTGATCATGTTATGCTTCTCCCTGGAAATCACCAGCAGCAACTTATTGCTTAAAGAATACAGTTGAAGCTCCCTAACATGCCATGATACTGATATATTAACATGTCAAATTAGAAATATTTACAATGATTGTTCCATATTTCCATATGTTAGTGTTTCTTAAAACACTTCTATGAGGAAGAGAGAGGTCAAATAGTCTCCCTAATAGTAAGTTAATGAAACAGAGGTGAATTGCTTTCCAGAGCTCTTCAGAATTAGATGATGAAACCAATAGCAAATTATATTTCTAAGTTCTCTCTTTCACCTCAAGAACAGTGATTTTATTCTTTTATTTTTTATATTGCTTTGATGCATGCAATACATAACTCACATTTCCACATGTTCCCCTGTGCATACTTGTGCCATGTCCAATTGATGGCCCTTTTCTATGACTCATAAAAACCTATCAGCCCATTCTTGTGAGAAGTTGTATGGGATCAAAGTTAAAAGCCAAACACTATAGCTCCCCAGGTTTGAGTTTCAGTCAGCTGTTAAGACTCTGGGGCAAATTGTTTAACCTCTTCAAGGCATCATTTTCTTATCTCTAAAATGTGGACAACAAAACAGATTTTAGAGTTTTAATGAGAATAGAATGAGATGTTGATAGAGTTTAGCACTTTTAAAGTATTCAATGGAGGGTCAATTTAAAATTGTTTCCTCATTTATTTTGAAGTTTCTTGCTTGGGGTTCTGAATTCTATTTTAGTAAAAGTCCCTTGCAACACAGTCTCCTAATAGGTCATGACTAAGAAATGTGTGACAATACTGCTTTCTAGACAATGCATTTTTAAAATAGTTAAGTAGTTGGGGGCACTGTCTGAGTTCCCTTGTGTAGTTTGCTCTTCTCCAGACTCAGGTGAGATTGGAAAAGTGGTGCAGAGCACAGCAAGCACATACTGTGGCCCCTCTACTAGCTGCTGCTGCTGCTGCTGCTGTGAAGTCACTTCAGTTGTGTCTGACCCTGTGCGACCCCATAGACGGCAGCCCACTAGGCTCCCCCGTCCCTGGGATTCTCCAGGCAAGAACACTGGAGTGGGTTGCCATTTCCTTCTCCAATGCATGAAAGTGAAAAGTGAAAGTGAAGTTGCTCAGTCGTGTCAGACTCTTAGCGACCTCGGTACACCCCAAGAGTACTGGAGTGGGTTGCCATAGCCTTCTCTACTAGGAAGCTCCTCAGACTATTAAAAGCAGAAATGTGGAGTAGACTGCAGTCACTGGTTTCTTTTCAATAAGGCTTTTGAAAAGAAAATTCATTTCATTAGGAGTTAATAAATACCATACAAGCATCTAAAACATTCTTAAATTTATTTGCACAATTATTGGACAATTGGTGATTCTAGAATTCCCTGGTAGCTCAGCTCTTAAAGAATCCACCAGCAATACAGGAAACCCTGGTTTGATTCCTGGGTTAGGAAGATCCCCTGGAAAAGGGATAGGCTACCTACTCCAGTATTCTTGGTCTTTCCTGGTGGCTCAGATGATAAAGAATCCACCCACAGTGTGAGAGACCTGGATTTGATCCCTGGGTTGGGAAGATTGGAGGAGGGCATGGCAACCCACTCCAGAAATCTTGCCTGGAGAACCCCTTGGACAGAGGAGTCTGGTGGGCTACAGTCCATGGAGTCGCAAAGAGTGGGACACGACTTAGTGACTAAGCACAGCACATAATGAAGAACATTAAAATTCAAATTTTTGGCTTCCTCTAGAGCTGGGTTCATGTCTCTACTCCTTCACTTACTAGATATAAATCCTGAAGTTACTTGACTTCTCTAGGTCTCTTTCCATAGTTGTATGATAGGAAAAATAAAAAAAACCATCTCATAAAAAAAACCTACCTATCTCATAGGTACCTGATCTGAAGATTTTTTTTTTGGTACATTTTTAAATTTATTTTTTATCAGAGTTGATTTACAACATTGTGTTGATTTCTACTGTACAGCAGTGACTCATTTATACATATATATATATATATATATGTACATTCTTTTTCATATTCTTTTCCACTTTCTTTTGTCCCAGGATATTGAATACAGTTCCCTGTGCTATACAGTAGGAAACTGTTGTTTATCCATTTGATTTTTTTTCTTTTATTTTCAAAATTTATTTATTTTAGTTGGAGGCTAATTACTTCACAATATTGTAGTGGTTTTTGCCATACATTGATATGAATCAGCCATGGGTTTACATGTGTTCCCCATCCTGAACCCCCCTCCCACCTCCCTCCCCATCCCATCCCTCTGGATCATCCCAGTGCACCAGCCCTGAGCACCCTGTCTCATGCATCGAACCTGGGCTGGTGATCTGTTTCATATATGATAATATACATGTTTCAATGCTATTCTCTCTGATTTGAAGATTAAATGGGCTTCCCAGGTGGTGCAGTGGTAGGTAAAGAATCCGCCTGCCAATGCAGGATACACAAGAGACATAGGTTCTATCCCTGGGAAGATCCCCTGGAGTAGGAAATGGAGACCCACTCCAGTATCCCTGCTTAGAAAATTCCATGGACAGTGGATTCTGGTGGGCTACAGTCCATGGAGTCACAGAGCTGGACACTGCTGAGCACGCACACACAAACACACTGAAGATTAAGTGAGAAAGTAGATGTATTAATAAAATGTTTAGTACAGTTTCTGTCACATCCGGACTCAGATAATAATACTCATCATTTTCCCACTTGAAATCACTTCTCTGTTCTATTTGATTCCATTTTGAAATATTTTAATTTTCTGTCTATGGAAATCCTTCTCAGTACCACGCTCACGTTTTCTAATATCTTATATTCAAGGAAATTGTGTCTACAGCAAAGAAAAAAAAAAAAGAAAGCTCAACTAGGGGATAAAATGGAGTTGAATGGATGACAGAGGACCTAGTGTTCGAATTTGTTGGAAGAGGCTTAACTGGGACGATGTTGGTCGGGAAATGTTAGCATCGCTATTCGTCATGCTCAGAGGAGATCTGACCCAATGGAAGGGACCGTGGGGCCCAGGAAAGGAGAGCAGAGAGGTTCTGGCTGCTCCTTCTTCCAGAGTCCTCATTAACAGTCATCAGGAGCAGGCGAGCTGGCTGTGTTCTGACAGCCTTCCAGTTTGGGCAGGAGAAAGCGTCTCGGAGAGCGTGCTGCTTTGAGCCTTCCTGTTGGCCTGGGAACGTCAGCAGGCTGATTGCTACAGCGCTAAGCCTGATTGCATTTCGGCATTTATGTGCTGCCATCTGTCCACGTGATGTATTGTGGCCTTTGGAACACTCACCGGGATGCTTTTAGGTGAGATAAATGATAAGAATAAATTGCTCCTTGGAACTAAAAAACACATGTGATGAAGATTAGCCATGCCAAGCACTTTAAAATGTATCTTGCTCGTAAGGGAAAATCTTATGGACATTTTTACAATCAATTACAAGGAATCCACAGAGGCACTCAGAATTGCTTCACTCCTTTCTCTAAATTCATCAATGCTATCTTCATTTTCAATAGACACGAGTGACTGCCTTTTGTTCAGCTTGCCTAACAAAACAATTGAAGACCTAATTGATTCCTGGAAGAATCCAGCCTACTGCTGGAAAACTCAGTAATGTTGTAGGATACTGGTAACAAAACGTGGTTTCTGGAACCATCTGGGTAATCGCCAGCAGACTGTGGCTTAAGCTGCTACTCAGCACACTTATTTCAGCATTGTGTGTCTCTAGCCTCTCTCAATAGAGTCCTCTTTCCCCCTTCACTTATGTCCTTCAACTGCCTTGAAAAAGAAATCCCCCAAAATCAGACTTACACACACACACACACACACACACACACACAC